>CM055894.1:33946631-34456631 GCA_029582155.1 Panopea generosa | reverse complement strand
GATATTTTTACTATTACTACGACCACTTATACTACTAATACTACGACTGATGTTGCTACTACTACTACTACTACTACTACTATTATTACTTCTACTGATACTACTACTACTACTACACTATTAATATTTCTGATTCCAATATCTATACTGTCATAACTATTACTACTACTATTATTGAACTACTACGACTACTACTACTACTATAATTACTACTACTACGACTACTACTTCTATGACTACTACTACTACTACGACTACTAGTACTACTACTGCTACAACTACGTATACAACTACTATTTTCTACTACTTCTACTGGAACAACAACTACAACAACAACAACAACATCTACTTCTACTACTTCTACTACTACTACTACTACTACTACTACTACTACTTCTACTACTTCTACTACTACTACTACTACTACTACTACTACTACTACTTCTACTAATACTACTACTACTACTATTCTTACTTTTACTCCTACTACAATTCAAATAAAGTGAAATCAGACCATGTGCAACGTGCTTTAATTACCTGTTGCTGTGTTCATTTTTGTACAGTATAAAATGTGTTTCAGGTGCGCATCCGCCTGGTCATTTTAGATTTTCCACTACAGAAACTGAATATATCATATATAACATGCCTTTAACAAATGTTTAAAATGTCATTGAATCCCATTAAGAATATACATATTACAGACAATGTTATTATTATGTGCTCTGAACATCCTTCATAAGCATCAGATCATGTGAGACGCAATTTGTTAATTTTGCTCATTACCTAGTGCTGAGATTTGACGGAAATTCTTAAGAAACACATACACAAACTTATATTATTAGTGTGTACTTTGCAAAGTCTTTTATCAAGTTCTCCATCTAGGAAAGGTTTTCTACAAACTGAATTCTCTATTCTGAAGGATGATTCGGAAGGATGATTCTTCGCCTGGTAAGTCGGGCGTTTCAGGAGTCGATTGTACTTTTGTCTATAGTTAACGAAATCGGGAGTTTTAAATTAAAGTAACATACCGCGAAACGAATTTAGAATATCGAAATTTGATACCTGATATCTTAATATGAATTGCATTTAAATATTATATCTAAATACAATTAACGACATTGCTAAATGAATTGGTAAGATAGCTAACTGCTTTACAACAACCGACATCAAAAATGAATAAGCAATATCAATACTTGAACTATCGATAACGTGATTTTGCTTTTTATTGTATACAAATTATCTAATAATACGTGTATTGTGACATTCGCTTTATTATTAAATAGCCAAAAGGAAGATTCTAATTTACCATACCTAACTATTAAAAGAGATTCATTTATATATATATATGTAATGTTTATTTTAAAATAAACAGTATAATGACTCGTTCTATTTAAACTAGTCCCCTTTTCTATTTATAAAATACACTCTTGTAACACACACTCACAGCAGCAAGTTTTCTAATAATGTAAAGTATAATATCAAATAAAAAACAGGTATACTCATCCTTTTAAATGGTGGAAAAAAGCCAAACCAAACTGAAAGCAAGTCTTTAATCAAAATATACACATTGGTTCCAAATCTGGTTTAATAAAACATTTAAAGACATTTCTTCGAGTTACTTGTTTTCTAGCGCGGAGATTTTTGTTTAAATTTTGCACACAAGTATTTTAAAGTAAGACAAGTTTTAAAACACTAGAAAAAAGTTATAGGTCACCATTCTTGTTTTTTTGCTAAGACTGATTTTATACTACACCGTTTTACATTTTTTTAAAGAAAAGAAAGCAAAGGGGTACAAGTTATAGATCATGTTTTATTTACTAAAAGAGTGATACATTTCAACAAAATATTGTTGTCATCTATGTAACAAAAAATGAAATATCTAAAACAGAAAAATTCATGATGCTATTTTGGGTTTCACCTTTCATACAATGATTTTCATAAATTGCTACGATTATAACTTTGGCCGCAAAGTTTATACTAATTCAAAAAATAAAAAAAAAGTTCTAACTCGGAGAATTGTTTCAATCTTTCTAAAATGAGGCACTATAACAAACCATATCAGAAAAAAAAAAATATATATATATGTCACCATGCTTGTTATTAAGTTACAGTGCTAAATATTACTTCCCTTTTTCATAAAATGGCCGCAATCGATGCATTTTTCACAACAATTAAAAAATAAAAACAGTTCCAACGTGGATAATTGTTTCATTCTTTTTACATAGAGGCTCTATAACAATATAAATCGAAAATTAAATAACAAAATACAGGTCACAGTACTTTTTACAAAGTTATAGTGCTAAATGTTACCTCCCCGTTGCATAAAGTGGCCGCAATCGATGCATTTTCACACCAATTCAATGATAAAAAATATTCTAACGCGGAGAATTGTTTCATTCTTTCTACAAAGAAGCACAACAACATATTGCTTGCAACTAAGCTGCAGTGATAAATATTAACTCCCCTTTTTAAAAAATTGGCCTAAAATTGTCAAAATGGAAAACGTTATCTGTTGTTATTTTTTATAAATGGAAGTTCCATTGCAGAGGTAACTTTCATATTTGTAAATGATGCACTATATAGCAATTATAATATTTGTAATTTATAATGTAATTACTGATATGTTGTTTTGATACATTTCATATATACCGGGTAATTGATGAACATCAATATTTGCGAGTAATAGTTTGAAATGTTAGACGCCTAGTGGTAAAACCATGTACTGTCAGTCAAGGTTGGATCACCAGTGACCTGCTACTCAATATAATATCTTCAGAGTTTTATGTACGAGTCCATTCAAGTCATTTTTCTGGTATTTATCTTGACTATTATTAGTAGTCACACCGTCATCCATTATTATTACATTATCTTGGACATTTTTATTCCTGTACTGGGCGACTTCCAACATTAATTTTTGAATTGCCATTCAAATCTTAGAACACTGTTGAACTGGTTGTGATTGTTCTTAGTTTTTCATAATATGTGCATTTCCTAGCCTTTCGAAAAAAAATCTTATGTTTTTCGAATACTTTTTATTAACATGGTTCCAGTATCAGATTAACTGCCACAATCTATGCTTCTTGCGACACATATTGTAAAAATTGGCCTGGTCCTGCTGTACTACTTGACTGTACTACTTCACTGAAAATTAAAGAAAGTTTATATGAGATAAAGACATAAATGACAATGTTTGTTTGACAAATTATATGCAAGCTTAATTTAAATCGCCGCCAATTTCCCACATTGGTGATGCACCCAGAAGAGTGAACAGTTTAGTCTAATTAGGTTTGTGAGGGGATAGTGCAGGAAAAATATACCATAGCAACCCAATCATATGTTTCACCTGGTTCTTTGCTCGGTGTATAGCACCACCATGAAAGTCCTCTGTTTAAAGTTTCATCTGAATGACTGTTAGCACTGAAAGTTAGCCAGCCTAAGGTATCATACTCTCAACCCTGAGGTTGAAGAACCGTGCATCGATTGAGCTAATCAGTATGGCTAATAAACCGACAATGTACTTTAATTAAACAGCACAATATATGGGTATAGTTTGACAACTTAAGGGCTATAACTGAGCAGCAATTCCTGTTATGTATGGTCAAAACATTGAACAAAATCTTATGGTTATAAACTTGCGTTTATGTGGACATTTTTTACTGAATGAAAATGTTATGTTGAGTAACAAGTAGTAGGGGTTGGAGGGGGTGGGGGGGTGGTTGGGGGTGGAATCCCAAATCCCTACTTGACCAGTCTCTGTGGTGATTTAAATATATGCAAATTTCAACATTGTGTCTTATGTTCATTCATCTTTTATTACTGATTCAAGTGGGAAAGTTGTCATTTACTTGTATGGATATTGGGTGTGCCAAACAAATGGTCACAGGATTGATCCCCCTCAGATCCTCTGTTGTACTCATGATTATTTGGTTGTATTCTATAGTAGAAATAAGCTGAAAAGGTTAAACTGCATTGATAATTACCATTGGCCCCTTTTGATGATTGTCACTCCTTCATTTAGTGCTTCTGTACACGTTGTCTATGTCACGATATTAATTGGCCTTGAAACTTCATTTTCATGTATCTTCATAGTTTATGAAACCATTACATGTATTTCAAGCACCGCCATCTCAATCCATCTGTAACCTGAGCCTCTGTTTAGCATTCCTGAAATGTGTTGAATAGTTTGTTATTTTCATAGTTCATGTAACAATTTTCTGTTTAAAGGTTCATCTCCGGTAGCAACTACACACAGTATTAGATACGGGGTTTATCACTAGCAGCTGACAAGTTTACATCAGTTATTTGATAATATTCATGTCCAACATAAACTGTAACTACCAGCATAGCCATAGAGGATACCGTCTGTTGCAAGTTAACATACTTTCTGAATTTCTTGTAGATATATTTGATTGATATTATTGAAGTTAATCTAAGCAACAATGTTTAGTGTACGTGCAGGTTCCTTTGTATTATGGATTGAAATAAAGGTTTCCCCAGATTTATTACAGCAAACACAACACTCACATATATTGCAATGGACATGCTGAGTTACATATATCACATCTCTGGTCATGATCAAAGAGATGAAAGTAAAGTTATTTGGGTCAAGTTCCATGGATTAGTACAATTTTTACTTAGAGAGAATGAAACTTATTTATTGTGGACTTATATCAAATAGGCATACATGTTTTAATGAATTGTAAATAAATTGCTTGGACACAAGAAAAGGGCAAACAATTATTTGTGAGACAAAACATACACTGACTGAAAAATACAGTAACTCCTTTGACATTATAGAATAACCCGTTGCATTATGGTTCATAATTTCCCTGGCAAAACTTACAAATGGAAGAAAATCGTAGAAATACTTTGAAGGTTTCAAGGGAACAGTTTTGTATATTATTTCATTTATTTGAATATAATGAGTGTGATTTTGAGGATCATTTAATTGCACCAGACTGGTCAATTGATGTTGATGAAAATAACTATTGTTAGACACAGAACATAAAATAATATTTATTGTCAGATGGCAATCAGTTTGGTTCCTACTTAATTATGTAAGAAAAAAAGCAAAAAAAATATTGAACCAACCTAGATCAAAATTATGTTAAGTTGTGTTTTGAACCTAGTACATGATTCCTACACAAACATCCAAGGCCACCTATATAGCACTAAGTGTTTTTAATTGAAGTCTGTGATATGAGACCTGTATAAACAATAAAATGACATTTATTTGTGGACTGTCCTGTGTGCACTGGCTTAGAAATTACGTTCGAAAGTGGCATTTTTGGTAAAGATCGCTTTATTGATCTATTCGTAGCCTTTACTTTCTGAGTTTTTGTGTTTAGCTTGGTTTGAACAAGGGTGTCATTTCCAAGTCTATATTCAATGCACTCCATTAAAGTTTGCTCACTGTCACTTTTAGACAAGTTTATTTTGAAAGATTGGGGGAAAAAAACACTCTTCGTTATCCAGTTGAAATTGTTTTCCCCACTGCAGATGGCAGAATGAGATTTGCAGTAGCTGTGGTTACCAGCATAACAATTTTTGATAGCACATATGCATTTGGAGATGCGTGTCATGACTTTCTTGAAATCCCCCTTTTCTTGCTGGTGCACAGAATCAAATTCAGCCTGGCACCGCTTGCTAATATCGATTGCAAATCGATTTCTTAAATATAATTGATACTGCTTTGTATTTCCTGGCATCATATTTAATACATGGGAACTTTTTTTTATCTGTTTCATGTGGTTGTCTGAGAGATGTCAGGTGTCAATTTGATGTTCGGGCGTTGTTGTTTTTTCTGTCTGTATATGTATGTTGCAGCTTGGTGTGCTTTAGTGTCTGAGTCTGTAGTTAAATATATTATTTCAAGGCCATCATTATACATGTCTCTGAAAAACATTTCAGCCGACATTGCTCATCTCCAATATTGGTTTCCATACAAGTAGAAGCTGTACAGTCCTTGGATTTCATGTCACAGTTATCATCATCCTGTGAATGAAATCCATGTTTGGGGCAAAGTTTATTTGCCGTTTCAAGGGCAATTATAAGATTTGTCTTTGTCATGTTTTCTGCTACAGTTTATATGCATTGAGTTGCAGTCAGAAATGGGGTTCGTCCCACTCCTGAATAGAGACTGCTGTTGTACATGCCATCGGACTGTACAGCAACTTGTTTCTCTGACCTGTTTCTCCATTTGCTAATTGATTTTAATTCTTGCCTTTTCTTCTTCATGACAGCTATATTGTCTTCCTTTATTAGAGAGCAAACTTTTGTTGCACATTTTTGCATTCCTGAAACAGATGTTTGCACTTAACAGCATTTTAATAGCACTTGATGAGGCAACTGGAGATTGTATCATTCCAATGTTAAATTTCACTTTGGCGGTGGTAGATTTTCTTCCTGGTTTGCCTGTTTCGATTTCTTCGTAGAGTTTAAATTTATCTGATCGATACTGACAAGCATCACAAACAGCTCGTTCACGCCAGGCTTTTTTTCATTGGCTCTATCAAAGCTCAAATTGCCTGTAGAGTTCTGAGATCTGTGGTATGTTCTTGGGTGACTGCATTGATCATTTCCCATAATATCCAATACGGACCAACTAGTAACAGCTCAAATGATCCCTGCAAATATATCAGGTTGGTCCTAAAAATAATTTGCATTTAGAAAATCAATTTCCTTTTTTAAAGACATTTTTGAAGCCATTTTTGAAGGAAATAACAATTTTAGGACAGTTGTATGTTTTTTAGATTTTTATTACCTTTCTTTATTTATCAGGTTAAATTATCAATTCAATATGCCTTCTCTGAGTGATGTTTATGAAATGTGTATGAAAACACAATATTACTAGATAATTTAGTGTTTCTATTTATAAAAGGATAATTTTTACATTTAAATAGGACACAAATTGATAAAATGGATGAATTATTTAAATAAAAATCTTAAAAAATAAATCCTTTTTGTGAACATCTAAAGTTGCCTGAGACACTCTGAAGAATAAATGAGATTATATATACAGTGCACTTACTGTTTCTTCCCTTCAGTAGCATGTTTTCTTCGGTTATAAGATGATACTTTGTTAGGCCACAGCCTCTTGAGTCTGGCAACAGGTTTATCAGATACGGGTGCTTGTGGCAACGCCTCTGGTGGAATTGGTGGATCCTGGATCAGATTCTCCACAGTTGTAGCACACATATATTTTACTAATTCTGGGGCTTCTCTCTCCACCTTAGTAGTCACTTTTCCTGTGATTGGATGGAATTTATGTCCAATTTTAAATCCAACTCCATTTACATTTGCCTTTTATGACTTTTTTTATTAAAATGTGACTAATTGGTGTATAAGTAAGCATCGAAATGATACGAAATGCTTGTTTGTGTGTTACATTGGTCATTTATGCTAAAATATGATGCTTGAAAATCACAGAAAGTATGCAACAAGTTTGATAAAAGGACACATGTTATAAATAAACTGCCCATGCAGCCTCTGCACCATATCTGCCCATCTCTTAATTTCTCCCCAGAAATAACATTTAAATATAAAATGGCTTGTGATAATTAGTATAATAGCAAGGAATGATAGAATTGAGAGTGCACTGAGGAGAAAAAATCACTGTAATTGAGAAAAAATGAAACAAATTGTTATTAAACAAAATCAATGTAAAATAGGGGATGGGGTGCAAATTATACATGCACACACTCCTATCTATAGTCAAACGGACATGGCTACTGTCCAATATTACGGAACATGGCAAAAACAGGTCTATGAAAATATTGATTTATACAGAAGATATTCAGTTTTTAAGATCACATATTTAGAACTATTTCACTTATTTTCATGCTGCAACAGATGTTCATTTACATGTTTAGCAGGCCAGCATGGGAAATTCTCTAAAATTGTCAATTTTGTGTGTAAGCAGATAACAAAGGTATAATTTTGTTTGAAAATATGTATTGAATCAAATGAAACATAAAAAAGTATGAAAAAATTAGTGAAGGTGCCCCTTTAGGTTCGCTACCACCATTGAGACCGGGTGTGTGATTGGCTGTAAAAAGTATAGGGATGTTAAGGGCATATATCATGTTTGTAAGCTTTTTTCTAATAAGATTTAAATGCCACAATGAATATTTTTCTTCTTAACTTGTTAGAAAAGGAGGTTTTTAGCATGGAAAAATAAAGTATAACATATTTGCTCATTTTGACTATTTAGTGCAGCAAATTGCACTAGTTGTAAATCTATAGAAATGCAATGAATTCAGTCCGAGACTGGGGATCATGAACTTCAGTGAACCGAAAGGTTAAAAGTGGCACTTTTTACCTTTTTTGTTGTTTTTTATGTATCTATGTTGATACTTGAATGCAAGGTAAGTCATTTTCATGAACGGATGTTTTAAAAATAGGTTTTAAGCACAAACGCTATTATGTAAGTCTACGGGAAATGTAATGGTGGTAGTTGACCTAAACAGAGAGAATTGTCACATGTGTTCTGAGATGTCTTTTTGAATCCTCAGGTTTGTTTTTGTTATTTTTACTTGAAATTAGCAGTGACAATACTGTGTCAAACGCATGAAATGGTTAATAATCTAAAGTTTTGAGACTATGTACAACTTTAAAAAAAAAATTGACAGAGGGGCAAATAGCTCGGAGTGTATGGAGTGGTTGGGGTGTAAAGACAGAGATGGGTATGGTATTAAACACGTAACTTGGCCTGGTGGATCTGTTTATTTAGAGCGTTGTCACCGTTTTGCCTGTAGATGAAGTACCACGCTATATGCTTCGCTTTATACTAAGTTAGCTGATTAATCTTCAGTTTTAGATATATATCGTTGGCCTTGACTGAGGAAACTACAGCCATCTCTCATTCGATAGCACATGGTTAATACAAAATACGTACAATTGACAACTACACTAATAGTCTGCTGTCTAGCAAACACGTGTACATTGAGGGTTGAAGACGCCTTTCATGTGTATGTATCATCGTCTCTGTCTATATCTACGAAGGGTAACTGCCCGAAAACAGTTGTTCTGCCAAACCACTGGAATATAGGTGTTGGGTCTCCTTTAGCTAAACACGTTATATTTAATGACTGCCCCTCGATAAAGGTCACATAATGCTTAAGTGTGCTGTTTATCTTAAATGAAATTATTGGATTATCTGAAACGAAGAATAAAGTTATACCTCCAACAAGATAAACACAGTATTTAGTATATATTCACTATGGCAAAAGGACTATAAAAAAGACGGAATAATGACACTCTACATATATTGATTGAATGCCAGAAGTTTTCTTAAATCTGGTTGACGGCTGTCCACGGCTTAAACGGTCAATACATAGCATATTCTATTCGTTTTATTCGTTTGTTTGGCAAGTAACACAAACACGCTGTAAATCCAGCATTTCCCGTATGCAGTGTGCACATAATAATGCTTATGTATTGACGTATAACCTTTATTTACTTGGAAGTTATCAAATTAACAGTAATTGAGTATTGGCCAAAACTTTAATACGTCCTGCAATAAAGTATTGCTCAATGTTTACATTTAACTCAGTAAACTACCCGAATAAAGCCTCGAAAACGAGATCGGGAACGAGTCTTCACGATGTTATCCGATGACTGATCGAAAACCCGAAAGCGGTTCGTTGAAAATGGCAAATGTAAACCAAAAAAAACGTGGCTTCAGAAACCCGATGTTTGTAATAAAGAGGTAATGCAATTATACACTTAAGGCGCGTATATATCTAAGTTACAAGTGTATCTTTATGCTGGGTGTGTGTATTTAAGACAGGGAATTGACGGTAATATGCCAATATAATCCCTTTAATTTGGGATCATGAATGGCTAATCTGTGTTCGAGCGCACAATATCAGCAAGTAACTGACAACTTTCTCACTTGAGAAACGAATGACATTAGGATACAATGTTACATATGAACTATCACGGTAACCGGTCAGAGAATTGAACTTACGGCCCCAGGAATGATAGCCAGAAGCGCTTCTTACTTAACTAACCGGACTCGGTATTTTCGCCTTACTTAAAACGCCAATTATACATAGAGTGAACTAAAGACTTGAAACATAACTGTTTACATTTGTACCTTAAACCTACTGTGTAGAAGCAAATAATAAGTAAAGGTGAACAAGACAATATTGAAAATAACACTTGAACACTTCCTGTTATTTTTATATATATGCCTTAAAGGCATTCATTACAGAAACGAACAGATACGGCATTCAGTCAAATGATGCCTAGTAAACGCATTCAGATACAAATTCAAAATGCTACAAATAAACATATCGGATATCGAGATATATTTGTAATAATGACTTTTCATTGATACCTTTCATAATATATATTATGTACAAACACCCATAAATAAATGGGCAACTTTATATATCCTTAATCTGAGACATACAAGGTTTTCACATGTAAAGAAAAAGTCTCATTCTTAGTTGATGTTAAACTAGCATAAATAACCGAATGTCATTGCATTTTTAATATGTTCGTTTAATCTTTTTATTCTACAATTGAAGCATTAATGCATTTTCTTAACCATACCGATGAAAAACATTCGGATATTCACACAAATTAGACTTCGCCTTCATACTCTGGACTTTTTATATAAATGCATGACTATGTACAAACAAAATTTTATAATGTGTTATAAATACCAGATAGTGAAAAGCTATACAAAATACTAGGCTGCCAAGTATAATTTCAAAATATATTCAAAAACTTTTAAAAATCTAGAGTTCCAATAATATTGTAATATTTCCGGTCCCATAACTAGAAAGTTATACCAAGTTCTTTACGTTTTAATGTTCTGAAAAAAAAAAGTTTGGGCATCGAACTAACAACTTTAATAGTCAAACCTCATATTGTACGTACGATAAAAAAATACGCCATTCATCCAAAATAATTAAATCTTTAGATTAAGTGAATAGGTATAGTTGACTGTACGTATACAAATATGAAATTTGACTTCATATCATACAATTCATTAGGTCCTATACCGGAATCATATACATGCAAAGTTGCAAAAAAATGATATAACACACGTTCCGCTTCATAGATGTATATAGGTTCATACATCATACCAGCATTGAAATTAGTTTATTAAAAACGCTTCTGCAATGATTTGCAACTGACATGTACCTTTTTAGTAGCAAATGCTTTGAATAAATAAGAAAAGCGTTTTACGATGGCCTATATAGTTATATTTAATGTTTGTAGTTATAGTGTTGCGGTGTTTTTTTCCCTTTGGTTGGGATGTCTCACGATTGAGAATTATGTTCTAATAGTTGTTACTGTTACAACAGTCAAAGAATATGAAACTATTTTGTTGGCTATTGAAACAAAAACTAAACAAGAATGTTACTTACACTGTACATCCAATTCTGTTTTCTGTGATTTTATATGGACACCTTTTAGGCGAGTGTATTCGGTGAGCAATCCCGGGAAAGATATTATCCCACATGTGAACATGACAGTAGTGTCCGAGTTGTTGGTAAATACTGTATACCTCGCCAGGGTTAGTGTTGATTTGTAATCTCTCTCTGGGCTTGTACATCTTCTACTTGTACTATTACTCGTATTACATTAGGATAATAATTCGAATGTAGGCAGCAATATGTCTCTTGTTGTATTTTAAACTCTGTTTTTTTGTTGAAGTACATACTCGTACTTAACAAAACACTTTTTGTACCGATGTTACTTCACGTGTCTGACAGTGTTTACTAATAAAAGAAACCAAGAAATTCCAGTTGAGCTTACGTACAGTTATAACCATGTATATACAAATTGCAAAAATAACTAATACTGGTAGATAATATCCTGTGACATGGAGTCCTTTAAGCAGCCGTCTCAAGATCACTTTCCTCTCACCGCTTGGGTCGTAGGTTCGAATCTCGCTCGATCCAAAAAAGTATGTGAGATAAAATAACAGTTACTTGCGGGAGAACGTTGCTACTTCTCAGATTCATTCTGAGGTATTTCGCCACAAATAAAACGTATAAATAAACGGATATGCCGTATATAACCTGACATGTGTTCAACTCAATTGAAAAAAAAATGATGTGGCTTAACGTGTCACCCAAACGTGATATCTTAGCTGTTGTTTTATATTGTATGGGGGCAACATTTTATCGTTATTTGTTAATTTGAGTGTATCGATAAAATCCTAGTTACACGTACACGAAAGGCAAATGATAATTATTGATCATATATCATAGACTAGTACAGCCTAAACACATATATTGTTTCTATAACCCAAACTTGATTGGAAATATATTAAAAACAATATAATATATTATGTTTAAATGTGATTAAGTTTTGTTAAACGATTCTCAAAGCTATAAAAGCTATAACATATATGTGTATATTAAGAAAAAAAAATATACTTTTGAAATTTGGCATTTTAAATAAATTAGATAAAACATATTTTAAGTGGTTAACGTGTTATACACAATCGCTTGTCACGTCAATAAGTTAAAACATATAAATACTTATCATATAGTATAGTTTAAGCATCATCGGGTTTAATTTTATTACACTGAACAAATATCAATAAGGCTATACAAGTCACATTGATAGTGTAGTAACATATTGCCTAGTGACCATTTAATGTTGTTTTCTTTGTGATACTTAATAAATTTCTATCATTAATACTAAAGTTTATGCAAGTATACCAATGTAATATTCGTCGATCGAGCATTCGGTTACAAAACTAGAACCATGCACTGAAAAAAAACACATGACCTTTCAGATTTAGATAACAAGACGAAGTTTTCAAATTGCTGTTATGTGTGATACATAATGCAACATCTGACATGTAACTCTAATTTCCATTCTATGTTAATTCACTTTTATTCAATTAATTTCTAAACTTCTATGAAACCTTGTTAATAATGCATAATTGAAATGTATACATACATTTAACGCAAAGTGCAATTGCTGAAATGATAAGCAGACATGACTATATATATATACCCAGTCAGCATGCACATACCGGACCCATGTGGGTAATTGATCGGCATATCGGCATAACGGCGCCCAGTCGGACTCCTATCGGACCACAATTGTCCAAAATATGTTCTGAAGGAAAATTATTGTGGAGAACATACACAACTGTAATTCTTATAATATTAAAAACAAATTTAATTTATAGATTCTATGTAAAAAGGACATTAAATTTCATATCATTTCCCGATGGTGGACCGTCAGTGGCCTGATATTGTAGTGAAATACGCAGTGAATAGAAGATCACAAATTTTGCGTTTAAATGTTTTATTTGGCACATTAATATACTTATGCTAATATTGAGTTTGAATATGTAAAATAAAATTTAAAAAATCTAAAACAAAAATACTATTATTTTATTTTGAATTTACTGCGGGTCGGTCTTTCAATTTCCACAAATTCCGCCAAAAACAAAGTGAAATCAAAACTAAATTAAAAAAACTTAAACAATGGTAAGATATGTTACTATTTGTGAAATGTATTATATTTAAATATAGTTGGTTATAATTTTATTCGACCTTTTACGTATATTTTAAAAATTGGCACCTTGCAAGCACTCGATACAGCGTTTTATGCAAATGTCATCTATTTTCGCGACCCATATATAACATTTAAACAATAATAATTGACAAAGCGTTTTGTGATTTGCATAACAGGGATGAGTTAATACTGGTCTAAACGCAGAAAAGTTGTATCAAATGTCCAAGAACATGTTGATGCTATTAGTAATGCTATCTCATTGACTGGTGATTTTGAATTGTCTCAAAGTCCGACAATGCTGGAAAGCAGTCCACATGTTCAGGATGATATTTCAATTTGCTCTTCAATGACAACAGTCAGTTCCGATATCCTGTCTTAAACTATTGATGATTTCTTGGATAATCAATCTCATGAACCAGAAGCGGCAGATACAATTTCCTTTAATTAGTTTGTTGAGGGTAGGTCTGAAGATGAAATGTCTGAGTCTGATGATTCAGATTCTGATGATGCCGATGTAAATTTATCAACTCTTTTGGTTTCTTGGGTAACAACATTCAATATCACTCATGATTCACTGAATGCATTGCCTTTTATTTTGCGTAAATATCACACATACCTACCGAAAGATGCAAGGACTTTGCTCAAGACAGCAAAGAACTATAATATTTTGAATATTGCTGGTGGTTGCTATTATCATTTTGGGATTGAAAAATGGGTAAAAACAATGATTTTTACTGAACATGTTGAAGAAGTTTCTATTCAGGTCAATATTGATGGATAGCCATTGTTTAAAAGTTCTGTGCCCAGTTTTGGCCGATTTTAGGTAAGCTTGTCAAACCACAAATTTCTAAGCCATTCGTCATTGGACTTTTTTCTGGAGAGAGTAAGCCATCAAACTTGTTTGAATATCTTGAACACTTAGTCACTGAATTGGATAACTTATTTCGAAATGGTATTTTAATATCAGAGACGGCAGATGACAGAGTGGTATTTTCACTTTCTTGTGTTATTTGCGACGCTCCAGCAAAAGCTTACATTAAACAAATCAAAGGGCACAGTGGTTATAGTGGATGCGACCAGTGTTCGCAAAATGGATATTGGAATAAAAAAAAATGACATTTCCAGAAACTAACGCTGCTCTTAGAACTGATATATCATTTGCTGAAAGGCAGGATGAAGAGCATCACATCGGTCGAACCCCATTTAGTGATTTGCCAGTTGGCATGGTATCACAGTTTCCTCCTGATCCTATGCATCTTGTCTATCTTGGAGTTGTAAAACGCATGATTGGACTTTGGATGAAAGGGCCTGTTGCTAATGCATCTCGCATAGGTAGTAATGCTGTAAAGGGCATATCTGAACATTTGGTTCAACTGAGAGGATATTTGCCACGGGAATTCAATCGAAAGGCTCGTACTCTTTATCATGTTGAAAGATGGAAGGCCACAGAATTTCGCCAGTTTTTGTTATATACCGGTCCTGTTGTTTTAAAAAAACATCTGTCACCTGCAAAATACAGGCATTTTATGCTTTTGTTTGTCAGTATATTCTGCTTGTCTTGCGATTTCTTTTGTGAAAGTTACAGAAATTATGTACAGGAACTGCTCTGCAAATTTGTTCAGAAGTTTTTGGAGGTATATGGCATAGATATGCTTGTTTTTAATGTTCATGGTCTGGTTCACTTAGCAAAAGCTATAGAAAAATTTGGCACACTTGATAACTTTTCCACTTTTGTCTTTGAAAGCTTTCTAGGGAATCTCAAACGATTGATGCGAAAGCCTTCATTGCCTTTACAACAAGTTATACGAAGAATTTCTGAAAGCAAGGGAAACCTTTTTGACCCGACAATGCCAATAGTTGCATGTAAGGATGTCGAACTGAAGAAAAATCATATAAATGGTCCAGTTCCAAGAACTATTTTCCCCTTGGTTGCTTCACAGTATAAGGCAATCCAGTTTCCTAACCTTTATTTCTCTACATCAAAGGGAGACAATTGTTTTCTTGTGAATGATGATGTTGGGATTATCAGAAATATAATCACATTAAATAAACACCCAGAAACACATTTTGTATTTGAAAAATTTAGTCGTGCCTCTGATTTTGTCCATTTACCACTACCTTCCATGGACCTTATAATTAAACGAGTTTCACATTTGAGTGGTACATTGCATGTTGTTGGTGTTTCAGAAATTTGTTGCAAATGTGTTTTACTACCAATGGATGATGATTTTGTTTGTATACCACTTGACCATTACTTTGGCAAGACTCATTGATACATTTCTACATATATAAAACGTTTTAAAAACTATACACCCTAGCTTAGCCTTCTATTGTGATGAAACCTCAAGTGGTGTACAGTGATTGATTTTGTATAATTATGTTCCTCTGATTTTTGTATATTATATCTGGATAAAATGGGTTGTGTTCATTTAATATAAACAACTTATGAAATGACATATTTCCTACATCTATGTCAACTTACACATTAAATGTTTCTCGATTTATAATAGTGTAATAATTTGTCACACTTTCATATAAATTATAATTATGCCAGATGTAATTCAGCAAAATTCTTTTAATAATTGAGTCATTATAAATATTTATTAATTATTATAAAGTAACACGCACTTTGATCAAGTTACTAGGTGCCATCCTGTTACACCGACATCTCGATCTGGACTATTGATACCAATTTCATAGTAGCAGAATAAGTTCAATAACACTATGCAGAGGTTTCATGTTGAAATTCAGCTGCCTGTAGTAACATACACTTATCCTATGCACTATAAAAGGTTACATTAGTAGGTGCGGAATCTGTACATGAATATTGATCACCGTGACCGTCATTATTTTTTAATTTTATACCTTGTCCAAGATGTTTATTTTAAGGAGGCAGTGGCCCTATTGTGATGTGGTTTTAATTAGTTTACACTTGCAATCCAAGGGCAATTTTATTCATCCCCAAGGCTCTAGTAATTTAAGGTCAGCATTAACAAATTTGTGCTTTGCAAGATGCTATGTATTAAGAAAAGATTTGCTTTAATATAGTTTTGATTTTACTATGTAAGGCAATGTATTTTGTGGTGGAATATACAAACACAGATGAGGTTTCCATGGTCTCCGAAAATTGGATAAAAAAGAACAACAAAGAGGTGATGTGGCCAAAATATAAGTCAAGCAACAAACTTGAAATGGCCTTAAAACAGCATAAACATCCAGAGGCTGACTGGACCGAATGGGGTGTAAAGAGGATTCTTTACCAAACAAGTAAGGATTTGCTAGGTTAATGCAAGGGTTTTCAATCATTTATTAATATCAATAGGAAGTACTGTTTTTTTATAAATAAGAGAATCGCACGGTTTAACCTGTCAATATGCATTTTTCCTGGCATT
Organism: Panopea generosa; assembly: GCA_029582155.1. Classification (NCBI taxonomy): domain Eukaryota; kingdom Metazoa; phylum Mollusca; class Bivalvia; order Adapedonta; family Hiatellidae; genus Panopea; species Panopea generosa. The sequence goes on along the minus strand of CM055894.1, from coordinate 34,439,739 downwards.
ACACATCCCCATAATTTAATTACTGTTGCCTTGTAAAACTGAAATTTATATCCCCAAGTGATTCATTTTCATTTTCAAAACATGTGAGTCCATTTACACTGTTTCATAAAATCGATGAGTCCTTTATAGTAAAATTGAAATTGAATGAGTCCTAGCCAGGTTTTATGAATCTAGGACTCGGGACTCGCATCAAAATGAATCACTGATTCCCAGATACAAAGTGTATAGGGGCTACATGTATATAGAAGTCACGCTTGTCAGTCCATCAGGCTGTAGACATTTCTTGTGAACACTAGTTCTCAGCAACCCTTGGTCGGAATTTCAGGAAGCTTTACAACAATGCCGGATACCAAGCATACTGTCGATACTTTTGGTTTGTTTTGCTGGAATAATTTTTGACTGAGTTGTGGCCCTCTAAAAATACTGCTTAAACTGTATCTGGGGGTATTATTTACCTTTAGTGATATTTCTAGTTTAATTTGTTTATGTCACCTATGCTTAGAAAAATGAAACTTGTCTAACAAATATTAAATAAAATTGAATAAATCTTCATCAATTTAATTGAGTTATATATATATTTTTTAAATTTAGATATGTTTGAAAAGGCCCTACAAAAGGCAAAAGAGGCCGAGGATGAGTCAGACATCCAAATAGATATAGAGGCAGTCAAACCTGTCCAAGAAAAACGAAAAAAACGGTATGTACCTTTATGTTGATTTCGTTTGATTTACCTTTATATACTATAGTGACAAAGAATGATAGACTTTGAATAAAGAGGCCCTCTGGGTTCAATCCTCAGTTGTAGAGTTGCTGTGGTATACCAGGATATCCTGTGGCAAGACATTATTTCTCCAGTCCTCACACTCAATGGAGAGTTATCAGTTGCTTGTAGAGATAGTCTGTGGGTTCCAGTTCTGGTCATCAGCAAGGAAAGAGTCCTTTCAAATAAAACTAATCGTGTGTTGGCCTTTGTTAAAAATGGCGCTTTAACTAGATGTCTAAGAGCACATCAACCATCACTACTGTGACAACACACTTTAGTAAACCAGTGGTGCGATAATAAACAAATTATACGAAATACTCTATATCTATTGACTATCGCTATAGAGAATGTGACGAGAAATGAATTCAAAGTCGCGTCCAAAAATGCGCTTTTTTGTGTTACCTGCGTAGCATGGTAGGCACTTAGGGATTACTTTTCCTTTTGTCTGGCGTCCGTGTGTCTGTCCGTCACGTTTTCAAATTACTTTTTTTTCTACTTAAAGGATTGGATTGAAACTTTTGACAAATGATTATATCAATCTTTATGATTCACAAAAAGGGGATAATCCAACCATTTTTATATTAAGAGTTATTTCCCCTTTTCTGTCAAACATTCAAATTACTTGTTTACTGCTCAAGGATTGGATTAAAACTTCTGACTAATGTTTAAATCAATCTTTGTGGTGGGTTCACAACCGGGCAATAATTCAAATATTTTTATATCAATCAGAGTTTTTGCCCCTTTTCTGTCAAAAATTAAAATTGATGACAAGGCGCCGGCAGGTGACACACGTGCTCCGGGGAGCACTCCAGTCTAGTTTAAAAGAAATGTTACTGTGTAATACTGATAAGGGTTTTTAAGATTGAGAATTTGTGTATTATTTGTTTGAATACTTTTCTTTCGAGACACTCACCACTTAATTTATAGGATTGAATATATGTATTTGCAAAATTAATAAATTTTGTTTTTGTTTCTTTTTATACTCTCTTATGATGTCTCCAAAGCAGACCCGACACTTTGCCTTTTAAATCTGACTGGGACAAGAGAGATTTTTATTTTATATAATTTTCCATTTGTTCCGTTGCCGGGATTCGAACCCACAACCCTTACGACGTCAGCGCCTAGCACTGAAGTGACAATGCGGCTATTGCGGCGATAGCTCAATCGGTAGAGGCGTTCGTGGGTTCGAATCCCGGCAACGGAACAAATGGAAAATTATATAATAAATGTTTAATCATAATAATTGATTTATTTTCAGACCAAATCCACGATTTGTTGCTTCAGATTCAGAATCAAGTGGTAGTGAACCTGAAGAAGATTTTTCTCCAGTGCCGCCCCCTAAAATTCTTCTTCCAACCTTCTCGACACCTTCCAGCTGTGTCTTATCTACCTAGTCAAGCCGGGTTCCATCTGCTTCATATACCCATTCAAGCCATGTTCTATCCACATCTACTACTGTGTTCCGCCTGCTTCCCCTTCAAGCCGTTTTCTATCAACCTCTACTACCTTTGCAAGCCGTGTTCAGTCTCTCCCACCTACCCCATCAAGCAGTGCTCGGGGCACACATGGAATTTCAGGTAAGAAAAATATATTTATTTATCTATTTTCCAAGATACTTAAAGATAAGTTTATGATGGCTTTGTAGCCTCTCCATTAAGACAATATAACTTAGAATATTTTTCCTTTATAAAGTTATTGTCAATATTTTGAGTTTGAAAAAAAAGGGGGAACTTAAAAAGAAATGAATGTGATGTATTTGATGTCCAGATAATGATTGCCTTCAAGCATATCTGGTCTATAGATTGGTGATGTCTGTCCGGATATCCAGTTGTCAAAACTTAAGTTTCATGGTTCAGCAAAATCTCTGCAATTAAAAGGGGTAGAAACTTAAAGCTTTGTGTGAGTGTACCCACTTACAAGAACTTTTTATTTCTATGGTAACTCCTGACCTTGACCTTGGAGTTGTCTATTTTCAAGGTCAAGTAGTTCAAATTTGCAATCCGGCCATACCATCTTCAGTCAATTATTGTTTAAAAAATGATCTTGCTAAATGTGTAGTTTCTTAAAAAAATATATTTGATCTATTTGGTCCTTGTATACTTGAACCAAATGTTTGTGCGGGATATTCTTATCACTTTGTCTGATGGGGGTGTTTGTCAACCGTTTCTTTTTTAAATCCACAATTTTTAACTGATTGTTACTTAAATTGCACATGTATATGCTTGGTATTGAAAATATCTAGACGCAAGCCCAAGTTCTGGGTATAATAGGGTCAAGCTTATCTGAGTTACAGCCTATTTACAACCAAAAAATGTAATTTTGGACCCCTGTCGAAAGTTGCATGATCTCTTTCCATCAAGCCCTGTCAATGTTTCTTAGGTGAGAGATCTAGGCCAATTTGTTATAATTATTTTTCTCAGAGAGAGACATCAGGATAATCCAGGGTATGGAAGAGATAAAAACGGAACAAAAGGAAATCAAGGCAATGCTGGCAACAGTTTTGCAGCGCCTTAATGTTGAACACAGGGACTGTCAAGTTCCGGAGGCTATAACCGTGCCGCTATACACACTGGAAGATGTGGAGAGAAATGAAGGAATGCTTCAGGATTCCACAGTATTTAAAATGATGGTATGAACATTTAAATCACATATGATCTGACCCTCTTGTTATCTAAAACTTTTAATGATTTAAAAGTTTATTAATTAATGACCAAATTTTAGCTAAATACAGTGTTAGAGCATAAAAATTTGGGTCACTCGCCAAACTGGGCGAGTAACTTGATAAACCAACTCGCCCAAATGGAATTTGTACTCACCCAAACTTAAATTGAAAAATATAACAAAAACACCAAATTAACTGGAATGCATCAATGAAGGTTGTAGTCCGCTTTATCATTCCCCTACTTCTCAAAATGTTGCCATGGTCGATAAACCATGTACACTTCATTCCTTGCTTGGTGTCAATAAGCCATGGCCTACCCACTGTCCATTTTGAATTAAAAGTTCTCTTTCTTTTCTTTTCATATTCATTTTGTTTCTGAGTTTTCTCTTGCGAATCGTTTTTCTTCTCGGGCTTTTTTGCCCCATTGATAAATCTCCACATTTTACCGAAAACAAGAAGTCTGCCCTTAGCTTTCAAGGGAAAATACGCTTGGTCGGAATAACCTCGTAAATAGTCGGGTTTAATACTTTTTAATTGTCTCTCGATACGTGACACAGTAAAAAACATAAACAAACAATTTATACACACAGGGAACCAGACTAGACTTGTAATTCAAAATTGATGCAACACGGCGTTTGATTGGCTTAGCCAAAGCAGCTGTTCAATCAATCATGGCTAACAAAAAGCACCACGATTCATCGGTTGTTATGAATTTGGGACATTAAAAAAAGCGGAGCACTTGTTTACAATTACTAAAACACCTTGTCGAATGCGTATTCTGTTCACACCTGATCTAATTTAGACATTTAAATTCGGCATAACAGTAATTAAAGGATTATGAGTTTTTATTTCGCACTCGCCAAAACGGACGAGATTATTTATATATGAACTCGCCCGGAAATAAATTCACTCGCCATTGGCGAGCGGGCGAGTGTTGAGTTCGTACGCTGAAATATTGGATTATTTTTTTGTCAGGTTAACCATCTATCGAGTATTGGGGGATCCTCTGTGAAAAATATGTCGAAGCGGGTGATGAAGGAGATTATCAAAAACAGTTTAGCCCAATAATACAATTGGACAGGGGCATGGAATAAACTGTCTTTTGACTGCCTAAAGTTATCTTTGGCGATTATACGTAAGAATGTTAGCATTTTTATATTTATAATGTTTGAAAAAAGTGGTTATTTTTCACAAAATTTAGACAATGTTCAAGTTTTTTACTTTAAGAAAGCTTTTGCAAGCTAATTTAACATTGTTGTAACACAATCGACTGCGAATCCATTGAGAAAGAATTTATCTATAGGTAAATAGATGAATAAAAAAGTGAATAATTTCTCTTTAACTTGCTTATACCTAGCTTTTATAAAGTATAACCAACATTTCATGTATTGTTTTAATCCATTTAAAACCATTTATAGTTCCTTGAACATAGTTCAACACACAACTGATCAGATATCAATACGGTATTAATCGCTGTCAAGTTGTGAACAAAAGTTTCTAGCCATATTGTGAACTATATCGAAATCACTATATTTTTCAGGTGCTGTGAAACGAAACTTCTCCTCAAGTGACAACAGCGTGACGGAGTTTTACATAAAAGACTGGCTGAGGAATGCTCGAGACCGAGACGGAGGAAGACAGAAAATGATGAAGCACTCAGACAACGTTCAGACAGAAGAAGACGAAAATTCCAACTAATTATGTCTCCCTCATACATGGGGGTGACATATTGTTTTTGCCCGTTCCGTCCTTCCGTCACACTTGTTTCCGCTCAATAACTGAATAATGCTTGAGCGTAGGAACTTCATACTTGGTATGCAAGTTGGTCACGACTTATGCAATACATGTCCACTATTGTCTATTGACTTCATCTCCAGTCCAAAACTACACAATTCATCTGCATACTATTTATTCATCCATTCATACATAAGAAAAGAACTATATAGGTATCTTTGTTGTGCCAAATTACATTTAATTAAGTGCCTTTTTGTTTAGTTTTTATGTCACCCTGCGTAGCATGGTTGGCACTTAGGGATTACTTTTTTTGTCTCTGTCTATCTGTCACACTTTCAATGAGCAGTGCAGGTGACACACATGCTCCGCGGAGCACTCCATTCTAGTTTAGACTGACAGGTTATGTTTTGGGTTAAGAGGAGAAAAATACACCATAATTGACCATTATTGTTAAGGACCACATAGTTATATTGTTCTTTTCATAATTTTAATCTGTTTCAATATTAATAATATAGTAATTCATATCATGTTAAATATTGGTGTTTACAGTGAACTAGTCTAGTCAATTTCCTTCTTGCCAATTTTTTTGTGTGCCAAATTATGTTTTATTTGTTATATATGATTTGTACTTATTTTGTATGATTTTTAACCCTTTCCCACATACAACAATTCTGCAGCAGACGACTTAGAACATATTTTGTCAAAAAGTAGAAAATCTTTTTAATTGAATGGAAAACCTCGGACTTGAAGTGGACAACATTGTGGCAAAAGGAGAAATTGCACGTTTTGTGCAATTTCTTCTTTTGTCACAAAGTTTTCAAAAAGGCGTCTGCTGCAGAGGCGTCAAAAAGCGTCTATATGAGGGACAGGGTTAAACGAGAATAAATGTGCAGCACATGCTCATTACTCGTTGTTCTTTTTTCATGATAATAATACTACTATACTCATATTACTAAATATACCTTGGCTTGATCCTGGCATTCAACACACATGAATTAACTTAAAAGAACAGAGTCATGTACTGTAATTTTTAGCTGATTTGACTTTCAGTGTCACATATGATGTTATTTTTTTAAAAAGGAATCATGTGAAGGGTTTATGCCATGGCATCTTGTCCGTCATGCATCCGTCCGTAAACAATTGCTGGTTAACACAATACAGTACAGTCAAACCTGTGTTAGCGGTCACCTCTGTTAGCCAGCCAACTTGTATTTAGCAGCCACTTGAAGATTAACTAAAACAACATATTCTCCTTTTTTTGACTAGTATTGAGCAGCCACCTGTGTTCAGCAGCCACATTTTGACTCTTCCCTGAGTGGCTGCTCAAGACAAGTTTGACTGTATTTAGTTTTGATTGTATCTCAATCAAACTTATACAGTAGTTAGATATCCATGAGAGCTCGGTTTCTATCGAAAACCAGCCATGCAATACTAGATTATGGCCCTTAAAATTGTCTAAATTGCTATAATACAGCTTGTGAACACAATAGAGCCCCCAATTACTATCTGATCTTTACTAAACTTAGATGAAAGTTAAATATTGGTGTTTACAGTGAAATAGTCTAGTCAATTTCCTTCTTGCCAATTTGTTGTGTGCCAAATTATGTTTTATTTGTTTTATATGATTTGTACTGATTTGTACTTTCTTCTATCAATTTAATAAACTTCACCATAAGTTATGATGATTTTTAACCCTTTCCCACATACAAAAATTCTGCAGCAGACAACTTTGAATATATCTTGTAAAAAAATATAAAATCTTTTTAATTGAATGGATAACCTCGGACTTTAAGTGGAAAACATTGTGGCAAAAGGAGAAATTGCACGTTTCGTGCAATATCTTCTTTTGTCACAATGTTTTCAAAAAGGCGTCTGCTGAAGATGCGTCAGAAAGCGTCTATATGAGGGACAGGGTTAAACAAGAACAAATGAGCAGCACATGCTTATTATTCGTTGTTCTTTTTTCATGATAATTATATACTACTATACTATTACTAAATATACCTTGGCTTGATCCTGGCATTCAACACACATGAATTAATTTAAAGGACCCATGTATACTGTGATTTTAAGCTAATTTGACTTTCAGTGTCTCATATGTTGTTATTATTTTTTAAAAGAAATCGTGTAATGTTTTGAGCTCTACTGGCCAAAGACCAAAGGGCTTGTGCCATGGCGTTTTGTCCGTCGTGCGTCCGTCTTTAAACAATAGCTTGTTAACACGATACAGTCTTTAGATTTTATTGTATCTCATTCAAACTTATACAGTAGTTGGATTTCCATGAGAGCTCGGTTTCTTTCGAAAATCAGCCAGATTATCCATTGCAAGACTGGATTATGTCCCTTGATATTGTCAAAAGTTGCTATAATACAGCTTGTGAACACAATAGATCCTTCATTTACTATCTGATCTTCACTAAACTTGAATGGAAGTTAAATATTGATGAGAGCTCGGTTCTTTTCGAAAACCAGCCAGATCATCCAATGCAAGACTGGATTATGTCCCTTGATATTGTCAAAAATTGCTATAATACAGCTTGTGAACACAATAGATCCTCTATTTACTATCTGATCTTCACTTAACTTGGATGGAAGTTAAATATTGATGAGAAGTCAGTTCCTTTCGAAAACCAACCAGATCCGACCTTGCATGACTGGATTATGGCCCTTAAAATTGTCAAAATTGTTATAATACAGCTTGTGAACAGAATAGAGCCTCCATTTACTATTCTATTTTTACCAAACTTAGATGGTAGTTAAAAATTGATGACAGCTTACTTCCTTTCGAAAACAAGCCAGAACCATGCCAGTAGAGCATAGGACCTCATGGGCCTCTTGTTCTCTGTTGTGTTTTTAAAATGTCCTCAAGTACATGATAACTGTTGTAATAAAATGAATGTGAGATTTTAATTCTGAATTGTCAACTTGTTTTGATGTTCCAACCAGCAGTTATTTCCAAAATTTAATATGCAACATTTGGCTCACTGAAAATGCCTGATACAGCCCTCATAAAATGTTCAAAAGAGAAAAAGACTATTCTGATCACTGTTTGTCTGTCGTTGTCCATCAACTAATCGGTCAATGGACTATAACCCAAACAAATTAACCAGATGCTTGGTATATAGTTTGCGAAATGTGATATTGGTTTATCAAATTTCAAAATTCAATGATATCGGCTAGATATCGTAAATGATAAAATAAAAACACATCGGTAACAGTTTGCAAAATGTGATGATGGACCGCTCAAATTCCGATAATCAATATGATATCGGTTCGTTATGGTTAATGATAAAAAAGTATATCGGCCCGATATCTTGCAAATATCGACAATTCCCGATCAAATGCCAATTGGCAAAACGATATCGGACCAATGTCTTAAACGACAAGGGACCGATATTGAACACACATCGGACCCATATATATCCGATATGGGTTTGCTAGCTGGGTAAGTATTATATTTGTATGTACGTTGTAGCTGTTTAATTATTTTTATCATAAACTATAATGTACGAGTATTATGATAGCTTTATTAAAAGTAAAGGTGTGCGATACATATCCCTCTGAATCGTGGTTCTGGTTTCCACTTAAGTATTCCAATAACAATTAGAACTAACAACCTTGTCACGCTATAATGGAACTATCTTACCGACAATGCCCAGGAACAAAGTTTTACTGTATATTATAAGGTTTTAAAGTTTGTTTACCATATCAACATAAAACCAAGTAAGTGTTAGTTCATGGTAAACACAGTTTGTTCTACATTCCAGTGTCACAGCATTGACTGACAGATCTTGTGGTCCATCTGGTACACACTCATACTGTATGGATGTTGGTACAGCTAATGGAAAATATAACAATCTCAATGTATTGTTTAATAATAGCCACTAACACGCCGAGAAATGAATGCTGATCAATACGTTACAAAAAAGCAAGAAAACAAATTTCTCCCAAAAAACAACAAAACAACAATTCCAATATTTGTTGGAAAACGTGCGTATATATGCTTTTAAACAAAACGCTGTCTTCTTTGATTAGCTATTCATCCTATGCACTATTTAACAACTTGTATTTGATCCACAGTAAACACATTTCTGAGTCATAGTTCTTGAATTATAATTTCAAACAGTTTTACTTAATCATTTCCTCTACAAACACCTGAATATAGCATTTGATGTTCATCAAACATTTACAGTAGTTTCATACCATTAGATCTTAAAAACTTTTAAACAGAAAGTAATTAGATAATACGTAACTGTAATAGCCTTCAATCTTCAATTTTTTCTTTTTTGGCACGACTTTTTACAGCAATGGTGGGCACATTAGGACCTGCGTGACCAATTGTGTAGATATTTAAACAAATGTTAGAATTTTGCAAAGTACTTTACAACGAACGCAGAGCAGTTTAACACTATCATCATTGAGAATTCGGTGAAATTATCGAAGTATGTATGTCCATTTGATGAAAGTTTTTGAATTAAACAAATATGTGCCCATGCCAATATATGTAGCTCCTTGTACCACTCACATTGCATCAACATGCTGCATCTCATGTATATATATTTATTTATATATAAACGTGAATGACGTCAATATATGCCAGGAGTCAACACAAATTGGCAACTATAATTTATTTATTTACCATGTTTTTTTACATATGATAACCAATCTATGATTATGAAATGCACTAATATTATACAGGACGACAACAATTTTGATATTTAGCACAATGTTTCTCATGGCATGTTTCAATCATATACCATGTATTGCTACTTAACCCATCCCGATAGCACTTATTAATAACTCTATAATAATAAACAATAACATAAAATTACGCTAAAAGAATGAAAATAAGGTATGTGCAATGTATGCGTAATAAATAAAATAAAACGACAGTTGTTATAGTGAATTATAAAAAAAATAATACGTTTTGTAACATACAGAGCTCACTATTATATCTAGACAAATTGAGAAACGTTATTCTACTAACTGTGAATCATCAACTCCAAAGCTTTACTGCTGTCAGCATATTTACATGTCCACCAGTTTTCATCAATACTTTGTCCGAGCCCAGTTATGCTCACATACATGTGATTGGCATCAGCTGTGTATGTGTGTCTTTATCACGCAAAAAGCAATTATTTGAAATACATTGCGCAGAGGCTGCTGGACCCGGGCCGATCTTGAAGTCTTGTGTGTCTGTTACAATCCATTCTACTGTTGTAATAGATGTGAAGACAGTTATACTACACACTAATTGAATAGATGAGCCCTTTACTGGAATTACATTATCACGGATCTGTACCGAGTTTATAGTCACTGCTTGTAAAACAAAACATTTTTACTGTACAAAACAAACATTTATAACGTATTTAATTATATACCTCCAAAAAAGGTTATTTTATTACATAAACAATTTATGTTAAGTTAATAGATAATGTATTAAACACATTTCTAAAAGGTAATTTGTAAAACGGACAGTAATAAACTGTTAATTTTTATTCTTTCTTAAAATCAATTATACATCTGTTGTCTAGATAATTGTTTTTCTCATGTTAACAACACATTGAAATAAGTTAAGAATATAGTTTATACATGTACCGTTTGTTTCTTTATATAAAATATACTCAACTGTCAGTTTTAGCGGCGGATTTCGATGCACTGCACATGCTCATTTTTTCCATATTGATGACATGGGTAAACAGTTTAATTTTGACAGAGATCATATAAACATTTTTAATAAAAACATATATCGACTGGAATTTATATATCACAAGATAAAAAGTTTGTATGTAAAAAAAAATAGTTTTACATACCTGATTGTACAACACATACACAGCAAAGGATTATTAACAACTTCAAGCCCATGGTAAATCTTAGATTTGCTGAAATACAATAAAACATGAAACAAGTATACATGTAGTACATGAAGTAGTAGTAGTAGCAGTAGTATTAGTAATGTTATTAATTGTAGAAGTTGTAGTCATAACAAATACTATTTGGAATAGTAAAGACAACTTAATTGCAATACAGGGCAAGATGGACCTTAAATGGGTAAAGAATAGATATTTCAGAAATCGTTCCATTAACCGGGCAGTTAAACTGATTTATATTTAATATAAATGATCGTGGCGTGACGTTGAGTATATTTTTTTCAAACAAAAGCAATTGTGACTCTTGTTGCCACCTTGAGGTGTTTCCTCAGCATCCATGAATAGTTTAACCCTCACAATATCACTGTTTGTATGAAATAAAATGCCATCATATTGAAACTTTGAGCAATGTTTCGAGTATTATTACTTTTCTTGTGATCGGAACATATAAATCAGTTAGAACTTAATTTAGCATTATAAGTAGATTTGTAATTAGCTATTTTATGAACATAAGCTTCCGTACTTTTACAATCAAAAAGCAAGTATAAACACAGTATACTGTCTGAAGCTGAGAGCACTGATTCATTTATATCTAACACAATGCCTTAATTACAGTGTTCATTAAAACATTTGGAGGGATGGATGGTGTTGCTATCGATTGTATTTGACCTGATGTTTATTTAAACAGGATAAGCATGATTGTTAGTCATCCGTTTTGCTTTCATTGCTGATCAATTTCTGTTTAAATAACAGTCAACATTGTTTTAGAATATTCTCTATTATGATTAAACAGTGGATGTAGTATGTGATTTTGTTGTACAAACATTTATTAAACAATTTATATTTAACAATATAAAACAAAACGATAACATATGTCTAAGAAAAAAAAGTATAAATATTATATAAATAAATGTTAACTACTACATTACTACTACTACAGTAATTCTTCTTCTACTACTACTACTACTACTACTACTACTACTACAAATAGTGATAGTATGTTTAATGTTAAACGATGCTACATTCCTTCTACTATGTCAGCTGAAGGTGTCCCTATAGGACTTTTTTACATCTGGCGTTAATTATCGAAAGTATGTACACTCGTTGTTTAAAGTCTCATCTTTCATTTTAGCGCTGTTTTTTTTGTTAAATAGAACCGCAGTTTCTCGCTAACAACTGTGGTTCTATTTAACAAAAAAAAAAACAGCGCTAAAATGAAAGATGAGACTTTATACAACGAGTGTGCATTTTTTCAAATGTCGATTTTTTTCCAGTTTTTCTGTAATAGAATGATTAATATTAATTCAAAATTGTTTCTAAGGTTATAACTTTCATGCGGATAAAATATAATTTGTGTTACATCAACATTAAGCATTACGACGTAGATGATATAAACGCGGGTTTACGAAGCACACAAATCGTGATTCTGCTGGACTGTAACTAAAAAACAAAATTTTAACGAAAGCTGATACTTCATAGTATAAGTGTACATATTTTTGATAATCTACGCAATATGTAAGAAATATCCTATAGGAACACCTCGAACTGTCTGAAATGGATGTAACAGGAAATGTATTATTCAAAATGAAAATATTTTGTTCTGAAGTGAAGAAAAGGATTTCGGCTATTCTAACTGTGATCATATTATGCTATGCAAATTATTAGGTAATCAAATGCATCAAACTGTGTTACAACGTTCAATGAAGAATTGTGTTAAAATGTGTTAATTTCATATAACAATGTCTGCTTGAACTGACGGTAGAACAGATACACAAATGGGTCTATTATTGTATGCAAGTATGTATTTTTCTTAGACAGTTTTAATAATTGAAGCAATATTTTCTCTCTACTTGGACACGTTTACCATGTTTTCCAAAATGCAACAGTCATTTGAACAGTCCAAATATGCAGCTAAAACAATATTTTACAATAATTCCTGTTACACTCATTCCATTTACAATAACATGGTAATGTCTTGAAGATATAACTTAACTTAAATCACACACACACACACACACACACACACACACACACTGATTTAAAATGATTGTGTCACTTTTTTTTTTTTAATGTGTTCATCCGTGTCACGGTGACCTATCAAAATCCAGCGTCTGCCGAAATCAACAGATTTTACACCGTTCGTAAAATGTACCCAAATCTTTAATTTGGCATGAATTATACCAATTATGTTGATGGTAATTTAAACGGAAATAATTCAATACCGACATCCATTGCATCCTCAACACATGATTTATTTACAACTAACCGATTCAGAATAATTTTATCGTTGCCATGATAGTCAAAAAAGTAAATTTTCTTAATTAAATGGCGGACACTTTATAGTTGTTCCGCATAATGTTTCCGGCAAGAACACAAAAACATGTCCCGACTACGAAAAAAATATAACTGTGTTCTTAGGTAGTGGCGTTCCTACTGTAAGGAGGGTATCTAATACGTCCATTATGCGTGAACGACCATCACTATATCCACTGCATTAACAACCTACTTTTCAAGTGTTTGGAGTCATATTAGGTAGTTTTTAAATAATTCTGGAATAATGAAGCCGTATCTATGTGCTTACTTGTGATGTTGATTTATCGAACTATTTATTACTATCTCTAAATGCTATAACATCATTTAATCATTTTCTCATATATTTATATTTTGAATATACTCCTTTATGTTTCCATCAATATATATTACACATTGTAGGTAATACATGGTGTTACAATGACAAACTGGGTGACTTTTTTAATGACCTGTCATAATTTATCTAGTATTAATGTTGTGGTGTTGCAAGCACATGCATTGATAAACATATTGAGTAACCCTCGAAAATAGATAAGAAAGGGACACTACTGAGGAGATACTTTGCCTAATGGTTGTCTATGTTATCTATCCCTAGACCGTAGTAAATTATCTACAACAGCGTACAACTTTTAAAACATATTGTTTATATTGTCTCACTTGAGATATTATGTTTTATTATAATGAATCAAGGGTAACTATTTTAACAGCTATTATTCAATTTTGACAATTTGTAGTTTGGTATATGGTGTTAAGCGTCGCTCATGGAAAAGGTGTCTTGCTCAAGGACACAACATATAGTCGCGGCGATTGAAATACCCACGAGCCTTCGATCACGGGTTCGGTGCTTTACCTCTAGATCTAGTCGCGTTTTCTAAATCATGGAAACACACATCCTCCAAAAATCAAATAACATCATTTTGTGAGTATGGTATCAAAAGAAAGGGCTTGATTTGGGAGATTATTTTTTTCTCATTAAAATTTAAAGAAATGAAGAATTTTACGCTTAAAGTTTTTTGTGCATCGTTTCCTCTTTTTTTAGCCCATTTTTTGAAATAAGAAATAAGAAAAACGACTTCAATAAATATCAATATGAAACTTTCGCCACTGATGGAATACTTACTGCTTCATCTTTCTACCTAATATTTCTATTTCTATTGTGTTTTGTATGGTATTTGTTAAATCAAGACTACCGTTGTTTTTTTTTTTGTTTAAAAACAATTGTTTCGTGAAATTCCAACATATTTCGATTTTAATCCGTAATAATTTAAATTCAGAAGAAAAATATTAAATAATTGATAATTGGAATTGGTCATCATTTGTATCGGCATTACTTTGGCACCAATATTGTTAAATTCAGACCAAGATTCGAAGAGTTATTATAGAAAAACTAAAAGTGCCGTGGACATATATTGCTTTTAGCCTGCCAGTCTCTGTAATTAAGTCACTGATTTTATGTATAATGTTTATACTTGATCATAATTTACTTTTAAAATGAGATGTCGACTACTTGAAAAAGCTTTGGGGGTTCTTAACATGTTAGTCTGAGACCCTGCACAGCTTCATCCGATAATCGTATGTACCCGAAATAAATTTTGGATGGTAATTCCGACCAACGATATATTTACAGTACTGATGAGTAAAGACAGAATAGGGCAGTGGTTAATATCGTCGATTTCGGATCGGACTGGTGTTCAACCCCTTGGTATCTAATTTTTTTTTTTAGATCGTGTTTACACAATAAAGTCAATTATTTATGTGTATTTATTGCCTTTTTGTAAATTAACAGTTCAGCTGTTATTTTTTTGTCTGTTCTGTCCTTCCATCGATATCTTCTTTGGCTCTACTTGCTAAAAGCCAGCAGGGCTTATGACGTGGTAAATTATCCATCGTCCATCCGTCAACCTTTTTCTTGTAGAAGCTATAGCATCCTCCACATTTTGTAAAGAATCTTATTCAAACTTGCACAGCATTTGTATAACCACACACTCTTGAAGTTCTTGAACCTGCGTGATTGAACCACAAATGCTCCCTGCCACAGGGCTTACAAGCACATTTTTAAGGAAACTTGACAAAAACAACTTTTTTCTCTCAAAGTTCAAGCCATAGACCATAGATATTTTAAACAACGAAAAGAAGACAGTACATGGATTTTGCTAATTATGATGATGTGTAAATAATAATAGAGAAGATTATAGTAGACGTTTTACTTAAGGAAACACTATTTGGTACTTAATTGAACTATGTTTAAAACTTTTTGAGATCTTGGGAACAGTGGAAATACTTTTAGAGATCTAGGGAACATAGACAAAATACTTTTGGGGAACTTTGTGCTTAATACTTTTGGAGACCTGGGAAACCTTTAAGAGATCCAGAGAACAGGGACCCCCCCCCCCCCCCCCCACACACACACAGGGAGGACCTCATCAAGGACATGTTTACGTGCAATGTCTGCAATCTAGAACACATACCGAAGTCGTTAATCTATAAATGTTTGTATAAAGTGTGCATGGCCAAGTCATTAAACAACCAGCACGACGCATATTCAGTTCAATTATCTAATATTGCACTCGAGGATATAATGACTGCATGGTTATATATACACACAATTGTTGTCTGCATTTGTCCGCGTTTCGTGTTATAAATCGTGTACTGTGAAGGTCGTTTTGTTATCAGTGGATGTCTTATCTCATTAAAAATTAGTACAAAACCGGGTTAAAGATAACAATGGAATTTGTGGTAGTTTTAAACTTAATACATATACACAGGACAAAACAACACCAGTCGCCATGCGTATTAATTATACATTATAAAGAAGTGTATGTTAAATCATAAATAAGAGCAGCGATTCAATCCATTACACTACACCTAGTTTCATTTTTTCATTACAATACACTCAGTTTCTTTTTCATTACAATACGTCGTTTTTTTATTACACTATATCGAGTTTCGTTGTTCATAACAATACACCGAGGTTCACATTTCATTACAATACATCGAGTTGCATTACAATACACCGAGTTTTAATTTTAATTACAATACACCGAATTTCATATGTTATTACAATACATCAGTTGCATTACAATACATCGAGTTTCCTTACAATACACTCAGTTTCATTATAATACATAGTGTTTCATAACAATTCATCAAGTTTCATTACAATATACCGAGTTCAATTACAATACACATCGACTTTTATTACAGCAAACTGTCTTCCATTACATTACACCACGTTTCATTACATTATATCGAGTTTCAGTACAATACATCGTGTTACATTTCAATATACCGAGTTTAACTGCAATACACCGTGTTTCATTGCAATATATCGACTTTTTTACACTGTACTGAGTTTAATTACAATACACCATGTTAAATAACAACACATCGAGTTTCCTTACAATACACCGATTTTCATTACAATACACCTAGTTTCAATTTGCATTACAAAACACCGAGTTTCATATTTCATTACAATATATTGAGTTTCATTTAAATACACCAAGTTTCATTACATTACAACTTGTTTCAATTAACTTACAATACACCCCGTTGCATTACAATACACAGAGTTTCATTACAATACGCTGTGATTTATTAAAATTCACTGAGTTTTATTAAAATACATTAAGTTTCATTACAATACATTGAATTTCATAACAATAAACCTAGTTTTAATTTCCATTGAAATACATTCATATTCATATCTTAATAAATCGAGTTTCATTGCAATACATCGAGTTTCGTTACAATACTTCGAGTTTCATAACGATACACTGTGATCCATTATAATACAACGTGTTTCATTTTTCATTAAAAGTGAAGGAATTTCATAATACACCGTTTTATATTTTATATTTTATTGCAATACATCGAGTTTATTTCAATATACCGAGCTGCATTATACTACACACTGTTTCATTTTCCATTACAAATCAACGAGTTTATATTTCATTATAATACATCGAATTTCATTACAATACATCGAGTTTCATTATAATACACCCGAGTTTCATATTTCATTACAAAACACCTAGTTTCCAATTTCATTGCAATATATCGAGTGTCATTACAATGCACCGTGTTTCATAGTTCATAGCAATACATCGAGTTTCGTGTTGCATTACAGTACACCCGAGTTTCTTATTTCATTACAATACATCGAGTTTCAATTTGTTTTACAATACACCGAGTTTCATATTTCATTACAATACATCGAGTTTCATAACAATACACCGAGTTTCATTACAATACAACTTGTTTCAATTAAATTACAATACACCGAGTTTCATTACAAAACATCGTGTTTCATTACAATACATTGAGTTGCATTACAATTAACCGAGTTTAATTGCAATACACCGCGTTTCATTACAATACATCTACTTTTATATCCATTAAAAGTCACTGAGTTTCATTATAATACACTGAGTTTCATAACAATACGCTGTGATTTATTAAAATTCACCGTGTTTTATTAAAATACATCAATTTTTATTGAAATACATTGAATTTCATAACAATCAACCTAGTTTCAATTTCCATTAAAATACACTCATATTCATATTTTAATAAATTGAGTTTCATTGCAATACATCGAGTTTCGTTATAATACTTTGAGTTTCATAACAATACACCGTAATTCATTATTATACACCGTGATTCATTTTTCATTAAATTTGAAGGAGTTTCATAATACACCGTGTTTCATTAGTATACACCGAGTTTCATTACAATACACTGAGTTTCATGACAACATATCAATTTTCATACTTCATTGCAATTCATCGAATTTCTTTACAATACACATTTTCATATTGTATTGCACTACATCGTGTTTATTTCAATATGCCGAGTTGCATTACAATACACCGTGTTTCATTTTTCATTACAATTCAACGAGTTTTATATTTCATTATAATACATCGAGTTGCATTACGATAAACAAAGTTTCATTATAATACACCCGAGTTTCATATTTCATTACACTACACCTAGTTTCCAATTGCATTGCAATACATCTAGTTTCATTACAATGCACCGTGTTTCATAGTTCATTGCAATACATCGAGATTCGTGTTTTATTACAGTACACCCGAGTTTCGTATTTCATTACAATACAACTAGTTTCAAATTGCATTGCAATACATCGAGTTTTATTACAAAACACCGTGATTCATTAAAATTCACCGAGTTTCATTACAATACAACGAGTTTCATTACAATACATCTAGTTTCATTTTTATTACAGTACACCGAGTTTCATATGTCATTACAATTCACTGAGTTTCATATTTCATTAAAATATACCGAGTTTCATTACACTACAACTTGTTTCAATTAACTTACAACACATCAAGTTTCATTATAAAACATCGAGTTTCATTACAATACATCGAGTTACATTACAATATACCAAGTTTAATTGCACTACACCGCGTTTCATTGCAATACATCTACTGTTATATATATTAAAAATCACCGCGTTTCATTACAATACACAGAGTTTCATTACAATACGCTGTGATTTATTAAAATTCACCGAGTTTCATTTAAATACATCAAGTCTCATTACAATACATTGAATTTCATAACAATAAACCTAGTTTCAATTTCCATTAAAAAACACTCATATTAATATTTTAATAAATCGAGTTTCATTGCAATATATCGAGTTTCGTTATAATACTTCGAGTTTCATAACGATACACCGTGATTCATTATAATACAACGTGTTTCATGTTTCTTCAAAATTGAAAGCATTTCATAATACACCGTGTTTTATTAGTATACAGCGAGTTTCATTACAATACACTGAGATTCATAACAATATATCAATTTTCATATTTCATTGCAATTCATCTAATTTCATTACAATACACATAGTTTTATATTTTATTGCAATACATCGAGTTCATTTTAATATACCGAGTTGCATTATAATACACCGTGTTTCATTTTTCATTACAATTCAACGAGTTTCATATTTCATTATAATACATCGAGTTTCATTACAATACACCGAGTTTCATTATAATACACCAGAGTTTAATATTTCATTACAATACGCCTAGTTTCCAATTTCATTGCAATACATATACTTTCATTAAAATGCACCGTGTTTCATAGTTCATTATAATACATCGAGTTTCCTGTTGCATTACAATACACCCGAGTTTCATATTTCATTACAATACACTTAGTTAAAAATTGAATTGCATTACATCGAGTTTTATTACAATACATCGTGAAACATTATAATTCACCGAGTTTCATTACAATACACCGAGTTTCATTACAATACTTTTAGTTTCATTTTTTATTACAGTACACCGAATTTCATATTTTATTACAATTCACTGAGTTTCATATTTCATTAAAATATACCGAGTTTTATTACAATACGCCGAGCTTTATTTCAATACATCGAGTTTCAATACAACACATCGAGTTCCGTTTTTCTTATAACAATACACCAAGTTTCGTATTCAATGCAATTCTAATAGTTATTATTATATATCTTGTTTTATTAAAATACATCGAGTTTTATTACAATACACTTAGTTTCATTACAATACACCATGCTTCATAACAATAAACCAAGTACTTATACAATACAACGAGTATCATTACAATATATCGAGTTTTTTTTTTATCACAATCGCATCCTCCTACTGAAAAACTGAACATCGTTGAATTGAGTATCATATATTCTTGCTTGGTGATATGTATTGCGCACTCTCTCTCTCTCTCTCTCTCTCTCTCTCTCTCTCTCTCTCTCTCTCTAAAGGGAGATAACTAAACAGCGGAATTTATATATATCTCGTTTATTTTTTTCTCTCGTCTTGTGAAAGAGGAGTAGAACACAGTTTAATACAGGTTTCTGTTTACATTTGTTTGCACGTAGTTTACTTCCCGGGTTATATATAAAATACATCTTATAGCAAATGCATTCACTGATAACGTGACTGAACGTTAACGATTACAAATCATCTGAATTTTCCTGGTCGAAAACCCTGCCTTCCAATACACAAAACTAAATGTATAAATCGATACTGCAACGTGTGAGTATGTCTCACAATTGTTGATTTGATTGAATATGCCTTACTGGTGTTTCTAATGAAATGAGAGTATACGTATTTTGACTCGACCCCTCGATTTATCTGCTAAGAAAATACAGAGTGCAGTTTGGCATATGTTTTGATGTCGTGTCATCCTGATTTGCTTGCATAGCATATCGGTAACGAAACATCCAGACGTAATAAAACATGAAGCGATAAACAGCTACAAACAACAGGATTCACATTGGCATTACTGACAATGTATATTATTGAATTATTATCTGAAAATATTACCTGAGTTAAACAATTGGTGTTTTAAGGGGCGGTAGTGTAGTGTAGTGTATATAGTACTGGCGGTTGCGGGTTTGATCCCTAGCTCGACCAGACAGCCGTCAAAAGGCAGCACACTGTACTCGTTATATATACATAGTACGCGATAAATATATGTATAAAAATACGACGGAATTTACTGTATGAATAACAGAGCGGTAGTGCAGTTAATAGCGTGTTGACTGCTTATGCAAGATGTAGCGGGTTCGATTCAAATCTCGACCCGATACGATTGAAAACAAAGTCAGTATCATATGCCTACAGAGATTAAACCATAAAATCCTCTTCTATTCTGATATTTGTTTTTATAGATTTCATATTCTTTCTTCATATTTTGATTAAATGATCACTTTCCATTAGTACAGATTATATTTACTAGGTACTATTTTACCTTCATTTAAATCAAACAGCTATATTTCATTAGAGCCAAATTTGGTGACATTGAATTTTTGTATAATGCATATTATTATATTACAAGCTAAGGATTTTATTTAAACTGGCAGCATACATTATCAAATAATAAAAAGATGGATTATAAAACTTTGTTCATTTGTTCATATTTCATTTTATATATTAAACGTTCATTCCGTCAGTTGTTCACCAACCGTAAACGCTTGAGAAAAAAATCAAACATAAAAAGCGCTAACAAAATGGTCTGATAACCAAATTTGATCCTATTGACCGAATTCAGCCAAGTATATTTTACAGAAGAACGATTAACATTCCGTTGTTTTCATGTTGTATTGTGAGATGCCCAATACTGACTGAATTCAGCCAGCAAGCAAAATCGTTTCCTTCAAAAGCAGAATTTGCAAACTGAATTATAAATATAAAGTTTGGTTGAATTCAGCCAGTGAAGAGCTGGAATGGCAATTATCGATTTTACATGCAGCATTTGTAATTCGTGTTGAGTAAACTAAAGTTTGACTGAATTCATTCAATCACTTCATCAGTATTAACTTTTATTTGATAATGCCCATTTCACTTTTAAATGATACAAGTTCAATTAATTATCCAGCAAAATATTAAGTGAAACCTATAACCACATGTAATGTAAATGACTGAATTCAGCCAGATTGAAAGCATATATAAACTACAAATTGGCATGCTAGCTTGAACTTCTTATTGTATTAATATAAAACGACCATGCCGATCATTTAAATGATACTCAATAAACATCGCGACCACAACAATTACAAATATCAATAGTTTTGACCTTTTCAGAAAAGGGTTAATTTGATTAGAACTTGTTGTACTGGTTTAACCCAGAGAGCGATTCATACAGGTATAACCTGTGAGCTTTCTTCGAATCGAGCTAAACTTAATTAGTATAGTGTAACTGACAGAACTTATGTGTATACTGTATGTAATAAGCAGAGTTTGTAATACCGGAAGTTAATGTATACTGTTTACTTTTCAATATGCTGCGTACATGATTTTTGAAGTAATGTGCTGTTTGTTTGAATTAGATAGAGCCCTCAATATATTAATCTTGTGTATGCGTGTGCGGGTATCATTTATTCTCAACACATGTTTTTACAAGCCTTTAAAAATTGTTTTATGCACTATTAGGTATGTACGTTTTCCTTAACAGGTACAACACTGTATTAAGTGTGTAAGTTATCCTTAATATTTAGAACACTAAGTTAGGTGTGCACTTTATCCTTTACATGTAGCACCCTATGTTAGGTGTGTACATTATCGTTACCTGTAGAACACTATAGTAGGTGTGCACGTTATCCTTTACATGTAGAACACTATATTAGGTTGTACGTTATCCTTTACCTGAAGAACTCTAAATTAGGTGTGTACGTTATCTTTTACCTGTAGAACACTATATTAGGTGTGTATTTTTTTTCATTTACAGGTAGAGCACTATATTAAGTGTGTAAGTTATCCTTTACATGTACAACCCTATATGAGGTGTGTATGTTATAATTACCTGTAGAACACTATATTAGGTGTGCACGTTATCCTTTACAGGTAGAACACAATATTAGATATGTACGTTATCCCTTACCTGAAGAACACTTTATTAGGTGTGTATGTTATTGGATGTGAACGTTATCCTTTACATGTAGAACAATATAAGAGGTGTGTACGTTTTGCATGGTTTAAATGTAACTTACAACTGTGCGTTGCTAATTGTACATGTAACGAAACGTACCAAATGAGCGTATTGATACTTGGTAACTGATAACACGGTTTAAATATATTACATTTTTCAACTACTTAAACTACATCTACGGATTCCACTAAATTCAATGGGCCAAGATGAAAAATCAATCAACCAAAGGTAACAATCCATTCTAGTTTCAATCATTGTCTTTTACATAAATTATATTAAAAGGAATTTTTTTGTGATGCAATTTGCGAATTGAATTTCAAACCATCAACATAATTTTCAGATCGCAACACCACTTAAAATATTAAAACGGAACAATATACTTATATCTAGTATAATAATTGTGTTTACAAAGGTAGTCTGTTATACACATCAATGAGAATTTAACAAATTGCTGAGAGTAGTAACAAATAATACACAATGTAGCAACTTCAAATAAAATTGAAGACATATCATTAAAGCTGAAACTTTATATAATGTTCAAAAAGTATGTTTTATGATTTGTTATACATTTGCTTTCAGATCTGATAAAGAACAGAACGGAGATAGCAAAAAGAAATCTAATAAAACATCCAGGTAAGACAATTGTAAACAAAAAATACTTTTGGTAATCTTTCTGTGTTATAAACTTATAGCAAATACCATTGATACGATAATATATCATATAAAGCAATATATAATACTGTTTTACATTACATGTATAAGTCAAGTTTTTGCTACATTGCAGCTTACATGGACACACAGAATTTAAATCTGATTGCCATACGATATGTGTGTGTGTGTGTAGTTTGCTATGATACTCATATGATATCATTCTTGTATGATACACACAGTTATGAGAATCCCTTTCATTTTCAATGAAAATTATTGTATTGTCTTTCTACACAAAGCTAGTTTTAGGCTACGTTGAAAGTAAAATCTTTATATTTCAAGTATATACCGTATATGCCGTATTGTCAAATATAATATGTTACTTGTAAATCGAATACATATACTGGTAACTCAGTAGATATTATAATGTTATGTTACAAAAATATTAAAATACCTATTGAAACGCTACTTAGCAGCTTACGAACTTATGCATGGTAAAATATAATTTCTAAATACATGTATGTTTGGTTTATTATTCTTTAAGAAAAAAGACGGATAGAAATCAAGATAGAATAACTAGTTTAGGCTACAGTAGGTAATGCTATTTCTACAATTATATTCACACGACTGTGCTTTTTTGATTCCTTACTTTTGTTTTGTATAGACTCTCACACATTCTATATTTCATCCGTTCTGGCATAAGCATGTTGAAAATGCTAAACATACTTGTATCATGCTTGAGGTCTGATGTACGATATAGTCATGGTTATCAATGTCACCCTCATAACAAAGAGTCACAACATCAGTGACAGCATCTATTGCAATCCCTGTATGGTCAATCCAAACAGC
The DNA here is from genome assembly GCA_029582155.1 of Panopea generosa. NCBI lineage: Eukaryota > Metazoa > Mollusca > Bivalvia > Adapedonta > Hiatellidae > Panopea > Panopea generosa. Next base: position 34,415,444 of record CM055894.1, on the reverse strand, counting down.
AAAAACAGCTACCCCAACAACAGAATGCTGATCAACGACTCAGACAAGGGCTGTTACCACAGGATGGCTCCATACGAGGTGCTACTGGCGTGTACATTGTTATGAGGGTGGCAATAATTAATCAGTTGTTATAATCTTATAACACGTTCATTTTTTTTTCTATGTAACTTTCTGAGAACATTGACATAGTGGCTGTATTAAAACATGATTTTAAACTGTGTTGCGTGTATTGGTTTGTTTTCTTTCTATTGTACAACATAGCAATGGCCGGTTAGATATTTTGTCCAGTATGTATATTTAATGTATTGTTGTTTGTTTTTTTTGTACTGTTAACATAACAACTGTTATCAAGCCGAGTGAAGTAGCTTTATTTTGCCGGTTTAACAAGTGCTCATATTGGGTACGAGAGTACATGCAACGATAATCATTAACATAACGTTCAAATCACACATTAAGCTATACAATAAAACATCATCTTATCATTCTAATATATTTAAAAAACGTATGTTAACTATATTATAATTAACAAGATGCTAGTATTGTTTATTTTTTATTAACAAAACAGGTTATCATCATTTATTTACACTAATGCCAAATACAATATGTTATTTACGGACTTATAGTTATAACTAATAAGATAATATAATACTGTAATTGTAGACATTAACATATCGATTAAACACGCTACTTGTTGAACTTGGTCAGACTTCATGACATACCTTACATAATCTTTATTATCATTTAAATGACGCGATGATATGTAGCCATTTACGCGCACTCATACATGAAGAATAAGATATGAGATCGCAAATCGAGCACGTGATAATAAAGGAATAGCGTTACGTTTACATAGGTCTCAAATGTTATATATTAAAATACATACATATTGATATCCAAATCACCAACCAGTTACAATTATGTTTTTTTTATACAATATGTGGCTTTCTGGAATAAGATATGTGTTAATCGCTTATATCAACCACTCATGACTGTAAATATCAATCAGTTGCACTGATTTAATAGAGTTAATATTAAGAATTGAGCTTTAGTATAGTGTTAGCAAAAGTAGTTATTGCTTTGACTGGTTGACACAAAGTCATTATATTCATTCAAATCATTCATATCCTTAGCCCATAAAATGTGCGCCAAGCCCAATTAGCTCAATCGGTTAAGCGTCTGACTTTCAATACATGGGTCGTGAGTTTGAATCCCCGCCCGGCAACAGTCTCCGTGATAATTGATTTACGACAATGTGTCTCATTAGCATTCGTCTGTCACCGCTGAATCAAGTGGAAAAGTTATCAGTTACTTGCTGAGATGGGGTGTGCTCCAGTGCTGGTTAACCTTTCAGGATCCCAGGAAACAGTGGTTAACTGATCGTCTGTTAGCCCTCGATGGCATGAAAAGGACGCTAAATAGTCAATCAATTAATATATATTATAAGGCAACTGGAGACGGTAAGTATGAAAGCCGACGTATTAGAGTCGGGAATTGCTCGACTTTTTCGAGTCCGATATTTCTAAGGAAATGCTATAAATATATGTGTATACAAAAAATAAAACAGCAGTGATTATCAACTAATTATACACGGTTCGGTTTTCTTCTTCTTGGTAACATAAAACGTGTGTACATGCATACATATATATATATATATATATATATATATATATATATATATATAACAATAGTATTTTCCTGCTCAAGTTGATTTCCTTTAACTGAACTCCGTAGCAGTCGATGCACTGATGCATGTCACAAATAAATTTAATTTCTTTATTGGGGTTTAAATCCCTTTTCAACACGTTTCAGGTTATATATGGCATATCCAGTTTTATAGGTGGAGAAAGACCTCAACATGAATCTGGGTAGAACCACCATTCTTCAGCAAGTAACTAGAAACGTTCTCACAAACAGTGTTTGGAGCGGGCGGGACTCGAACCTGTGACATTCGCGGTGAGCAATAATAGATATTGGGACGGTACCCGAGACAATTCGTCTACTGAGATCCCTACATAAATGTCTTCACATGTTTGCTGGTTTTGTTCTTTCAGAAAACATAGGGAAACAGCCGATGATCAACAATATTCAGACCACAACAGGTAGTGATAGTTTCACACTTTTATTTACAAGGTAAACGTAGTTTATCTACTTTTATTGTTTTGTTATTATGTGTTGAATGGGCTCTTACTATTGTATGTTTGATCCATACGTTCCTGGTAGATAATGTTTATTCCGGCATATTACTGGAAAGTAGAAAATGCTAAACCAATATCTTAATTCACCTGGTATGCTGTACTGAATAATCATTATATAGCATATATGTTATATGTGTTATTATAGTATTGTTAACCTACAAACTATAAGCAGGACGGAAATACAATTATTGTAGTACTTAACCATTTTACCTGAGACTTGTACTACTATTTGGCACGAAAATGCTGACAAGGGCAAATATACTTTAGTATCATTAACACATTGAAGTTAATATTAAACACCGGTTTTTCAATCTTGTTAATGTATACACAGGTGGAATATTAAACTATCAGTAGCATATGTGATATTATTGTAGTCTTCTCTGGCTTAAATTTACCAGCATATTGTCCGGCGATGCCTTGTGGCATAAAAACCTTCAAAACAAAGTGGTCAAGACTGTGAGAGCCTTATTGTTTTCTTTGATATCGACTGTTTTAGTAACACCATGAACATTCGCATACCAAGGTGTAGCACATTTGAAACTCTTTCCTAATACGCGGTGAAGGCACGACTGTAGGCACGTGGGTGACAACAAACTATCCTATAGCGGTCCGTTTAGCTCAGTCAATAGAGCATTCGCTCTGTAAGTGAAAAGTCACGTATTCGAGTCCCCGATTGGCTGCATATTTTTCTCGACTTAATACAATTTCATTTGGAGACAAGCTGCTTTAAAAACAGACGGATAAATAACAGCCACGTCCCTGAAGCAGTCGGTTAGAAATCCCATAATGTAATTATCTGCGTCATTTATATCGTTTATATCCTTAATAACGTTGGATTTTGTCTCGATGTCAAAGAAGGTTAAATTGTCAAATTGTTTAAATATATTTTTCTACAATGAATATAAGACGAAGCCAAATCTAAATGGTGTTTAAATTGTAATATGTTAAAATTACCATTGTCAAACGTCGCCAAAAACGTTTCTTCGAAGTAACACGTTTCTTACAGGTTTCGACGGAAATTATACATTCGCTGTAACGGACGAATTTAGGTTAATCTTTTTAATTTGTGTGTGTAATAGTTAAATTATTATACACGGTACTATTTGCCGCTATTAAGTACTGTCTGAAAAACTAAAAATGACTTGGCGAAAATAAGTAATATTACACATAGGTCTCCGCGCTGTGTATTTCGATTGTTTAAACGTGTCTTTTATTTCCTATTTATTGATGAAAACCAAATAGTAATTGAATGTGCTCGGATAATTATTTTGTACGACTTTATTTTTGTATATTATAAAAAATACAACACACCTGATTTTTATGAAGGGTGAATACCTGCCAAAACTTCGAACTTTATTAAGATATCTATTCATTCTCATTCATACTACGTGATATTTGACAGACATACCTTTCACTTGTGTACGTCTATGTTTATCTAATATGTACTTCAAACACTCGACAATTCAATTCACGTCGTATAAAGGTGATTAAACTTAATGATTTCACTTAAAATGAACAGATCATCATTTGCCCATGCTTTCTTTCAACATACGCTATAGATTTGTAACATCCATGTGATTATATAAGACCAGCAAACGTGTGTTTGTCAAACGCATTAACGTCTTTTCTTTTTGTTTTATAGAATGTGGCGGATGACATTTTTTTGGCTTTGACATAGCTTGGACAGTGTTTTGATGCTGTTATCTCAATACATAAAACATGACAAATTAAACAATTTTGTTTTATAAGCTCACGCAATGAGATCAATATTGATCAAATTTCTCGAAGGCATACTTCTTAAATGCCACTGAGTTTATGTTTTCTTTTCAATCCTTGCTTTTTGGTGTTGTTGTGTTTTACTATAACGTTTATCCAGTAATGGTGAGAAAACTGTTGTAGTGCACACACAATAAAGGACAATATTATGTAAAATAAGTAGTAATACTTTTCAGTCAACACTTATAACCATGGCGCATTTTGTTTGTTTGATATTACTTAATATTACGTGTCTATGCTTGCTGAATCGTTATATTAAGTATATTAATACATTGGCTATCACAGTATTTGCCTGCGGTATACGTTAATGCATTTGACAAACATACGTATGTGACTGTTTTAATCACATGTTATATAAATAGCTATACGTTATGGCATTTACAGTATGACATTTCTTTATCAATATCTACAGCATCTTCATATAATGGAGTATACGTTTTAAAATATTTTTTTTTGTTGTGGTTTTATAATGTGGTACTGTAATTTATCTTAATGATATGATTTGTATATAAAATATAGACAAATTCTAGATCGATTAAAACAGTACGGATGTTGATTAGTGTCAATGTTTCCATGTTCTGAAATACTATTTGGTACTCTTTAGTTGTGATGTTAATAAAGCAAATGATACTGTTTTTTTGTTGACATGGTTGAATTGAAACCAAATTTATGTTTTATCAATATAAGACATGTAAGCGTTAGACTGGTTTTAAACGTTTTTTACATGATATAGATACATGCAGAGTCTCCAGACAGTTCTCATTTTGTTTTTTATTGATAATATTCAGCACTAGTCCGACGGGTGCAAAAGAAGCATGGGGTACCAAACGAAGACCATACGTTTTGGCATATAATTATAGCTCAAGGAAGAAAGTAGAAGAATGGAGAAGTAAATGCATATGGCTTTTGTTGTTTGAAATATGAACTACTGTTCCAGTTGAATATTAAGTTGCGAAAACTTAATTAAATGCTGATATCAACTCAAGTTTGCTACTCCTTCATTGTCATGTGTAACAGTTGCCCATGTATTGTGTTAAACACAATATTAACGATAAGTTTAACGGTAGATAGTATTTTAAAGCACAACAGACATTTATTACCTAAACTTTTACTGAACAGATCTTCTTTAAAGAACAAATCAAGGCAATGATTTTGTTTTGTAGTGTGTATGTGTGTGTGTGTTTTAATACATCTGTATGGTTATCGATCTGATTGTACAGCACAACGAGACTATCTGTTACCACAACTCCACAATATAATAGCGCATGCTATATTTTACGCATCAACGTTTAGCTCTTCAGTGTATGTTACGAATATTGTGCAGATGTGCTACTTAATGTCGGTCAATATCTATTTATAGCTAATGTAATATTTATGTTTACCTGTATGGTAGTTCATATCATGTGACTTTATATTAGAAATTTTTTTATCCAGTTTTTCATTTTAATCCATGTTTTAAGATATTAAAAGTCCATGGTTATTTATTAACCGAAACAGTAATTAAACAAGAGCTCCTTGTAAACCTGGGTGTAAAAATATAACATAAATCATGTTTCATTTTCAGATCAGCACATTTTAAGTATCAAAATGAAAAAAAAATATAAACAGTAAGTGAATTGTTTATGCATACTGTTGTTAATCATAGGCGAATAAAGTGTCTTGCTCAAGGACACTACGCATAATTTCAGCGGAGAATCGAACCCACGACCGTCCATTCCTGGGTCCGATGCTCTATCACATGATCACGCACTTTGCTGCTACATGTAGTTTAGGGGAATTATGTTAATTGTTGTAGGATTTACTTTTTCTATGCACTCAGGTCCGCACATATTTAAATATTACATGTTTCCTGAATTTATTCATGTTTTTATAAATGTATAAATAAATTGAAAAATTTATACTTATTAACTATTCCGAACTATTTTCATACTTTTTAACCAAATAAGTTTCAAACCTAGTCATATTGACTAGCGGTTTTAATTTTATTTTAGAAATGTAAATAAGTCAGAAATAGATACTTGATATTAATCAAATATATGCCAAACGACAAATTCTACAACCCCATTCAAGCAATTATTTATCAAACGAAAATGTATATCATTGATTTGGTAATTGCAAGGCACGTGTGCTATAATTGTAAGATTTCACTGCTGTGGTTTACATTTCTGAAGAGTAACACCGCTTTGTCTTATTCTTTGTGTTATTTCATCCACCGACGCAATACTATGATTGTATTTAAGGTATAATTTTTATGTGTGTAAACAGATATATCTGATATTTGTATAATCTCCAAACATGGAATATTATATTTATGTTAACGCTTTATTAACATTCAACCATGACGATACGTTATGCGTATAGTTTTGTAAATCTGTGATTATTTATAATTAAAATAATTTATTAAATGAATGTATGTGCTGTATGTAGTGAATTGAATTTGCAAATTGTATCTTGAAGTTGATTTCATAATCAATAAAAATAAATAACACTTAATAGCCCCAATGGTTAAGTTTTCATTGCCACGCTCCATTAGTTTTCCGCTGATTTTGTGGTGACACTATCATGAATGCCATATATGATTTATCCGTATACCCGTGTTGTACTATTATATCATAAACAAGTGCTCAGCTAGTATAACTTAAACCCGTGCTAAACTATTGTATTATATACCAGTGCAGCACTATATACCCGTTTTGTACTATTATATCAAAACTCTTGCTCAACTAGTCAAACTTAACTCCGTGCTCAACTATTATACTATATACCTGTGCTGCACTATATACCCGTTTTGTACTATTATATCAAAATTCGTGCTCAACTGGTATAACTTGAAACTGTGCTCAACTATTATATTATATACCCGTTCTGCACTTTATACCAGTGTTGTACTATTATATCAAAACTCGTGCTCAGCTAGTATAACTTAAACCCGTACTCAACTATTATATTATATACCCGTGCTGCACTATATACCCGTTTTGTACTATTATATCATAAACACGAGCTCAGCTAGTATAACTTAAACCCGTAAACAACTATTATATTATATACCCGTGCTGCACTAAATACCAGTTTTGTACTATTATATCATAAACTCGTGCTCAACTAGTATAACTTAAACCCGTGCTCAACTATTATACTATAACCCGTACTGGACTATATACCCGTGTTGTACTATTTTATCATAAACTCGTGCTCAGCTAGTATAAATTAAACCCGTGCTCAACTTTTAAATTATATACCGTGCTGCACTATATACCCTTGTTGTACAATTATATCATAAACATCTGCCCAGCTAGTATAACTTAAACCCTTGCTCAACTATTATATTATATACCCGTTCTGCACTATATACCCGTTTTGTACTATTATATCATAACTACGTGCTTCACTAGTATAACTTAAACCCTTCCTCAACTATCATACTATATACCCGTGCTGCACTATATACCCGTGTTGTACTATTTTATAATAAACTCGTGCTCAACTAGTATAACTTAAACCCGTGCTCAATTATAATAGTATATACCCGTGCTGCACTATATACCCGTGTTGTACTATTTTATAATAAACTCGTGCTCAACTAGTATAACTTAAACCCGCGCTCAACTATAATATTATATACCCGTGCTGCACTATATACCCGTTTTGTACTATTATATCATAAACTCGTGCTCAACTAGTATAACTTAAACCCGTGCTCAACTAATACATTATATACCAGTGCTGCACTTTATACCCGTGTTGTACTATTATATCATAAACTCGTGCTCAACTAGTATAACTTAAACCCGTGCGCAACTATTATATTATATTATATACCCGTGCTGCACTATATACCCGTTTTGTACTAGTATACCATATATCCGTGTCGTACTATTATATCATAAACTCGTGCTCAACTAGTATAACTTAAACCCGTTCGCAACTATTATATTATATTATATACCCGTGCTGCACTATATACCCGTTTTGTACTAGTATACCATATATCCGTGTCGTACTATTATATCATATCCCAGAGTTGTACTATTATATCATATAACCCTGTAGTACTATTATATGATATACCCGTGTTGTTCTGTAATACCATATGTTCGTGTTGTACTATTATATCATATATCCGTTTTGTACTATTATATCATATAACCGTGTAGTACTATTATATGATATAACACTGCTGTACTATTTTATCATATATTTGTGTTGTACTATTCTATCATATATTCGTGTTGTACTATTCTATCATATATTCGTGTTGTACCATTATATCATATATTCGTGTTGTACTATTCTATCATATATCCGTGTTGTACTATTATATCATATATTCGTGTTGTACTATTATATCATATATATGTGTTGTACTATTATACCATATATCCGTGTTGTACTATTATATCATATACTCGTGTTGTACTTTTTTATTATATACCAGTTTTGTACTATTATACCATATATTCGTGTTGTACTATAATTTCATATATTTGTGTTTTACTATTATATCATATATCCGTGCTGTACTATTATACCATATATCCGTGTTGTACTATTTTATCATATATTTGTGTTGTACTATCATACCATAGATCCCTGTTGTACTATTATATCTTATATTCGTGTTGTACTATTATACCATATATCCTTGTTGTACTATTTTATCATATATTTGTGTTGTACTATTCTATCATATACACGTGTTGTACTTTTTTTATCAGAAACCAGTGTTGTACTATATAACATATATCCGTGTTGTACTATCATATCATATTTTTGTGTTGTACTGTTATATCATATATCCGTGTTATACTATTATACCATATATCCGTGTTGTACTATTTTATCATATATTTGTGTTGTACTATTATACCATATATCCGTGTTGTACTATTATATCATATATTTGTGTTGTACTATTATACCATATATCCGTGTTGTACTATTATACCATATATTCTTGTTGTACCATTATATCATATATTCGTGTTGTACTATTATACCATATATTCGTGTTGTACTATTATACCATATATCCGTGTTGTACTATTCCATCATATATATGTGTTGTACTATTATACCATATATCCGTGTTGTACTATTATATCATATACACGTGTTGTACTATTTTATCATATATGAGTGTTGTACTATTATACCAAATATCCGTGTTGTACTATTATATCATATACACGTGTTGTACTATTTTATCATATATGAGTGTTGTACTATCATATCATATATTTGTGTTGTACTATTATATCATATATCCGTGTTGTACTATTTATTCATACCTTGTTTGCATCAGTTAAATGCTCTACTATTTATTTTGTCAAATTAATGTAACATAAAGTGACTTTGTGCAATCCAGTATTGACTATAATTGCCTTATGTATAAGCACCCGTTATTTAAATATAACGCGTTTATCTGACCCTCAGTAATCTCAGCTATTCTGATTGGATAGATTTAACATTCTTTTATCATTTAATGATAACAAGCATACCTAACATTATTCTACAATTTAAGATCAATGCATATACCTAACAGATCAGTATACAACCTAAGACAAATGCATATACTTAATGGATCTGTCTACACCTTAAGACAAATGCATATACCTAACAGATCAATCTACAACTAAATATCAATGTATATACCTAACGGCCAATTTACATATTACGACCAATACATATACCTAACGGATCAGTATACAACTAATACCTAGCATTATACTACGACTTAAGATCAATATATATACCGACCGATCAGTTTACAACTGAAGGACTCTTTAAACACAGTAATTTAAACTGAACATACAGCATAAAACAGTCCAATACATCTCATTTAAAATAGTTAGAGGTTGATATATCACACTTCTGAGAACATTTATAGTGTATTTATCTAAAATGTTATACCTTTTACATACATTTCACATAAGAAGTTAATAACCCGGCGTGATCGAATATCTAGAGCCGTTTATTAATGCTGCTTGAACGCACCGTATCATTAAGCTTTTGGCACGTTTGGTAACACATGCACTAATATATTTTCATTTGTATAGGTCTTTATAAAATGTTTAACACGAGTATAATTGGGTAAGTTAACTCGAGAACGCAAAGATATCCACTATCTGCACTGTCAATGAAATACTCCGTTGTTGAAAGTTGTTTATGTTATGTTTTTATTCGTCTGATTATCGGGTCACTTGGCACGGCTATTCTTAACACACAAGGAAGACACGATGTTGAAGTAAATGCCGAACAGTTGTCTCTGATTTCTCAACAGGTAGATCGAGGGGTCGATTCAAAATACGTATACCTCCCTTTTATTAGGAATACCATTATAGCATACGGATTTAAATCAATAATTTTGAGACAAACCAAACATTGTAGTATTGGCGTTTTGCAACGTAATTAAATTATCGATATGTCTAACTCGTTTTGCTTAAGATTTGTTTAACTCTAATTTTAGAGCCAAACCTTGGTAGGGGAATCCCCGTTTGTGTTTGTTAATCATAAAAGTTGTGCGCATTTATACAACATATTATATGGCTGAATGGTTCCTTTTATAAACAAAGGTAGTAACGCTAGTCATAAGTGTACGATACAAGTGCACACTGCACGCAATTTAAAAGTTTTCCGTTTGTAGTTAGTACACATTCGTTTCGCTTATGTGTTTGACGTTACGGTTCTAGTTTCTGTTAATAAATGAATGACCGATATAGACAATGGTTGTATTACCATTATATATCAAATATGGTTTTAAGCGGAGTGGTAGTGCAGTGGATATACTGATTTAGTCGCTCGCAATAGCAGCTCGGCCCATTGGCCTCACAAAAAACATTCATAACCGGTTATCGAGAACGGTCAATTTCAGCTCTGAGCTCTCTTCACAATCGATCTAAATAGTTTATCTCGATTGTGAAGAGAGCTCAAAGCTTAAAATGACCGTATTCGTACATCCGAAACTAACCTGAACAAATTGAATGATAAATGTGGAAATAAATACTCTTATTCCTTGATTCGTTAAAATTGTGCCCTTAGCTTTGCACTTAGATTTTTCTTTTTCTCACGACAGAACTCTTCACAATATATCTGACAAGTAATTGAACTGACCAACTCGGAAACTTACTGTCTAGGTTATGACCTTTAATTGTAAATAAACTGTTATTTGACATTATTTGTAATATAGAACGTGTACCTGCATTGTATGGTGGATCCCCCCTAATACTTAAATAGTAGATATATAACCATGTCTAGAAAAAAGTTTATTTGTAAATCTCAGAAGTGGTCTAATGGCATATCGTTCGCCTCGCATGCGGAAGATCGTGGTTTCGATCTCCAGCAATCCATACCAAATACTAGAATTTGTCGTATAAAAGACTGTATCGGGTTATTGAAGATGGCTGACTGGTGGTGTGTAATATGACAATGCGATTCTAACGGTGACTCCGTCTTGCTGTATCTGGTCGTCCTGTGTGTTATTGTCGGTCAATCCACTTATTAATTATTATATGTTGTTAGTTTGGTATTGTAAAATTTAAACCCAATATATAATTGTGTGGGATATTTCATTTAAGATGAGATTACAGTGCAAAGTGGGAATACTTCAGAGGTCACTTACAATAAATTACCCTGTCACAAAATAGTGTAACAGAACTAAAGATAATAATATAAACTGCGTTTATTGGGCATTTTTGAGGAAATAGAAATAAAAATAGTCAGGACATGTATGCATCAAAATGTGAGAGATTGACGAGCTGTCACGGTAATTAGCGGGTGCAAGCTGCGAAAGAGTTACGCAGTTTTATTTTGGAAGGCCAGGTGGACGGTCATGAAGAATGAAGAGTTAGGTAGACCAGCTGTTAAGATGGGTTTTAGATGGTTGGGTGTTGTAGAAATGCAAGTTGAGTTGCATGATATGATCGAGATAATGGGTAATGTTTGAAATAGGAACTGATACAAAAATGGGAACATATTTTGAACTATATTTGAAATTGCATATGTGTTGAATAGAATTCATTAAAATTTAAAAATGATAGTTGTAACAATGAAAGAAATAAATGTATATAGAAACTCGTGTGTCATGTGTTAATAATAGCAATGGTGAAACACCTGGTTTAAGTATAATAGGACTGGATGGGTATCATATCGTGTGTCTACAGCATGATACTCCAGTGTGGCAACGCTTAGAATATCGCCTAAGGTAGATAACGTCATGCAAAGACGGGAGGAAACATTGTTGTAAGCGACGCTAAAAACAATACGACATCTGGTCATTAATGTTGAGACTTATTATGTACATTTAAGCAGTTGTATTTATCTTAGAGCATACACAGCTAAATGCCATAAAGACTCTGATAATGGTTTGAACAGGTTTCATTAGATAATAAATGTTTGGGTTGTGATCCTCGAAATAATAAAATCTTGACATGTTATCCTGCAACCCACAATTAAGCAATTAAGAGCCATCGCACAATAGTCTTAAATCGTGTTTTTCTTCAAACAAGTAGGGTAGCCCAAACCTTTCGAATAAAACGCAAATAAATACATAATTAAACAGAAACATGGTTATTTTGTTTACATTTTTTTCGTGTACATTGTTTATAATTATTCTGTATTAGAAGCAAGCGTTTTTAGCACGACTATTCGGAGAATAGAGAGAGCTATTCTTTTCACAAAGGCGCCGTTGTCGGCGTCACACCTTGGTTGAAGTTTTGCATGCAAGTCCCTATCTATGTTACCATTGCATGTATTGCCTTGAAACTTTACACGAGCCTTTCTAATTATCAACCCTACTACAATAACTAAGTGAGATAACTCTTGCATAAATATATTACAAATAATTGCCCTTGTTTGACTTAGAAATTCAGGTTAAAGTTTTGCGTGAAAGTACAATCAAGTCCATATCTCACCAACCACTCAATGTATTTGATTGAAAATTTACACAAGTCTTTCCAGTCATCAACAAGACTACAATAACTACGTTATATAACTCTTGCAGGAATACAATGCAAATGATTGCCCTTGTTTGATTTTGAAAATCTGGTTTAAGTTTTGCGTGCAAGTGCACTCAGGTCCATATCTCACCAACCACTCAATGTATTTGATTTAAACTTTACACTAGTCTTCCCAGTCACCAACCCGACTGAAAACTAAGTTATATAACTCTTGCACAAATACAATGCAAATTATTGCCCTTTTTTGAGTAATAAAAGTTGGTTTAATGTTATGCGAGCACGTGCAATCAAGCCCATATCTCAGTAACCATTGCATGTATTGACTTGAAGCGTCACACAAGCCTTCTCAGTCACCATCCCTACTATATTAACTAAGTTACATAACTCTTGCCTGAATATAATGCATTTACTTTCTTTGTTTGACTTTGTAATTCTGGTTAAAATTGTGCATGCAAGTACTATCAAGTCCATATCTAACCAAACACTCAATGTATTTGATTGAAGCTTTACACAAGTCAGATAACTCTTGCACAAATATAATGCAAATTATTGCCCATCTTTGACTTAGAACTTTGGTTTAAGTTTTGCATGCAAGTACTATCAAGTCCATATAACACCAACCGCTCAATGTATTTAATTGAAACTTTACATTAGGCTTTGTAGTCATGACATCAACTCAATTAATCAAGTCGGATAACTCTTGCCAGATTTGTTTTGCAAATTAGGGTCTTTGTTGTACTTAGAAATTTTATAACTCAGCAGTCGCTGCATGTATTTGATTGAAACTTCATACAAGAAATTGCAGTTATAAAACCTACTCAATTTTGTCATTTTTTTAAGTTAGATAACTCTTATATGCTTGGATTTGTCATGGGTCTCAATCAAATTTGTACTTCTGTGTCAAATATCCGAATATTCGAGCGCGCTGTCCCTCCGACAACTCCTGTTAATTTAGTAGTTACTATCTTATAATAATTATTGAATTGTAGCTTTGTTATTAAAAGTTATGCTCTGAAATAGATAATTTGTTTGTATATAAAGATAACCAATACAACCAACCAGCAATGTGTCCCTTCTGTACCTGTGTTTGTGTTCAAAGGTCACTCAATATGTTTATCAATGAATATGGTTATAGCACTGAATCATAAAAATTAAACTATAAAAGAAAACTAAATACAAAAGCCTCGATACACAAAGGTATTTCAATTAGCCACACAGTTTGCCGCTGTTACAGCATGTATAAGCTTCTTTATATCGATAGGTAAATGCATAAAGGCGCATTTTTAAAGAGTTTAATGTTTATATAGCACTTTTAAGTCAGAACAATATTATATGGCTTTTTAAGCTATGACACAAGTAGCTACGCCGATTTCACTTTTCTTATACAATCTTGATGTTATAGGTGATTGTTAACCCTACCCATGTATGGATCCAAACACTTGAAGAGTAAGTTCATAGTGCAGTGGGTATGCTGCTGGCTGCTCAGTTTACGAGCTCTATACCCTTCTTAAACCGATGGCCTCTAAAACATCAGTCTGTACTAGATCTTCTAAGAAATTCTAACCAGTAGCTACTTTTCTCAAAATAACTGTTTGTTTTTATTCACCATAACTTACATATAATGACCTATCAAATTTGTGATACCAATTTACAAATACGCAGTAGTATAAGTATTTACATTTTTCTCTTTCGTTATTTGCTTTGCCAAACGTTTTATTCCTCCATTTACATCTGATTATGATTGTTTTTCTGAATTGACTTCACGTTTGCTCATATTTCTATTACCGCAAATAGCACCTTACTCCGTACCGAGACATCTTATTTTGTAAAATGCTTTAGTTTATTTGGATGTATTTGGTTTATTGCGACTTATATTGCCAATGTTCAATATGTTATAAACCTTGTGTTTCTTTAAATATGTTATTGTGACATGCTTGTTTTATATTAAATATGTTTAAATATATACAGGGACACCACTAACTTTTTGTGGGATTTGTTATGATCAGCCAATACTTTAGAACTCAAATTTAACTTTTATTAATAAAAATGGATGCGAAATTAAAAATAATCTGTTGTCCAGTAGTAATCTTATATAAAAGTAAAATTCATCTCACTGCGCACCAATACATCAAATCTGTAAAATATCTAATCCCTTGCTTATATGAGGATAACTGTATTATAAATGAATAAATTGGACTGATCGTTTTGAGAAGACGGTTCGTTTTTAATTTCACACTTTCAATCATTTCATACTATATTATATACACATTCGACAGAACTTCTTGTTGGTATGTAACTTTTTGAAAATACTCAATTTTAACCAGTTTGGGACCGCTATCCCTTATGGTAATGCAATCCTCTCATTGGAGCAATTCTATTTAGGTATGACTAGATGATGCTTCAGATCTCAAATTGAAATATATTTGCACAATTGGATACCAAAAAAAATCAAACGTTTTCCATAGTATCCTTAGGAGAAAGTCGAAGTTTCCGTTCATGGCCCCTTTAAACAATTGACAAATTGCAATCTGTTACTAATATGAACAAACTTGGTTAACAGGTTCTTATGAAGAAAAAATGAAAATGTAAGTTTGAGATATTTAGTCAAACCGGTCAGTACTTCAAACTCTGTTAAAGGGGAAACAGTTTAGTGTTCAAGCCCTTTGTACAATGCAAACATATCTTTACTTTGTTCATATTATCTATAGGTCTTTACATACAACATTCAATTTGTATAATATTATTAAGTTAGTGTATTTTTAAATGTTAAAGGTTTTATGGGAGAACTACGATTGAGAGATAATGCAGATTTTAATTTGTTTCCGTTCAATACATTTTATATTATATTTTCTTAAGTTGCTAGTCTATAGTTTTCAATTTCTATCGTAAATTATACATTCTAGGATCTCCTATGTATGTGGTATACTGCACTTCATAACATTCACTCATTATTTGTTTACCTGCCTGAGTGCAAGTTCAATAAACTTATTCTGCTAGTACGTCTTTTTGTTCTATGAAATTAAAGGTATTCTTCAGAACTTATTAGATATTAATGATTTGAACCCGTGTTGTTATTATATCTGATTCCTCAGCATCATGGGCCACATTCAGGTTGCTCGAGATTGAATACGTCTAAAGCCGGCGCAAGGGGGTCTTGGTACGTAAGGTGTGTATAATTCTTCATGAACAGAATAGATTGAAAAAAAATCTTATTAATGTTGTTTTCTGTGTTTTAAGTAAATTTTATAATAATATATTAATAAACGTACATGTACATCAGGATGTTCAAACTTATTCAACGGCCCTTGTTTGAAAGCATATAAAAAAAATTACTCGAGCAAGGTATTGCATGAACCCAATCAGAGTTATCTATTTATTGACCTTTAGAATAAAAGCCAATATGTTTTACACGGATTATATTACATTGTACCAATGAATCTAGATTTTCTTTTTTTCAATAATTGTGTGCATTGACTAGAATGGGGGTAATGCGTTTTATTTTAGAAGCACAAGCAAATATGAAAGGTAATGTTATTTTATACAAAGTGTAACACCTAGTGCTTTCCTGTGTAATCAGTCTCAATATATTGCGCAATTGCAATCTATCAAGGGAATTTATAAGTATTTTTTAAACTTTTGAAATGGGCTTAAACGTATTCTTCCAACATATACTTACTGACAGCGTATTGTCAAAAATAAATCTAAGTAAACATGGCAAAATAACATATTAAAAGTGATTTCCTAACTTGGGCTACGCACCAAGGTAAGACTAAAATAAATTTCCCGCTTAATAAAAGTGCAACACATTTTGTGACGTTTTAAACGAGTCACGTGATTTAATTTTGATTTCAGTTTGATCCGTTATACACAGGAGCGGATCCAGAATATCAGTATAGAGGGACGCAAAACAATATCTGAACGGGCACACATGTTTTTCAATAGAAATAAAGTGAATTTTAATACAATAGTAGTGTAGACAGAAACAGCAGTAACGTTAGTATCATGAACAGGACCAGTACTAACGATTGTAGTATAGACAGAAACAGCAGTAACGATAGAAGTATAGACAAAAACAGCAGTTACGTTACTATCATGGACAGGACCAGAAGAAACGGTAGTAGTATAGACAGCAGTTACATTAGTATCATGGACAGGACCAGTAGTAACGGTAGTAATATAGACAGAAATAGCAGTAACGTTTGTATCATGAACAGGACCAGTAGTAACGGTAGTAGTATAGACAGAAACAACACTATTGGTAGTAGTATAGACAGAAATAGTAGTTACGTTAGTATCATGGACAGGACCAGAAGAAACGGTAGTAGTATAGACAGCAGTTACATTAGTATCATGGACAGGACCAGTAGTAACGGTAGTAATATAGACAGAAATAGCATAACGTTAGTATCATGAACAGGACCAGTAGTAACGGTAATAGTATAGATAGAAACAACACTATTGGTAGTAGTATAGACAGAAATAGTAGTTACGTTAGTATCATGGACAGTACCCGTAGTAACGGTAGTAGTATAGACAGCAGTTACGTTAGTATCATGGACAGGACCAGTAGTAACGGTAGTAGTATAGACAGAAACAGCAGTTACGTTAGTATCATGAACAGGACCAGTACTAACGATTGTAGTATAGACAGAAACAGCAGTAACGGTAGTAGTATAGACAGAAACATCAGTTTCATTACTATCATGGACAGGACCAGAAGTAACGGTAGTAGTATAGACAGCAGTTACGTTAGTATCATGGACAGGACCAGTAGTAATGGTAGTAATATAGACAGAAACAGCAGTAACGTTAGTATCATGAACAGGACCAGTAGTAACGGTAGTAGTATAGACAGAAACAGCACTAACGGTAGTAGTATATACAGAAACAGCAGTTACGTCAGTATCATGGACAGTATCCGTAGTAACGGTAGTAGTATAGACAGCAGTTACGTTAGTATAATTGACAGGACCAGTAGTAATGGCAGTAGTATAGACAGAAACAGCAGTAACACTAGTAGTATAGATAGAAACAGCAGTTACGTTAGTATCATGGACAGGACCAGTAGAAACGGTAGTAGTATAGACAGAAACAGCAGTAACTGTAATAGTAAATATACGTTAGTATCATGAACAGGACCAGAAGTGACGGTAGTAGTATAGACAGAAACAGCAGTTACGTTAGAAGCATGGACATGCGCAGTAGAAACGGTAAAAGTATAGACAGAAACAGCAGATACGTTAGTATCATGGACAGGACCAGTGATAACGGTAGAAGTATAAACATAAACAGCAGTAACGTTAGTATCATGGACAGGACCAGTAGTAACGGTAGTAGTATATCCATAAACAGCAGTTACGTTAGTAGCATGGACAGGAACAGTAGTAATGGTAGATGTATAGACAGAAACAGCAGTAACGTAAGTATCATTGACAATAACAGCAGTAACGTTAGTATCATTGACAGAAACAGTAGTAACGGTTATATCATGGACAGAAACAGCACTGACGGTACTATCTTGGACAGGAACAGTACTAACGGTATTTACATTAACAGAAACAGCAGTAATGTTAGTATCATAGACAGACACAGCAGTAACGGTAGCAACATTTCCAGAAACAGCATTACTTACCGGCATCATCATCAACAGACACATTAATAACAATATAACCAACCATGTAATATCGACCATTTACAGTAGCATTATTAATAAAGCAGCAGTTTCATTTATAATCAATATTACCTGACATATCAATTGTATATGTAACAGAAGCACCTTTGCATGTATAGTAACCTCTTCAGAATATCGAATAAAAATAACATCTGATTTATACATTTAAATATTATAAATTGTTGCTGTATTTGACCATTACCTGTATCCTCAGCATCAGATCTGCTACACTAATTATTTGGTGATTCATTACTGTATTTGCTAATGTTGTTGTTGCTGTTGCTGATGTTGATGATACTATAATTTATAATTATTCATAGTATAGAAACAGTGTTTTTAGTTATATTATATATTATAGTCATATGGGTCCTATAAGCTCAGGCGGTAGCGCCTCTGACTTCCTATCCACGGGTCGTGAGTTCAAATTCTCTCTCGGTCAGTCTTCGTGATATTTGATATACGACATTGATTCTCATTAGCATTTGTCTCTCCCCGCTGGGTCAAGTGTATTCAAACAAACTAGTTATTTATAAACGTATTATATTACACATGGCGTTAAATTATCCAAAATCAACGTGTTTCTATAGTTGATACAGAATTTATACTACACGTTTAGTAGAAAGATGTTCACAACAAAACCGGAATAACCTTCGATACTAAACCGTCTATAGTTAAACATTTAAATACCACGCTAACGTATAGTGGTTACATCCTGAGTGTGTATAACAACCCGGTGTTCAAGGATATCGATATTTCTTGTTTTCGTGCGTAGAAACTTTCATGTAAACAACACTATAATATGCACGTTATAGTCAACTGATACTACGCAAGACGAATGACATACGGCTGCTCTACTATTTATAGTCATGGTTGTTGTCTGCATTTCTCAGGTTTAAGAACGTATTATTTTATTGGATAGTAATATAGATTATATATAATGTACCCTTGTATAGGTGTTTTATATTGAACAATATATGGTACCTGTATATAGCTTTTTATTTATTATTTGTTCTACTGAATTGTCAGCCTACTATTCCATATATATGTTTCATATTTTACCAGTACATATCAACAGTAGATATGCAGTGAAAAGGGTAATTATAGACATTGTTTCAGTGAAAGATCGCCTTTTATTCTCACGAGTGGCTTTGTCTTTGTTTTATCCCACGCATAGCCTCTTTGTTTAACCCGCTGTGAGCCCCTATATTTAACACTGTTTGTGTTAATACTTGAAGAGAAATAGTACCATGTTTTACATTGATTGTTTTTGCAGATATGTTTAAAACAAAAAATAAAACGATACTAGTGACATAATACATTTGTCAATTTCAATTAATTCACGTTTTTAAGTATTTGAATAACTAAAATACAATTTAATATTTAACAATAACATCGTAGTAATATAGTGTTCCGGTATATCAATAAAGCTGTCCTTCTCGCATCAATTTCTACTGGTATTTACATTTTTCAACATTGTTATCGCTAACTTCTAGTTTGTTACGCAGTCACTTTCTCCTACGTTTGTTATAATAAGAATCGCCATAGTCCCGTTTAGGGTTATATCAATAATATAAATGTAGAAGTCACTGGTGTAGAATTAAATAATACGAGTACAGTTCGTCTTATGTTGCCTTGTATTTTTCTTGAATCATTTCTAGCGAAGTACATTTGGTATACAGCACTAGAAAGGTAATCTACTGGAAATATATTAACTGAATCACTGAATAAGACTTGCAAGCTGATCAATATACGAGTACCTTAGAGCCGTAGTTTAATTTTGATCTGACTAGAAATCTGAAAAGTGTCAATACGAGTTTACAAAATGTACATCATCATCGTGGGTTGTTTTGCAACAATGTTCAATAAATTAAATGCGTTATAGCAATTTGTCTTAAGCTACTTATAATTAGGATTACAAGTAAAGTTTTAGTTGAATATTAGAACTAAAACTTTTGTTTCCTCAACAACAGACATTGAAGATCCATTCCAGTTAGATGAAGATTATCATGGTGAGTACATTGTTCAAAGTTGACAAACGTAGTACAAACAGTTTGTTTTAGATTAAAAAATTGAAACCGATTTCCTCGAAATAAATACATGCATTGTATTAGTTGCCTCAATAGTGGTGTTTTATTTGTTTTAACCATAACATAATATAACATAAAAGAGCAATCCAACATTAGATTTATGCTCTTATGTATTATTGTGTTTCATTTTTTAAATTGATAAAGTGTACCAGACAGAATTTTGCTTTGTAATATATAAGAGGTTAGTTATTTGAACTTTTAACAAATATTTCATCTAAAAAGTTTAAATAAAAATATATCAAAGTCCCAGAGAATTATACTAGGAAGATTTTTAATAAAACAACAATTCATAGTTTTATATTTAATGTTAGTTTTTTATACCAATTATGTTACAGTAAAGACAAGACGCCAGTACAAAATCGTATATGTTAATGTATAGATAATGTCTTTGGCAGATGTCTCAAAGCCACTTTAGTTTATTTGGTTTAATCATTTGCTGCAATTGGGACTCGGTTTTTAGAAGGCGAGCGTAGATTGTGGACCGTAGATTCTTCCGACAGATAAACAGTTCCAAAAGTTTAAATACGCAATTGACGTAGCAGAGGACGTATAAACGAATATTCTAAGATGAAGTTTATTTTCATGACGTCGCTTCCGGTTTATTCAAACAACTATATCTAAGCTCAGGGTCGTCCTATACTCATAAAATTTAAACTGTTGAATTCGTCTTTTCAATACCTTTCTAAGGATACATTACTCGATACGTTACGGACACACATTAAAATTCGATCGTTTATGACATAATTTCCGGTTTATTCAAACGTCTATATCTCAGCTCGGGGTCGTCATAGACTCATTAAAAATACACCGTTGAATTCGTCTTTTCAATACCTTTCCAACTTTAAACATGCTCGACGAGTGTTTCGGCGGACCGTTATCCTCTACTTACATTCATGAAAACTGCGTGCAGAGTACCACCATTGGAAACAGGAAATGCTTCCGTGGGAGAATGTTTTGAACATTTTAAAAGCATTGTCATGTTTGAATTGTGAATTTATGGGGGAAATTATGCTTGCAAATTTGGATAGATTTGCGGACTATGAAGTTAACTTTCACTTTGCAAACAGTGTGTACATAGAACAGAAAAAATCCTTGTGTCACAGATGATCCCCACGTTTCTCTTTTTGTGTAGTTTAGTGTACAATAAAATGTAAGTTTCAATTGTTTCATTTGGGTCTCTCTGTGAATGACAAGCATGCAAACTTTTCTAATTAACTATATAATTAAGAAAAAAAAAATACGGTTGACTTACAAGTTAGATCTAAATTATATTAAATATTTATGACATCATTCTATCTAAAATTGTAATATCAATCAAGAAAAAGATATATCTTTCATCTAGTTTGTCCGAAATGGCGACATAAAATATAAGGCAAATGAATATTGAAAGTATTTTTCTGTAGTGATGCATATATTAGCGATGATGATGATTTTTTTATATTGGAAATTCTGTAAAATATGAAATTATTAGCAAGTTAGCCATGCTGACGAATTCTTTATATGACATACATGTATACAATCTTTGACAGGTTTTTATCAATTTCCCAAATCATATAATTAATTAATTTGCTCAAGTAGTGGGCCTTCCTTCTCGCCGTTCAGGCCTTTGATATAACCTTTACACCGGACAGATCCGGAAAGTCGTCAACTTCATATCAAAGGAAAATTTGTTGTGTCTTTAAATATAAAATGTGTAGCTTTAAATTCATATCATTACAACGACACGTTATGTCTGTATACAGTGGATATTTACAAGTGAGTCAAATAAAATCTGTGTGAAAATTCGTTTGGAGCTTTAACAGTTAATCGTCAAAATAAGGTAGGTTATGTAACAGTGTGTTATAAAAGTTTTAAATCAAATTTTAGGACATATGTGTCATTATGTATTAAATGTTTACCCATGTAATAATGCAACAAACTATTGCGTAGTATATCCGCCATTGTGCTCTGATAGCTTTATATGATAACACAGCTAGTATATGTAATAGCACATTTTGTGTAATTCGTTTTGTATGCAAACTATATTTAAACAGTCCGTTTGAATTATTGAGTATTTGTGTTTGTTTTATTCAAAATGTCTGTGTATGGTTAGATAGTTTAAACCACTAGATAGATCAAATCAGAATAATATCGATAAAAATATAAGTCGATTGTTTCTAACATGATACAGGTATTATTAACGGTCTAAACAGATGCGTGTTAGACAGAAACCATAGTTTGTATCACTTTATTTAAGGAAAGCATACCTAGATTATG
The DNA here is from genome assembly GCA_029582155.1 of Panopea generosa. NCBI lineage: Eukaryota > Metazoa > Mollusca > Bivalvia > Adapedonta > Hiatellidae > Panopea > Panopea generosa. The sequence continues at coordinate 34,392,502 of CM055894.1, read as the reverse complement.
ATATTTAAGTTTATTGGGTGCACTAATGACTATGCTATTGTCTCATTTCTTCTTAAATTACAAACAAGGTGCCAATTTGTATGTGTAAGAAGATTATATTACATACAGAAAATCAGACTCTGAAGTAGTAGAAGTAGCAGCAACAAAAGTTGTAGCAGTAGCAGCAGCAGAAAAAGTAGTAGCAGCAGAAGTATTAGTAACAGCAGCAGAAGTAGTAGTACTAGCAGCAGCCGAAGTAGTAGTAGCAGCTGATGTTGTAGTAACAGCAGCAGAAGTATCAGAAGTAGCAGCAGCAAAAGTAGTAGTTACAACAATAAAGTATCAGTAGCAGAAGCAGAAGTAAGGGTAACAGTAAATGTAGCAGTAACAATTGTAATAGCAGTTTTAGCTGAAGTAGCAGTAGAAGTAGGAGTTTCAGTTGAAGTAGCAGTAGCAATAGCAGTTGTTGTTGCTATTGTGTGATAGAGACTGTGCTAATATGTTGTAGCTGATGTAGAAGCAGTAGTAGTAGTAGATGTAGTAATAGTAGTAGTAATAGTAGTAGTATAAATAGTAGTAGTAGTAGAAGTAATATTTGTAGTAATAGTAGTAGTATATGAAGAAGAAGAAGAAAAAGAAGAAGAAGAAGAAGAAAAAGAAGAAGAAGAAGAAGAAGAAGAAGAAGAAGAAGAAGAAGAAGTAGTAGAAGCAGTAGTAGTGGTAGTAGTAGTAGTAGTACGTTTCTCTTGTTGGGTAGTTTAGTGTACAATAAAATGTAAGTTTCACTTTTTTTCATTTGCAAGCATGCAGTTTCTTTTTAATTTACTATATAATTAAGAACAAAAATCTACGGTTGGCTTACAGTTAGATCTAAACTATATTTATATAACATGCACACATTGGTTAAGGTGATATATAGTGTAACTCGATAATTCAATAATATTAAATGCATGTCAAGTCAATGAAATACTAAGTTGTTTATATTATGTTTTTATTCGGCTGGTTATCTGAACCACATCAAGTAGACACGACGTCAAGGTTAATTCCGAACTGCAGTGTCAGTTGCAATAGGTAAATCGGCGATCGATTCACAAACCATAGACCATTCTTAATATTATCTCATGAATATGCATATCTACGCCAGAACGCGGTTAGGAGCACGTCCTATCTTATAGCAACACTAGTACATAGAGAGTACATGGCTATTTCGGATAATACTTGAGATATAAGTCTGACTACAACTGTCAATTTAAATTTGTTGACAGTTTAATTAATGTCATGGTCAAAATACAATATTTAATTATTGATTCAAGTAGTTCATAATTTGAAAATTAAGTTTTTTTATCATCCAGCATGTGTATTTCTATACTGGTTAAACCGTGTTTTATGATCTGATAACTGAATGTATTTAAAAATGCTCAGGGGTGGAGGGTGGAGGAAAGGTTCTGCTGTAAATCAATTCATTCACATCTGACCTGTGTAAACATTTCTGAAGATTAAGGCTAATTAACACCTCTCTTTCAAAGTGATTTTGAAGGGATACAAACCGTCTGTATAATGTCAGGCTCAATGAATATTTATGCCTTACCATGTGTACTCATATAAGTGTACATTGTCTAGAACACAACAGAACAGTGAACCATTTTATTTTTGTTCAAATCCTTATATTCTTTTTTTTATAAAACAAAAATAATATGGGGAGAGGGGATATGATATAATAGGGGATGTAACAGATTACAGAGAAATAATTAAAAAAAACATATTAAAAATAAAGGCAATTAACATTTTATTTACTCAATTTACATGTTCGAACTCATCTTAATACAAGTATGTCTCAAAACAATGTTTACACAGATTATAATTTGCTTTACATAGCAGTTGTACAGACAGAAGTAGAGTAGACCCAATTGTTTCGGAAGCTGATTGTTAGTGTATGTAGTCATATAGTGGGAGTAATACATGATCCAGATTGTCAAGTGCAGTCAAGCAAATATATACTTTACAGGTGTACCAAGTTATGGGGACTATATTTGTGAATTTTTTGTGTCTCTGTCATCATGTTTTCCATGTTTTCTCTATGCTCCCCAGCATATCAATATAGTTTGAATTGGACAGGATTCTTCTGGTTTACAGTGCAGTCTTTTTTGCTTCTGGTTTATAGTTATGGTTTTATCTTCTGGTTTACATAGCTGGATTTATTCATACAGTCCATTCCTACCCAATAATGAAAGATACAATTATTGAAGATGGATAAATTCAAAACTTAAACAAGTGAACTAGTTTATAGTATTCGAATTTAATTGGCCATGGATTCCATAATATATGAATACAAACTGTGCAGTTATGAAATTCATTAAAAAATAGTATGTTCATATCACAGACCAGTTTATAATTGTCACTGAAAAATTGACCCTGTGAACCCTGGGTACAGATGTTAACAAAGAAATACTTCCAGTCATCTTTATAGTAAACATGTGTATATTACGTCCTCTGCAGAAGCCACGACGATTGGAACAGGTCCGTCTTGCATGTCAGAAAACGACTTCCAGGAGAGATCCTGAAAAATATATAAAGAACAACCGAAAACTGTTTCAAAAGACAAACCTCTAGCAATTAAAAAACAGGATGTGGGAGGGTGGGTAATTTTTGCAATACATAGATACACAATGGGTTATTAATATTTTTTCTGCGATTGGATTTGCGAACAGCTTCCCGAAACCCGGAACGCCTGAAAAAGGAAGTTGATGCAACGGAGTTCCTGTAATAACTGTAATAATGACACAAATACATGAATAAAGGTATTTAGAAGCGGTTTCCTCCTTCAATAACCAGATTTAGTCTTTTACTCGACAAATCCTATTATTGAAGATGGATAAATTCAAAACTCAAACATGTGAACTAGTTTATAGTATTGGAGTTAAATTGGCCATGGCTTCTATAATATATGAATACAAACTGTGCAGTCATGAAATTCATTAAGCAACAGTATGTTCATACCACAGACCAGTTTATAATTGTCACTGAAAAATTGACCCTGTGAACCCTGGGTACAGATGTTCACAAAGATTTAAATCACTTTCCTTCGAAATGTCCACAAACAATGATCATTAAATGGTGCTGTGACCGCAAAATACTGCCATATGCCAATAGTGGCATTAGATGCCACTAGAGGAGTGGCATTAGATGCCACTAGAGGCACCGCGATAAAATTTATATATTATATATGGATATATACAGTACATTATTGTCATTTACCAACTATATTAGCCAAACATGGAGCATTAAAACAGCCGGTTGCTAATATAGCTTTAGGCGACTACTTACACCGGTTTAACAATATCTGCTCAAAGTAAACCACCAGTATGGTTTTAATTATAAAATGTGTTCAATGCCATAATAAAATTATAAATGTACACTGGTCATACCTATTACCGCGAGTCTAAAATTCTGTTAAACCATGTAAATAATGGCATCAATAACAAACAGTAATAAAGTTACTCAAGCGTGCCGAGTAATAAACATTTTCCGGTATGAACTGTGAATACCGACGCTAACGCTTTGCGCATGTCTGTGATATTGTTATTTTAATGGGCATTTGCTGAAATAGGTATAACATTAGATACATGCACCACGAGATCCATTATATCAACAAATACAAACTGCCCGCAAGCAACGCGGAATAATTACATTAAACAATTATCATAATTTTCAAGAATAAACTGTTTAGTTAATTCGAACATTGTTTTAAACCGAAAAAATTGGTAAAATTTTCCAAGAAGACGAAATGTGTACGACGTCTCGTCTTGTCATTAAACATAGAAACACAATGGGTTATTAATAATTTTTCTGCGATTGGATGTGCGAATAGCTTCCCGAAACCCCGAACGCCTGAAAAAGGAAGTTGATGAAACGGAGTTCCTGTAATAATCACGTTACTGTAATAATGACGCAAATACATGAATAAAGGTATTTAGAAGCGGTTTCCTCCTTCAATAACCCGATTTGGTCTTTTACTCGACAAATCCTAATATTATTCAATATTTTAAAATATTGACAATAAATTGTTTTAGATAATACTATGTTCACATGTCTATAAAATTATGTTTATAAGGCGTTATACGGTAACACAAATTTTTTCTCTTCTCTTTCTTTATATAACAATGTTTTGTAACATACTGCGGTTTATGCATATATTAAAGAAAAAAATAGATGTTTTTAAAGTTTGTACTTATATCAAATAGAAAAACAAACAATAATAAGATATTTAAAATACATAACAATAAAAGACAGATATGTAAACATGATAACTTACATTGTAGTCCTCTATCTCGCTTTCTTTTGCTTTATACAATTTGTTTATTATACAGGTCCCTTAGTAATGTTATGAAAATCAAGGGAAGACTGATATCCATAATGGAACAAAACAATTTTATCCAGGTCTCAAAATATCACCCCAATTGATAGGGGTGTAACCATTTTCCTATGTAGTTATAGTCGTCTGCTAATCAGCTGGTATTGTGATGAGCTCCTAACCTCGCTTGGATAATGGAATATCTGGCATGCATATAATTTGCAAGAGGCCTATTATGGCATATGCAGTTAAATCAATAATTAAGAAACATACCTGCACGGTACCTATACTATTTTGTGATGTAGCACGGTATCGTGCGACTACAAAATTCACTCAGTACCTTTGTATAGGGTTAAATATTGAAAACAGGGACATTATTATTGATAATGTTTTACACAGGTTTATACATATCTCAATGCAACTTTTGCATACTACAGAAATAGCAGCTCCTCTCTGTGTACCAAATGCCAACATATAGATAAAATCTTAGTTTGTTATACAAATATACGAGTAATTCCTATACATACATAGGTTGCACCACCTTCATTACAACTGATGTCCGATTACCTCAGCAAGTAGCGCTCCAGAGTACCAATGCAGGGGTTGTGAGTTCGAATTCCCCGTCTGCTTAAAAACTGATAAACGACACTGCATCTCAATGTCATCCATTTCCATTCGCTGATTCATGTGGAAAACATTTCAGTTACTTGCGGATATTGGTGTGCTCGACCACTGGTCAACTCTTCAGGGTCCCAGGAAAGAGTGGCTTAGTTAACTGCCTGCTCTCTAATGGATAAAACCACACCGCAGACATAGTAGGATACCCCACCCAGTTACATGTTTCTAACAAAAGGCTTACCAGACTTTCTACTAAATTCCTTGTGAATCTTGTTTGCATCCTGTATCATTTTACTATTATAACAGGGTATAACCCCATAACCCCCCTTGTTAAAGGAGGACGCTTTATCGCAAGACCACCACTGCGATATACCATTATAACCCATGCATACTCCTATGTGTTAGTGTATGGCAAAAAGAAATAAACAAATATAATTTAGGAGACGGTATAGTTTTTGAGTAAGAATACAATTATGTATATGAATTGCAAGTTACATTTTTTCAAATGTAATAATGATAAATCGGGGCATATCAGGTGAATAAATAACAACATGATAAAATTACATTTTATCAAAACCATTTTATTGTTTTAACATGTTGATGGTATGATAGGTGACAATCTTCAAATCACAATTCAGAAATACATGTTAATAACAATTGAAAAGCTCCAATATTTTCTTTCTAAATTCAATTCTGTATTATGGCAATTTTATATTAGCAAACAAAGTTCAACTTGGTTTTAAATACATTCATAATAACTATTATACAAGTTTCGTGAACTCGATAGTTTAATAAGATAAACTTGCTATCTCTGTATTATTTTAAGTGTCATTTGTTTTCACGAACAATACATATTTATATTGTACCTCAGCAAATTTCCCTAAACACATAAGGTAAAATAAGCTTATCGATGTAGGGTCTTGGTAATTGCTTGTAGAAAAGGATTTCCCAATATCCAGCCTTAGATTTTTGTCAGTCACTTTTGTTATCTACAAAATAGAAGCATGGTTTGAATTAAAATTGCTTGATGTTACTTGTAACAGAATTGTATGGTTTTAACAATTTTTGCTTGAAGTCAACATAAATATTTGGTTTAAGTTTAAACTTATTTATTTTACTTCATTTGTGAAACAAGTTCTTACAACTTTGGCAAATCATGCTCGAAGTCTTCCTGGTTGAACCAGTACAAAGCATATGTGGAAATGTGTCTTGCTCAAGGAACCACACATAGCACGGTGGAGGATCGAACACACCAAACCTATTTGGTCAACATGATTGAAATATAATGCTTCACTAAAATAATGGGTTTTATTCAACTGCTGTTTTTTGCTACCAAAAAATAATTCATGAGTTATTTATAAACAAATGCGGTGTCAGAAGTGACTGCTTATAAATAGGGGTTTGTGAGGAGCATCGGGGTTGTGTAGGGTAACAATAAAAATGTGTGCGATCGGAAAGTGTCTACAGTAATGCTAAGACAAAGGATCTCCGCTGACCCGGTAACTGACCAATCAGCGACAAGCTAATCGGTCAGGCTTCCAACAGAGCTAATTGCGTATGTATGGAGAGGCTTGCATAATACCTCATTCATGATTGCCACAGAGTTAAGAATCGGTGTGAAAATACCGCGATAAGTCCGATAAAACAATACACGCTGCCCTTAGCTCGAATTATAAAACACACTATTATTTATAAATCTTGACAATGTTTTAAAAAACAACTGAATTAAGGATACAATGAATTAGTCACATTGTGATCAGTTATTATTATGCAATATATGTAAAGCACAAATGTGTCATAAATCATGGTTATCATTATGCATTATTAGAACGACACACATGTGCCATAAAAGTTTTATACATAACATCGACAGAAGCAAAGCACACATGTGCAATAATATCAATAACATATATTGCAAATATTCAAAGAATACAGAAAAAAGAAAAGAAATGCAAAGGAAGAACTATGCATGCTAGTTCCTTATTCTCCCACATTTCGAGTGGAGAAGGAGAGCAGAAGGAGGCATCTTGTCAGGTGAAACCAATGAACTGAGACTTATTCAACCGCATGTGTTTAAGCATTGATTGCATATTGAATGAAATTTAAAACATATAAAGAAACTAAATTCATTTCTTCCTAAACACGAAAAACGATTGATTAATTGATTGAATTTACCATAACATGATGGGAAAAACGTATCACGCACATTTGAATAATATTCTAAATATATTATGCAGACAATTATGTTTGTAATCAATGACCAATATTGGTAAACTACTTTAAAGCCTGTGGTAATCAAAGTAAGCAATATACGATACTGTAATATAAAAACAGAATCGAAGCTCAAGTATATTACTATTGTATCTGTGACAATTCATATATCCAAATTTGAAAACATAGTTTTACATAGTATAAGTTTGAACGTCTCTATCGACATTGCACATATGCACATCATCATCGTATAACATACACGACGAAGATAATTTTAAGAGTTGGAATGAAATAATACAACATTATAATTTTAAAGTAATCATTATCATAGTACATGCACCTAGAAGATACCAATAGTGCATATTCATAGTATGTATTACAAATACCAGGCAGGTAACAACAAAATATCAATATTATAGTTCATGATACCAGCCCAAGCAGGTAACAAGAAAGTAGCATTATCTTTGTCCATTTTTAAAGTTATATAATGTACAACCAGAAGCTATTCAATCATATAAAACATGCCCTGGATGTAAATAAAGAGCTCTCTGGATAGATACGTGTTAGTGTGTACACAGCCCAAGCAGGTTACACCAGATATCTGTGTAATTATGTTACTGCTACAACGCCCAAGTGCACGGGAACTATCAAAACCACAGCAAAGTTAGCATTTTGAAAGCTGTTTATCAAATTGTGACGTAGGAACAGGTTCACCTGAACTGAGAATGAACAGAGGACTTGCGGCTGTGAACCACTTTAATTGAAATATTTGTGTAATGTGAACCACTTTTATTGAGATATTGGAGTAATGCAGAAACTTGGGATATCTTAGTGCCTTTGACAGAACCAAATGCTGTGATGTTTACCGTTACTATGTTTAAAGTGCCAGAAAGTGACACGTACATCATTGAGAATGCCTTGATTGTACTCTAAGTACACGTTGTCGTCATATTGTAAAAAGTTGCAGACTTGTGAAACCTAGAAACATGCAATTTACGACAAGAGCAAAAATGTTAAAAGCAAACCAAAACATTGCTTTGAAGATGGAAGTGTCATACCAAGACGCTGAAACATGTGAAAGTACTTGCACTATTTTGTCCAAAATTGGTATAGTAATATGAAACCGAAGATCGTATGAAGGTTCTAATTCTAATCTATTTGCGCCTTTTACCGTAGAGATTACCAGGAAGGCATTGCTGGGGTCAGACACATTAAGAATCTTGTGAACATAACTTATGGCGACAAATGTTTGAGAAGTCAGTCGCAATTGGTGTTAGTATTAGAAAAAAGAACAAAACTGAGTCGAAACAGGTGGGCTAAATGTCTGTCCAAAAACATGTTGAGACAACTGGCCAAATAAATGCCAAGCTCTCTGCTATATGATTGACGTAGAGGAGCGTTTGTTTGAATAAAGTGTTATACATAGGAAAGTAATGATCCGAGAAGGACAGAAAGTCGTCTTAGTTGACAGTGGTACGCCGAGAAACCAGTGTGTACGAAGGTGCCAAAAAAAGAAAATCTTCTAGAATTTTAGCAATATATTTTGATTATAATTTGGTGGTGGCTACCCACAACAACGCAGAAGTAAACGAGTAAAAGAGTTAACAACTGAAAGAAGCTCCCATTGGTAAGCAATTATCGAAGTAAAAAAACCCATCCCATTTGAAAGCTTAAATTGCGGAATAGTCTGAGTTGATAGGGATTATACGGAATGGTGCTGCAATAACAGTTTTGGCCATAAAAGTGTGTTTGCCAATTTGTTTTAAACATGAAATGGTCTCATCAGTCGTAGAAAAGGTCAGATATGTTTACGAACCACACCCAGCGGTGAAACCTGCATGAAAGGCCTTTCCACTATGCCAGATTCTAATTCTTTCAAAATTTTCTGGAAAACAACAGAAGCATTTGCATGAGCAGAAAGTAATTTACAACTATCTCGACATTAGCGTATGCCCTAAACATTTAATCGTAAACCTTCTCGAAAACAATCAACTAAATAATCTGATTTTGTCATATCCTTGGTAAAACGATTCCAAAACCCTACATTTAACTGGAATTGGTGGGGGAATATTGCGATTATCCAGTTTACTTCTTGTTTGGCAAGGATCGTAAGGGATTGAAACTCTTTGGTGTTTGTTTGTTGGTTGAATTGGTAGGTTGAGAGTGTTGTTGCTCTGGGTATCGTTTCCAGTATTTGCTTTGCAGATGTTGTCCAGAGCAGTTTCTCCAGCGATGTAAAATCGTTCATTCTTTGCAGTGTCCCCCCCCCTCACCTTTGTAATTGTTACATACTTGCTTGGCGTGACGCAATAGTCTATTGAGTTGGAATCGAAAGGGCTGATTTTGACTCAGAGCTTTTATGTAACGCTCATTGTGCATTATTTTCCATAGAAATGGTGTAGTTTGTCTAGAAATTCTAATTTTATTTAGAACTTGAAATTGAGTGGATAGTGGTGCCATATCAGCCATGTCTGGATACTTTAACCGACAGACAAAAGAGTAAGTAGCGTAAACATCTGTACACTGAGATCTCTTGGAGGAGGTTTGGGTGACTACAGAAATTCTAGACACACAGAATGTGAGTTCGAATAACTGTGGTGGATCGACAAAAAAGTGTAGACTAATCAACAAATTCATTGTTCATATCTTCTCTTTTTCTTTCACTCGTTTCAGAGGAACAGTGGCATGTAAAGGTAGAGAAACTGATGTTTGACTACTGATAAGAAAAGTGGACTGATTAGATGGAAGAGTAGAGTTTAAGAGAACTGTACTATCATTATTGGCATAAAGAAGAAGAGACATTTATACTTGGCTCATTTAAATGCTTTGCCCGAATGGCTTGGCTAGTTGTATTGGGACTTCAAACATGACGCACTGGTCCAATTCTTGTCAGACTGACCTAGCACTTCGTTGATCTCTGTCTGAGTCTGACACAAACCCTGTACTTTGGATGGAATTGCAGCAGTGACGGATGCTGTCGGTTGTAGAACACCAGTATCCGTTTGATAGTGGCTGTTTGAAGTTCATGGTTCATGTTCATAATAGTTGTCAGATACAGAGACATCAATTGATGGCTGACTTGTCGCTGTATGTGATGTTCCTGATTGTTGCGCACTGCGAATTGGCCCGGCGGTCTTCAGTTGTTGAACGGCGATTTTGGTTGTTTACGACTGGTGACGCTTGACGCTTTCTTTAAGCCTGGAGTTCATTGTGCTGAAAGAGATGAAGCTAATGACTAACATGTCAAAGGGGATGTAAAACCAAGTGATAAAACCCCTTGTGTATTACTAGTCTAAGTATATGGAAATATATGATAGGGTATAATGCTGACTGTGTTAAAACATGCATCATGTGTAAGCTCCCGAACCGGAAGTGCACAAGGAACCAACTCATGCCAAGTCCGTTGTAAAGCATCAATGCTCATGGAAGCTTTTAAAAGATATATATATAAATAGTGCCCGTGGTAAAGCATAAATGGTGTTAAAAATATATAAACAGTACCCGCGATAGGCCAGAAGTCACGTAGGCAGCATACATACTAACAGAAACTTTATTTAAAATATATATAAATATAGTCACCGTGGTGAAGCCAGATGCTCACGGAAGCTTTATTTAAAAATATATATAATGCCCATGCTAAAGTAAGATGCTCCCGTACGCTACTAGATGCTCACGGGCGCTGCTAATAACGTATGCCCTTGGTAAAGCAAAAAATGCTCATAAAAGCTTTATTTATTATATATATGTCCCCGTGATAAAGCAAGATGCTCACGGAAGCTTTATTTAAAAATATATATAATGCCCGAGCTAAAGGAAGATGCTCCCGTACGCTACTAATAACTTATGCGGGTGGTAAAGCAAAAATGCTCACGGAAGCTTTACTTTAAACTACATATAGTGGCCGTGGTAAATCAAGATGCTCACGGAAGCTGCTTATGAATTAAATTAGTAACATGTAAAGGGGGGGGGGGGGGTATAAACCGAGTGATGGGACCACTTGTGAATTACTTTTCCAAGGAAGCTGCTAAAACATATGCCCATGGTAAAGCATAAATGCTTACGGAAGCTGTAAAAACACATATAGAGCCCGTGGTAAAGCGAGAATGCTCACGCAAACTGAATAATAATATATATAGTGCCCGTGGTAAAGTCAGGTGCTCACGGAAGCTCCTAATAACATATATAGTGCCAGTGGTAAAGCATAAATGCTCACGCAAGCTGAATCGATATATATATATAGTGCCCGTGGTAAAGTCAGGTGCTCACGGAAGCTGCTATTAACATATATAATGCCCATGGTAAATCATAAATGCTCACGTAAGATTTAAAACACATATTGTTCTCGTGCTTAAGCATAAATGCTCACGGAAGCTTTACTTTAAACTATATATAGTGGCCGTGATCAAGCAAGATGCTCAAGGAAGCTGCTAATGTACTAAATTAGTAACATGTAAAGGGAGGGGGGGGGGGGGGGGGGTATAAACCGAGTGATTGGACCACTTGTGTATTACTATTCCAATGATATTGAAATACATCATAGGTTATTATGCTGGCTGTGAAAGTATGCATCAAATATTTATGCGCACGAGACGGAAGTACACGTGAAGGCAACTCATACCACGATTCTACTATGGTAAAGTCCACTGCCTTACAAAAACTTGTCATAATGTTGGGATAATGTATCCAAGATCAAACATAAATGATTGCAGACAAAGCACAAATGCTCACGAAAGCTGTCTATAACATAAAATAAGATGCTTACGGAAGCATAAGGGATATATAACGTTCCCGTGCTAAAGCATAGACCCTAATGGAAATATATATAATGTACTAGTGTCAAATCAGAAATGCTCACGGAATATGCCTGTGATAAAGCCAGTTGCTCACGGAAGCCTTTATAACGTATGTCCGTGCTAAAGCATAAATGCTCATGGAAGCTGCTAATAACATAAATGGTGCCCTAGGTAAAACGTAAATGCTCAAGGTAGCTGCTAATAACATAAATGGTATCCGTGGTAAAGCATAAATGCTCATGGAAGCTGCTAATAACATAAATTGTGCCCGTGGTAAAGCATAAATGCTCATGGAAGCTGCTAATAACATAAATGGTGCCCGTGTTAAAACATAAATGCTCACGGAAGCTGCTCATAACATAAATGGTGCCCGTAGTAAAACATAAATGCTCATGGACGCTGCTAATAACATAAATGGTGCCCGTGGTAAAACATAAATGCTCACGGAAGCGGCTAATAACATAAATGGTATCCGTGGTGAAGCATAGATGCTCACGGAAGCTGTTAAAATACATATAGTGCCCGTGTTAAAGCATAAATGCTCATGGAAGCGAACTAAAAATATAGATAGTGCCCGTAATAAAGTCAGGTGCTTAACGAAGCTGCTAAAACATATACCCATGGTTATGCATAAATGCTCACCGAAGCTGTAAAAACACATATAGTGCCCGTGGTAAAGCCAGGTGCTCACGGAATCTGTTTAAAAATATGCCCGTGGTAAAGCATAAATGCTCGCAGAAGCTGTAAAAACACATATAGTGCCCGTGGTAAAGCATAAATGTTCACGGAGCTTTATTTAAATATATACATGTATGGTGTCCGTGTTAAAGCCAGGTGGGCACGGAAGCTGCTTATAACATATGCCCGTGGTAAAGCTTAAATCTCACGGTAACTGTTAAAATAATGTTATGCAATATAAGGAAAGCAGAACGCTAGACACTCCTTTTTGTGTTTGAAATGGTGGACTGTATCCACATGTTAATATTCCAAGGATATGGTATAGCATATATAAGCTGACAGGACACAGTCCTGTAGTATTTAAGTATATACGAATATCGGATCCGAGACCATTGAGAGTTTATATACATTTATATATGTATTTTTAATTTCCCTCCAAAATGTACTAAATGATTCATAAAGGGCTATACCAACTTGAATATAGGGATAATGGACATGTCTGTTAATGCTTGAATAGGCCTCTCTCAAATTATATGCATGCCAAACATTCCATTATCCAAGCGATGTAAGGAGCTCATCACACTACCTGCTGATTAGCAGACGACTATAAATACATAGGAAAATGGCTACACCCCTATCAACTTGGGATGATATTTTGAGACCTGGACAAAATTGTTTTGTTCCATTTTGGATATCAGTCTTCCCTTGATTTCCATAACATTATTAAGGGAGCTGTGTAATAAACAAATTGTATAAATCAAAATAAAGCGAGATGGAAGACTACATTGCAATGTAAGTTATCATACTTACATATCTATCTATTATTGTTATGAAAATGAAATATCTTATTATTGTTTTTTTTTAAATAAATACAAACTTAAAAAACGTCTATATTTTCTTTATTATATGCATAAACGCAGCATGTAACAACACATTATGTTATATAAAGAAAGAGAAGTGAAACAATTTGTTTTACCGTATTACGCCTTATAAACATAATTTTATAGACACGTGAACATGGTATTATATATAACAATTTATTGTCAATATTTTAGAATATTGAATAATATTTGTATTTTTTTATTATAGGGTGGGAATGGACTGTATGAATAAATCCAACACTGTAAACCAGAAGATAAAAACAGCACTGTAAACCAGAAGAATCCAATCAAATCAAAAGTATATTGATATGCTGGAGAACATAGAGAAAACATGGAAAACATCATGACAGAGACACAAAAAATTCACAAATATAGTCCCCATTAATTGGTACACCTGTAAAGTATATATTTGCAGGACTGCACTTGACAATCTGGAAAATGTATTACTCCCACTATATGACTACATACACTAACAATCAGCTTCCGAAACAGTTGGGTCTACTCTGCTTCTGTCTGTACAACTGATATGTAAAGTAAATTATAAGCTTTATTTAAATGTAGACATTGTTTTGAGACAAACTTGTAATAAAGTGAGTTCGAACATGTATATTGAGTAAATAAAACGTTAATTCCGTTTATTTTATATGTTTTTTCATTATTTCTCTGTGATCTGTTACACCTCCTATTATGTCATATCCCCTCCAACGATATTATTTTTGTTTTATAAAGAAAAGCATAGAAGGATTTGAACAAAAATAAAATGGTTAACTGTTCGGTTGTGTTTTAGACAATGGACACTTATATGAATAGACATGTTAATGCACAAATATTTACGGAACCTGACATTATACAGACGGTTTGTATCCCTTCTAAATCATTTTCAAAGAGAGGCGTTTATTAGCCATAATCTTCAGGAATGTTTACTCAGATCAGATGTGAATGAATTGATTTACAGCAGACCCTTTCCTCCCTCCCCCACACCCCTGAGAATTTGTAAATACATTCAGTTATCAGATCATAAAACACGGCTTAACCAGTATAGAAATACATATGCTGAATGATATAAAAAACTTAATTTTTAAATTATGAACTACTTAAATCAATAACTAAATATTGTATTTTGACCTTTACATTAATTAAACTGTCAACAAATTTAAATTAACAGATATAGTTAGATTTATATCTCAATTAATATCCGAGATGGCCATGCAATCTCTATGTACTCTAGTGTTGCTGTAAGATAGGACGTGCTCCTAACCTCGTTCTGGTGTAAATTATGCGTATTCATGAGATAATATTAAGAATGGTCGATTGTGCATTTTTTGTAAATAAATAGACACATATGTTCGTATACATTATAACTTTGATATCAATCATCAACATTATCACTTAATAGTATTGATAAAACAGTAATTACCTGATAATGATTAATTAAAGAACCTGTAGTCCCTAATGCTAAAGTGGGATGTGATATTGACCACAGGGTCAACATTCCTGTATCAGTCACACTGTAAACTTTTTGCATTGTTTTACAAACATTTTGCTGTCTGCTATAATAACTGTTCTTTTATTAGACCATATTATACACTCCCAGTTGATAAAACACGCCCTGTAGAGTAACTGATTTACATCCGATAGTCTGATCGGATGTTGGGGCTTTAAGTAAGCCACAAGTGTCAATTACTATTGTACAACGTTCTCCACGCTTAACAACATATATATCATTCCGTGTGCTATTTATAAACTGAAGTATGCATAGAAGTTGTGTACTCAATTAGGAGAGACAACATTTTGTAAAACCAATCGAGATAAGTTTATCAGTTGTTGAGCGATGAACGTGGTTTCGAGTTATTTTCATATGCCCCATATGCTACTCTCAGCGTGACTCCGCATGTGTTGTCAGCTGTTGAAAGTGACATATTCTTCTTGGAAACGTCTATTTTTAGCCCGATCACAATGCACCCAAGTTAACACCTGCCCTCTTACAATTACACGCGTACGCTATGTAATGAAACAGATTGTAGATTCATACAGTAACCGTATTCAAACTTAACTCTTAATAAACGATTCTAATAATCGATCATAATTGATAAATGAAGCTTTTTATGAAACGAAAATACTCCAAAACGTTTATTATTTCTGTTGATCCATTTAATTCAACAACTGTTAATAACATTAATGAATATTTAATAAAATAACACAATATTTTATATATCACAAGCATGTGGAGCAATTTATTAATTTTTACTTTCTCAAAACCTACTTTCGTTTTTGTTTTTCGAGAAATTCTTACAGCAAGCCCACACATACTGATCTTTTACGTTGGTTTCAATTTCTAAATAACAATCTAGTTTTTGTTGTCCGAGAAAATGACTTTTTGTCAATTGCATCGTTGTGTAGCTTTTATTATACAACTGTGTAAGAGTACTGCCGAGTAGGCGTTGTTCTGTGACTGTGTAAACCACAAGTTTGACCAAATATGGAAATTGTTTTCTAGAAGCACGCGCATGTCATCCGCCAGGGTTCAATCTTGGGCGTGGCAAACTATAAATCGGTTATAGATTATATAGAGATGTTTTAACATATTGATTTTATTATTTTGTCCAGCTACGCTCCATTCATTTAAAAATTAATATAATAAAACATATCTATAAAATCAATAACCAATAAATATCATGATGGATATTAAGGACTATGGTCAAGTTGAAATTGCGTTAAAAGTGGGTTGGGTACGTGCATGTGAAATCTCTTTTTTGAGAAACAACTAGGAGCTAATGTGATTTTAAATTAATATATATGATACTCTTATAGAAATTGGAACGAAAAGGAGTACTGAAATAGGGCAATTGAGAACCAAATGACTGTTTTGAGCAGTTTTATGTACCTAATCTTTGGTATGGTCAGTCATGTTAAATAGTGAGGGCATCAATTAAATTTTACTGGCATAATTTAGTTCAATATTGATAAATTCTTTGTATACTTAGCAAAAGGTTGGAGAAGGTGGTCACTGTTACAAATATTTACAGAGTTTTCATTTCATTAGTTTGCACAAAAAAAGTAGTTCTTCATTTAGTAAGGTGACCGACTAGTGTCACTTTGTTTCTGTATATTTTAGGCACTTTTGTATTTTGAGATTTTATATGGTTAGTAATAGTAAATTAACCATACATATATCACAGACATAAAATTCACAACACGTCTCAACACACACATATTTGCATGGATGTGTTTGAACAATGTTGTATATTCAAGGATTTATATATAACAGAGAAGAACAAGAAACATACATGCCCTCAATATATGTTGATAAAATAACTTGAACATGATTATTTAACAATTCAAAAGTTTTATGTTAACTTTAATGTTTTGATCTTGCATTATTGTAGTGATTTTTTTTTAGCAAATTTTAAGGTTTATCTTATGTTTTGTTAGTGGAAAATAAATATATTAGAATTTATAGAAATAAACACATTGCTAAGAATTTCTTTGACAAGTGGAAGTTTTAATTATATTGTGCGACATTTCGATTAAAAAAACAAGCTCTCGCAAAATCTTCCATATATAAATACTTGATAAAGGGCAAAACTACTGTTATGCGATCAAATGATCCACTGACATTTGTGTTAATGTATATATGTAATTATACAATTACGTGAACAGGTCTATACATCAATTAAAATTTGACATCGGCTGTGTAACTGCTCCTGTAGATTTAAAATTTCACATATGGAATCTTCATTGTTAAAGATAACTTCATAGATTGCTCGAGAACATCTGTTCGTCTCTTCAGCACCAGGGCAGTACATGTCATACATAAATCATACATGGACTATATACTTTCATACTTCGTCTTATCTTTTTTCATATTCAACAATATATCTAGAATTGCGTGTACTGCGAAACCAATATATTTGTAAACATGACTAAAATAATTTAACAGTTAACAGTTATCTATTATACTAGTATATCAATTGAAAACAAAGCTCTGATCTTATATGAATTGCTGCTTCCTGGGAAGAACCAATACAATACTGAGTGTCTGTTTTTCAGTGACGTCGAGTTGAGCTTGGTATTGAACTCGCAACCTCTGACGTGGGCGGCCAACAGTATATCCACTACACTACCGCTCCGCATTTGAAAGATATCTTTGAAGGGGATATTCTAATTTTGCTTTTGTGTCCATATTACACTAAAATACATTTCTTGTGAAACATAAATTATGACCCATCCACGAGTAACATAGTTTCACTATCATTAGATCCAGGATAGGAGGGTCGTGGGTTTCATCTTCCGCCATGGCTATGTGTGGTGTCCTCGAGTAAGACATTTAATTTGCATATGTTTTATTAATGGTTCTACTGAGTTGTTATAACTTGTTTTACAATCGATGTAAAATAACAAAGTTTAAATTCGATTTCTCTAATATTAGTTACATCTATGCTCTTTTATTTTCAAATATTTCTTCCATAGTGACTTAACTTAATAAAAATGTCCATGTTATGTTACACAAATTGTATACAAATATATATTATATTCATATCGCATTGCATAACGTTTCATAGTTTGATATTTAAAAGTTTAATGTTATCTGGTTGAACATTTGCTTAAAATATAATTTGTATTTAACTAAACAACATCATTTAAAAAGGTTGATATCATTGACCTTGACTTTCTTATAAGGGCTATAGTTGTTTTATACACAATTTTTGCTATTTCAAATTCAGTGTTACTGTTATAGTAACTAAACTTGGGGAACATTATAACCCACCAACTGCATATGCATATTCCAATATTTTAATCTAAAGTATTGCTTACCAAAACCAAATTCTTGAACAGTTCAGAAATATGGTACTAAAAGCCTCCTTTCTTAGTGCTCAGTATTTACAGGATATTCACTTAGCGACGCTACAATCGACAATTTAATGTCTCAAATGTTGCTGATTTAATATAGTGTGATGTATTGTAAGCATCTGACAAGCCTATGATACTGTAAAAGAAACAGCAGAACCTTTCCTCTAATAATAGCATGGATATCAAATAGTTACCTTACTCTCTATACATGTATGATGCATGTTTATAATTTATTATGTATCTTCCATCATGACATGGAGTGCATTTCTTAACATTCAAGTTTAAAAAACAAACATATACACATATCAAATATTTTCAATTGAGCATTTTATTATTATTTCAAAACTTCAAGGAATTATGGAGAAACTTTTATAGTTTGTTGTACAATATCTCAATCCTGATAAAAAAAACAATTAACAAAGCCAGGTAGGCCGGGTTGTTTACTAGTGCTAGGTCTGGGAAAATAATTTTGGGTAGCATGCCTGGTTTCACCCGATGGTCGGTTTTCTTGAAAAGGAGAATTCAACAATAAGTAACATTTTCTTTACCGATACAGGCACATCTTTAGAATTGTTTATGCCTTTTTCTAATTCTTTCTTAGTCTTTTTAATACTTGTCATTTTCATTGCACATCACTATCGATTTTATTAGTTTGATAAAATAATATTTTAAAAGCCAATATATGATGCTTTTGTGGAATAATAGTTAAGGCGAGGCAGCAAATGGTCATTAGAATACTTCAGAGGTCAAGCTTGACTTGAACTTATGATGAGTGACATCCTGTCAAGGAAATAGCGTAAACATGTCTAAAAATAGAGCTGTGAACTTGTGTTATGATCTGTTCAAAATGGACATGAGAAAAACGTGACTAGTTATGAGTTAACTGACTTTTATGTCAATAGTGTGCAATAGTTTCAGTTTAAGTTTTTGGATGGGACAGTTTAGATCGAGGAAGGCCAGCGGTAAAGAGCTGAAGGATACAGTTTTTTTAATAGGAAGAGTTTTGGATGAGAGAGGCAGAATTGTTATGGTCTAAGATGGAAGGATCGTTTGAACTATGTTAAGAAGCGTGCATATGTGTTACTAGAATTCATTAAAGTTTTAACGAAAGATGTAATAATGTAAAAATAGATATATATCGAAAAGGAACTGCGCTTTGTGTTAATTTGTATGTGATGTTGGAACAAGTATCCTCGAGTGCCTGGTAAATAATAGATTAATTGATAACAGATTAAATATTTAGCCATCGAGGGCTATCAAACAATCAGTTATCCTAACGACTGTTTTCTGGGATCCTGAAAGGTTAACCAGTACTTGAGGACACCTATCTCCACAAGTAATTGATAACTTTCCCACTTGAATCAGCGGTGAGAGATGAATGAGAATGAGACGAAATGTTGTATATTAATTTTGAACTACATGTGGTGGCTAGCATGTGATTGGCATGATATTTAAGCTGAATACAGTGATAGGCGAAATGTAAACAAAAGCAACTAAATGGTATTTCATGTATTTCGTATAAAAGATCGACCAACGTTAAGTTGCAAACTCGATGAGCGATAACTGCATGTACTTGTTTTTTTAAATAAAACTAACCTATATTGAAAGAAACTCCATCAATTGATGAATTTTTTAGATGACAATTGATCATCTGTAAAGAACGATAACTCTTTTCCGGAAATAGGTCAGTAAGTAAATCGGTAAACATTTGTTCGACCACGTGTAAGAAAAAATGTAAAAATGTAATATAGTTATTTTGTCACAAATACGAAATCAAAATAATTTAAATGTCTTAAAATAAGCTCCGAGTCGAATATATATTTTGAAAAAATGACGGTTTTTAAAGTAGTTTAAGATTCGGCAGAGTTATACAAATGTTAATTTTGGGTCATAAGACCACCGTCTGCTTTAATGTTGCTGTGTAATCGTAAACACAACATTATACGACTCAGTTTTTGGTTGAATATTATGCAATCGAAAAACCCACAAGAAGATCAGAATATTGATGGCGGACTTTTACTTCTTTGAAATCACATACCTCATTACCCATGTCAACAATTATTTAAAAAGATGTTTTGATTTAAAATCACTGTGTCACATTTTGAAAATTGTAAAGTAGTAATATCGAGTAAAAACTGAAATAATTGATGTCAAAAGAAGAATGGATATATACAAAAGAAAATGTGAAATTTAGGAAATCGTGTAACACAAATATATAAATATAACAATGCATTGGATAGTATTGTTACGTTGCTTCATAGATAGAGATGAATGATAACAAAGGTTACTACCTAAGGAGAGAGCTAGTGCCCAAACCATCACAAGAAAGCTTAGTCCTATTTATTGAATGTATGATTATGATCTGTAACCAGTTTTCTATCACTTAAGATCCCCGTTAAATATTTAAATGCAAAACGGATGGTGACATTAAATGCTTGTTTATAACGTTTCAAAGCTTATATATATATATATAGCATTTGTTTTGTAATGTTACGTACTAAATGCCCAAATCGCGTATATTATATAATTTATGTATTGTATGATGCCATCAATACATATTGTAATTGAATGTGCCTATATACATGCAAACAATTGATTTAGTTGAATACATAAACATATTTAACCCTTGCTTTAAAAGTAAATAAATGTAAAGAATTAAAAGTCCATTGAATAAATTAAACCTTAATTAACATTATGATATCTACAAGTTGAACGACAAGAAGCTTGAAAGACAAAATAAAAACGTGACAAAGATATTCAATAAGCTGATCAAGCGTTTAATCTAACATATAACAGCGTCTGTGTAATTTATTAAAGAACGTTTCATAATATCTAAAGCGCAAAAATGAACAAATTAATGATTGTTTTCTTAAACTATATACATGTAGTAACACATTCGATCTAATATTTACAATAATTCTCAACTTTGGTATATAAATACGCTCTTCTATTTGCAATTAACATTATTATTCTGATCAGTTTCTACATCATTGTACATTATTATGTTACATACCAGGGGCTATTAAGAAGTTCGTCGGGACGAACATTTATTTCACATGTAATTTCTATACACTTGCTTATCCCTCCACTCATACTCATTTAACAGTCGGGAAACCCTGCGGGTACTCAAACGACTTCCATGTTATTCATTCTTAATCATGTGCATTGTACAGCAGCCTACACTTAGTTCGCATCATGTTTCTTGAATTGTATTACGGATTCCTTATTGAAGCACCTTTTATCACGATGACGCGACTTTTGCGTCATTTTGACACAGGGCGACCAAACCTGTTATCATCCATTATTGTTACTCGTTTCTCACTGATCCATATGTGCTAGACTACAGAACGCACAACAGATAACTTAAGTTAACTACAAGTTGTTCAACCATGTAAGATTTTCCCTCAAACAGTGACTCATATATAAATGGCACTGATATGTTTCTGTCTTAGTTATCGATATTCAAATCAGGGCAGCCAAAAGTTAAACCAGCAAAATCTTAATTATCAATTTCATTTGGTCTCTTTTATTATAATTAATCTTTTGTTTTCTTGGCATATTAAATCTTAGATAAAAAATAAAACGCATAAAACGATTAAAACCCCATGATGTATGTTCTTCTGTATATTTTAACAAAGTCATTTGTCTGTTTAGTCTATTTAATATAACAATGGTTCATTACTTAAAACATATTCTTGGAGCTCTATGAAGAACTGCCTTTCTGTATAAGAATCATGCCAAACAATGAATAATTCTTGTATTGCAGCATGTTGTCACAATGCCAGTATACCACTTTATTGTTGTAAATTACATTACGTTAGCGTATACTGAGCAACTGTCCAGGTATTCTAGAACAATTCCGTAGCAAAACTTGTACTCCTCCTGAAACACATATATTTCGATAAATTAGTATGAACAGTTTATATGAACAATGTTTTTGCCTTGTTATAAAAATACAACTATATAGTCTTATGTTTAACTTAAAGCTTGTCTGTGCTTCCCATATATCATAAATGTGCCGACAACAACGTGCTATTTGCATTTATTTAACACAAATAAAAACATAATATATGTTGCATTGCATTAATTGTATACAGAACATACAATATTGCAAAATTTATCATGTTTGTCAACGACGTATTTAGCTTGATTGTGTAAGTACTTCAGTGACTATATTTTATAACTACATACGAATAAGCATATTAAACCTACAAAGCTCGGGATGATTTGCCTCCTTCTTGCTTTGATGAATCTGATCGACTCTGCTATAGCAACTTCTCGTTTGCACTTCAACCGTTCTAGAACTGACCACATGACGCAGCATAGACCACTTCTAGACGCCCCGTCCCTTCATAATGAAACATTTATAAAACTAATAGTGTTTAATGTAGAAGAAACAATTAGATGTAGATAATGGGAACAAACTTCAATTTGTAACCTTGTGAGAAACATACATTTGTAAGAACTTCAGTAACGTGACAATAGTATTATAACTTAATTATGCTGTACGCTACACTTTTTGTAATTATATATTCGCTATTAATACACCCATATATCATAATACATAATAGGATATATAACTCTGTGACCTCCTTAAGATTACCATCAAATAATAAACTACCATTTCTAAATGATAAACACAATTTGGTATGTGTTGCATTTAAAAGAAAGGGACTACGCTACAAATAAAGAATATTGATTTAGTGAGATAACATATTTGATTGTTTTAAAAATATGCGTTTTAATTTCAGAATATAACCCGGAACATTTTTATGTCTGTAATAATTTTATTTACAGAACATGGTCGTTTAATTGGCCATGTATGCATTAACAACGATATAAATCTATATATATTGTTTCACGTAAGACACTTTTAATATGTTGAAAATATGGCATATGCTTCAGGCTTAAACAATCCTCTATTTAACGTTACACTTTATATAAGTTCAGCAACTTGTAATCACTTTTCAAATCTGACTTTCCTGGAAGTGCAATACAAAATTTAATGTATTATTATTTAATAACAGGATGAATTTTAAAGAGGATTTTAAAATAGATTTCCTCGTTTTAGGCGAAATATTAACGTTTTAAGGGGGTCATATAACACGTTTCAGTCATATTTCATTTTAACATGCAATCAAATTAAAAGGGCGTCATAACCTTCATTTCAACATACCGAATTTTGTATATTTGGATAAACAAACAGGGGACTGGTCCCCTCTTTTCTTGAAAATGTCCAGTTGTTGGTACAGAAATGGTAAAAAAAAAAAAAACATATATCTTTTTTTCAAATGTTTTATAACAAAACCAGGGGATTGGTCTCCTCTTTCACATAAATACGTCAATACTTTTAAATTTTGTAAATGCATGGATACACTTTATACATTGGATCTACATATTACGTTTATTCCAAAGAGAGGGGTCTGATCACCCTTTAATCATAAAGAATGATAAATCTGGTACAAGTTAATCTTAAAGAAATCGCCTGAATTATTATCAATTTTTAAATGAGAAGTCTTTATCATACTATAGTAAAAATAGAAACATCATATATAGAAAGGCATGTTCAAAATAAGGGGACTGACCCCTTCTTTCAATAAAAAAAGCAAAAAGTTAGTAAACATCATGTTTTGAAAAAAAATGTATCAAAACATTTAAATCATTCTTTTAAAAAGAGGAAAGGGGCTTGATCCTTATTTTCATCAGAAAGGAATCCAAAATTTGGTAAAATATCACTTTTTAAGAAATCGCATCAATAAGTTTATGAATGTAGAAAAGATGAGACTGGTCTCCTCTTTCATTTCTTAAATATGACGCTCTTTTAAAAAGAGGGGACTGGTCTCCTGGTATCATAAGAAATACGAAATATGGTTAAATGTTAATTGTAAAGAAATTGCATAACTTCGTTATCAAAGTATGAAAGAGGGGACCGATCAGCTCTCTCATTCGAAAATATTATATTCTTTTAAAGGAGAGAACCAGTCCCCTCTTTTATTTCTAACATATGAAGCTCTGCTCTAGTGAAAAATAGAAACATCAATAATTTATGAATCAGTTTAGGGGACTGGTTCCCTCTTTCATTTCTAATATATAACGCTCTGCTCTAGCGAAAAATAGAAACATCAATTTGGAAATACATTTTAAAAATGAGGGGACTGATCCCCTCTTTACCTCAAAAGTTAATACAAAAGTATATTGATATTATTATTTAAAAAATGTAACTAAACAATTAATCACAACTGTCTAAAGAGGGGAACAGTCCCCTTTTTCATCAGATAAAATCCAATTTTAAACCCTCTTTCCATTATTGGAACAAATATATCAAAGCCATACCATTTTTTTCTTTCATTTCTAACGTTTGACGCACAAGTGAAAAATAAAAACATCAAATTTGAAAACGTTTTTGAAATATTATGACTTATCCCTTGTAATATAATATACCAAAACATGGTTGTTTTGTATAAGTCATTTTATTCACATATTTATATAATTCGCATATATATAAGTTCGAAATCACAAAGCTATCATTTTAAACTCGCTTTTGCTCGTCTAAACTAAACCTAGTCTAAACTGACATGTTACCAGATTCGCATCTACTTTTTAACTAACTGACCTTACTCTCTAAAAATTTTTGTCTGACTGAATAAACAACTATGCTATGATTGGTCAATTAATTGCTACCTTTCAATTGGGAAGTTTCTTAATCATGAAGGCTATAACCACTCCCCCATCATATCACATAACTACCTGTCAACTATACAACATGATAAGCCTAAGACTATAATTTATCTCCATTAGCCTGTCATCTGTATATGTAAATGACATGGTTGACCTTCGCTGAATACACCATAATATAAGACATTTCTTACACTCAAAAGTAAAAACAAAAGTATATTAACATCACGTTTTGATTAAAAGTACAACCAATCATATAAATCATTATGTTTAAAAAAATACGGACAAGTTCCCTCTTTCATCACACACTCCGAAATTTGGCAAAATGTCGACTTTAAAGAAATCAACTGAATTACTTTATCAAGGAATAAAAGAAGGGACCGGTCCCGTCTCTCCGGTCCTGACGAAAATGAATCATAGCATCTACACCATTTTTTTAAAGAATGAGATAAATGGTCCCTTTATCTGTTAGAATGTCATTTTTAAGAAAATTCACTTATCATTTTATCAACATTTAAAGGAAGGAACCAGCCCCCCCCCCTCCCCCCCCCCCCCCCCCCCTTCATTTCTAAAAAGTCTATTAACATCATGTTTTGAAATATAGTATAACGAAGCATTTAAATCCCGATTTTTAAATGAGGGACTTGTTCCCTCCTCTCTTTCACAATAAAAAATCCCAAATATGGTAGAATGTCAATTTCAAAAATTCGCATCGATTATTTTATCAATTTTTCAAGGAGCGGACAAGTCCCCTCTTTCATATCTAACACATGACACTGCTATGAAACAAAGAAACAGCAAATTTGGAAAAACAGTTTTGAAACGAGGGGACGAATTCCCCTTTTTACTTAAAAGTTAAAGCTAAAGCATATTGACATATTTTGAGAAAAAAAATTGTAACAAAACAATTAAATAATTATTTTCAAATGAGTGGACTCAGAAAGAAATCCGAAATCTTGAAATTTTTAAAGAAACAACGGCTTGATCATGTTAACAAAGTAAAAAGAGGGTACCGGTCTCGAAAAAAATGTATCAAAGCATTAACCTCGTGATTGTTTACAGAAAAGGGGGATCTTCCCTCATTTTATCAGAAAGAAATCTGAATTTGGTAAAATATCAATTTTAAAAAGAAACACATGGTTTATTTTTATCAATATTTCAATGAGGGGACAAGTCCTCTCTTTCATTTCTAACACATGACAATGAAGTGAAAAGTAGAAACACAGATTTTGAAAGACATTTTAAAAAGAGGGGACTGATCCCCACTTTCAGTCAAAAGTAAAAACAAAAGTATATTAACATCATGTTTTGAGAAAAAGTGCAACATAGCATTTAAATTATTTTCAGAAGAAAGAAATCACATTATGGTAAAATGTCAAACTTGACGAATCACAATGAATATTTCATGAGCGTAAAGTTAGTAAGTAGTTGGTAGTTAGATATTTGAATAACCAGCTACCGACCAGTTGCCAGTTTAGGATTTGCCTTCATTATCATAGTCACTACTTAATTTACATAATTCACTCGTGTTTTATCAATAGAAAACGAATGTATATTAATTTGAAATTTGAATCCTCAACTGGCAACAGGTCGGTAGTTGGCTATTCGAATATCCAACTGTCAACTACTTAGTACTAGCTTAACACCCATTGGTAATAGTCATCAATTTTAAATGGGCGGACAAATCCCTTCTCCTTTTTCAAAAAACCTAGACTCTTTTAATGATAAAAAAAGAAAACTGCATTATTCATAGCTTTTTATGTTTTACTAACTCAAGCATTTTCAGAAATACCCTATACTATGTGCTTATTATACTCCGATTTGTATCATTCATCACACTGTCAGGTTTAATGACCACAGCGTTTATTGCAGGGCGTATGTAATATTACATAGTATTATCATGGCTAATTACTTATTTAAACCTTTTCAGTTATATTGCGGTATATCTGTGGTAATTATCGTACGTCTGTCCCATTGTTGTAACGTCCGTTCCATAGTTTTGAAGCGGCATTAAGCATTCAATCTAAGTCCAAAATATCTTAATTAATTTTTTACTAAACTAAAATGTGCATAAGAAATGATAACTTATACATAACTTTGTGAATATATTGGAACTGTAAGATTTATCGTATTATAATTGTTCAATAAAATAATATACACTATTTAATATAAAATACTAACCCATGCTTTTGGACATTATGGGTTCATACATAAACAATCAGGACATTCAACTGACCAAAGTACTGGTATATTGACACGACTTTTTCACTCTGCGTTGTGATCAAGGCTGCATGACTTGCGTCCTAAGGACAACTGTCGCCCAATTTGGGAGAACTCATTACATGCTTTAAGACAACCCGTTCTATTACAAGACACACCATTAAAGTGATGTGTATTTGAATTTATTATATTGTGTATCAACGTTTTGAAAAATGTAAACTGCACATGGTACACGGTAATTTATTTCACGAACTACCGAATGGCTATATGTGGAACGGTCGTAATAAAAGTAAAACTGAATGGAATTCCTTTTAGATATTTAATGACAATAAACTATAAAATTATGTGAGAATAATATGTGATGTATAATGAAATTAACAGGCATATGAGCCAAGGGCCAAGTGGGAACAGCTACTCAACCCACAATGTTCAGTTTCTCTTATTGAAGTTAAATAAAGATATGATATGTTTAATTTATGTGCACTTTTACAAAAACAAATGCTTTAAACGTAAAACCAACAACAACAATCAATAATGTTGCTCCACATCCACACTTCTAATTTCCAAAACGCTTCTATGTCCATATAAGGAATATGAGTATTAACACATTGGCTAAACAATAAAATCATTGAGGTTTAATGAAATTTGAATAAAATAGAGAATCATTAATATCTGATAAAACTATCCGTGCCTAATTTTTCTGAAACTTAGAATTGTTAATTCTTAGATATATGGATACTGAGATTATTTAAAACAAAACAAAATTTTTTTTGGCGTAACCAACCTTGTAGGTAACTTGTAAACACAAGTAAACTAGTGCAACGCTCACGACTGTTAATGAGGATTAGTCCACACTTGATGGGATTAACCCAAAACATATAAACAAGCAATTACATCGCTGCATTAATGACACGTGTTACGTTCAAAACACAATCAACTGCTGTTGCGTTATCGCACTTTATTGTAAAACTGATAATCATACCATTTAACCAATTCATGCGGCATGTCTATACAACTGTTTGACGTGTTAACATTATAAACAAATCATTATGACGCCGTACATAATTACACAGTCTGTTGAAGTCTTTAATTTTTAGATTTTAATATTTGTTTTATGTTGTTTTTATGTGACGTCACACAATATGCACACATTGCGATACGGCATTTCGTGTACCCAGCGAATCAACTCTTGATATTGGATATTATTAACAGCAATTGTCTTGCACTTAATGGATGAAATTCACGAGTATTGAAGAAAAGTTGAACCCTTTCATTCCTAAAACGGTTACACTTTGAAATAAAATATTCTGCATCTTCAAATTCATTACCGCAAAAAATCTCTTAAGTGGTTAATGTATAGATCACCATTTAACTTACTGCAATTGTTCCTTAAACGGGCATGTTGAACTGCTAAGAATCTTTCTCCAAACAAAAATAATTTGGAGACCGGTTGAGGTTTGAAATGCTCCTTAAGTTTGCTTTTGAAAGTAAGAAGTGAATGTAACTCTCGAATAGACATGTCAAGTTCGTTTCATAATTTAAGTGATGAAGAAATAATTGAACATGAGCACAATTCTGTACGCCTTGATAATGTTACCCAATTGGAGTTATTTCTTAAATTATAACGGTTTAAATCGGATATAGTTGGTTGAAATATTTCGTTTTAATAGTTAGGCAAGTCACCATTTTTTCTTTATAGATTAAATAAGTTTTTGTATCTTCCAAAGAGACCCAACCAATTTCATTTAATAACTTTTCTATTGATACAGAACGTGTGAGACCGTTACTATTCTTGCAGCTCCATATTTTAGTTTTTCAAGAGTATCACTTTCATAAACTGTTCAATTATCCCTAACTATTGATGCATATTCTAGTATAGGCCGAAGATAAGAAATATATATTCGATTTAGAGTTTTGCGTTTCAAGTTAAATTTCATAAATCGCATTGAACTAAGAACTTTGGAACGATATTTGAATTATGCTCATGCCACTTCCCATCATTACTAAATGCTGTTCCAAGATGTTTACGATGGTCAACGTATGTAAGTTGTATATTATCAAAAAGTTAAGTTGGCATGTGTCTATCTATCAGAAAACAGAACATAACGTCCGTTTTAAACGGATTAAAATTAACCAGCCACTGTTTTGCCCAAAGAGATAGTTTTTTACAAATCATCATTAATTACAGTTTCCAATGTCGGATGTAGATACCCCAAGAGAGCTATCATCAGCAAAAAAGTATTGTTGTGCTAATTAAGGAATCAGCATTATCATTTACATCAATTAAAAACAATAACGCTCCTAAAACAGAGCCTTTATTTATCCAGTTAATTAGATTGCCTGATATTCCATGCTGACGAATTTTGAAAATTAAACCTTTGTGTCACACGCGGTCGAATGCCTTTGTATTGTCACAAAATACAATGCATGTAGACTTTGTTTTATTAAAAAACTTTACGTATTTGTTTGTGAATGTCAATTAGTTGAATGACCAGGTAAGTAACCAGATTGTTTTTCAAATATTAACTTGTTTGTTTTTAAATAATTGTAAATATGTTTAAAAACAACGCGCTCCATAACCTTCCCTACACAGCTGATTAGGGAAATTGGAATATAAAATTAGAGGGGAAATCTTTAATGATTATGCATGACCTAAAAAATATTGGTTATTTTCACTTTTAAAATATAGGACGGATGTTACAATAAGGGGCCTGATATTACATTTTTTACTTGTAAATCATCATTGTCATTGACCCTTAATTAACTGATTATTAGCTATCGTATGATGTGATGTGATGTTATGTACATCCTTTCATAAATTGATAAACCATGGGGTGAATTATGCTATTTGAAGTACAGCATGCGCACATAATTGACACTCCATCATGTGGTGGTTGTTGATTAGAAGAGCTAATCAAATAGCCAGTAGGAAATACGTTTTACAATATACAATGTATGGCCCAAATATGAATTTAAAAACGATCGTAAAATAATGTTGACATTTAATATAACACTGTTCCTCAATCCCTTATGTTTGTTTTTTCAGAAGAGAGACTTTGTATAAGCTAGCAATGTCTTTCTTGTCAATTATATTGTAATGCATCGCTGTATATTTGAGTACATAACGAATAAATATTGTTTAAACTAACCTTTATGTTCAATATGTCATACTACTGTAGTGAATGAAAAAAACAATTATGTAACTTCTTTATTTAAATGCTTATTTCTGACATGTTAGATAAAAAAATCTAATTATGAAAAGCTAAAATTATGTCTATTAAGAAATACTTTAAGATTTTTGTTGTTGAAAAGATGTGTATTTGTTAGCACAGATATTCGAGATAAATATATGTACCCATCGTTTCTTAAAGACTTGAAACATGATAAAAACATACGTTTACATGACTTAAGAAGCTGTAATGTAAGATCATTGTCTATAAATCTTGAGAAATATTTTTCTGTACATTTGAGGTTAAAAAATGAGCAGTTAGTGAGCACAAATATAAGTTGCACGAGATGGGTGTTCACCTACCTGATAACCGTATTTTTTTGTTACTATAGTGTAAAGGAAAAAACGAAATATAAGATTTTAAAAAATGAGTCAAATGGTATCTTCTCTTTGATTGTAGTATATAAAAACTATAAATAGTTGGGACTGCTTTGGTTAATGGTATGTACATTTGACTTCATAACATTGTATCGTAGTTTAAGCTCTACCGCATTTACATAGTACGTGGTACATGCAAGTTCATGACTCGTAAAGTCTTCAAATAAACTTAGATAAATATATATGACACACATTTGTTACAATTATATGTCATTGAAAATAAACAAAATCTAACTACATGTTAAAGCATTCGTTTTCTATTTCCAGCAAATTACTACAAAGTAACTAATAAGACGTGACTTATTATATAAATTATGTAATAAATTATCATACAAAATATTTTTTAGTACATTACCAAATTAGAGAAACATATATGTTACTTACATACACTGCACGACGATTGGCCTTCGATAAGAAGTATCTGTTACTGATTTGTCAACATCTGCTAGCAGGCGCAATATGTGTCCGTTGATTTGTGGAATATCAACATTCCATGACGTGAAGTGGAACTGTTTTACATCTCTGGATTGTAACTATGATTTAGTTTTGAAAGGAGCAATAAGTAATATTAGTTATTTATCTAATCGCAAAAAAAAAACAACAGTGTTTAATAGTAAACAGGGTATTGATTACTAAGTGCCAGGAAAGACAAAAAGTTTTAGAACAACAATGATAACATACATTTAACCATACTATTTTCCAACGTTCAACAGTACAGTATCGTTTCTAAAAATCAGTTCAGGAATTTAATTGCAACGGTAAGCTTTTATGGTATGACTACACTTAATTTAAAATACGCATTCAACGATACAAACCATAACGAGCTGAACACATTTCAACCAAACAATATTAACATGTGTCAAGATGACATGACATTAAGAAAGTATTGTTTATTTCCTATGTAATTGTGTTGCTTTAAACAACTTCATCTGTTTCATCTTAAAATATTTCAGGAAAACAAATCGGAGCATTCGTAAGCATTACAAGTTATTCAGACACTCAATCCTATTTCAAATTATTTGCTCTATGTACAGATTAGAACAGATGAAATAAGTTTTATTTTGAATCGGAAAGAGATGAGAAAAGTATAATAATTATGCCATTTTTTAACCCTTTAAATTATTTTAAGGCCCTTAAAAGGACTAGAACAACTCATTCTTATTATGTGATTAAATATCCATTCCATTCAATTTATGCTTTCCCCTCTCCTGATACGTGTTTAATAATATATAGTCAGCAGTTAATGAAGATAATATATTCCCCAGGCTCAATCTTAAACGTTGAATTTTATATCATACATATTAATTGCGTGCATTGCTGCATATGATTCTGTCATATAAAATCTTTGTATACGTTACCCGGCCATTAACCCCTTTGAACGAATATCTAATTGTCCTCAATGTATAACTGTTGAGCACATCTTCTCGTATGAGTTCGACGGAAAATTGGCCTACTGACAAAATTGCATGTTGAGATGAAGGCCAATATATGCAGTCCTGAAATAATGTTTAAAACAGTTAAATGAAATGTTTAATGATTTTCATCAACTGATTTATTATGGTTACTTTAATGACATCACAGGTACAGAAAGTATTGACATAGACTTGAATGGCGATAAACGTAACACAAAAAAATATTAACTCATGTATCCAAATGCGCAATAAAAATCAAATCAAAATAATAACGAAGTAATAGTGTTAGACCTTGCAATTCAATATTAGAAGTCATATGTCGAATGAAAAAGAAGGATTTTCCATTTTTTATATCAATTAAAGAAATAACTAATATTGATTGGGAACAATCCATGTTTGTTAGATGCTCTTTTAATAGTCTGCATTCACGTTTTCCTCAGATTAGTACATTTATTGAAAGTGTTTGTGCTTCTGTGATACTTGAGTATTTTTAATGCGACGTATCCTGATGGATATACTGTATATTATCGCCTTTTTACCGGCACATATACGTCAACAAAGTGAGAATTGTATATTGTTAATGAATACAGTGCATATTTGTGTCCTTTACTATGGTAATATCGGAAATTGAACTGAATGAAACGTTGTAATTTAATTACATTTAATTGTAGGTTTTGAAATATGTAGATATGCAAATGCTATAAAGTTTATGTATCGAATTCCAATCAAACGTATTTACCTCTGGTATGTCATCGTCCATTAGGATAATTGTAGATATTTCATAATCCCGTACCATTCTTACAAAATCAGCAATTGTATCTTTCAATGGAACTTGTGTTATGATCAGCGAGTCCGGCTTCTTGTATGTCTGAAATTAATTTGGTGCAATAACTATTACACATTAGAACAATTTTGTAATCACAGTATCATTTTAATAAATCGTTATTAAATATATGGAACATGAGGATATTAAATGTATTGTATTTTGATGAATTTACAATTCTTACCGAAAGTACGGCTGCATTGATATAATCGTCAGTACCATCAGTAAGAAGCATTGGTCTGTATTCATCAGCTAAAACGTAAAGCGTGATGTTCAGGTAATTAAAAATAAACAAAGATAATACATAAACATGTATATAATATTGTAAGGAATGATATCATCAGTTTGAAAACTGTATGATCAACTTTACAATCACGGTTAATAATTAAGATGGGTGTTATTGTCCTAACAGTGGCTTGAACAAGCGTTATGTTAATTTTGGATATAAATTCTAGACTTTAAATATACATATTATTTCACGTACGTGGTAGTATATTCCAATTTCTTGTCTTTGGTCGGTTTTCTGGCAATTTTGAATCACTGAACTTGTCCCGTGTCGCACTTGTTGCGAATCCTGCGACATCTTCAGAGTCATTCTCCACAGCATATTTGTCGTCTATTGTTATTTCCTGAATTGAAATGTAAACATTTTAAAAATGACAATAAATGTACGTTTGTAACAGATTTATAAGGCAGTAACTTAAACCAACACACTATGTTCCGGAAAGTGAACAACAACGACAGCAGTTCAACTTTGCCATATTTTGATAAGACATATACCTGAGTATATTTCTGTTGTTTCAATAATGTCATAGCATATCAAAAATTAGCACATTTATTAAACATCATAATAAATGGATAAATAGTTCAGATTATCTATCAGTTAAGGTCGTATATTATAAAGTGGAACGGTACGAGTCTGCCAAACGTACGTATCTGCCAAATCCAACATTGTTTAATGGACTACAGTTTAAAAAAACATTCAGTATAGAACTTCAAACAAGTTTTAAAATAAAGAATTCCACAAAGAATATGTTTGTCTATTACTGTCACCTTTTATATAGAATAGACAACAATATCGCATATTGTTTTGATTGAACATTATAGCACACCAGTACTTAATACAATGTCAATACAAGCACGATGCATTATAATTAAATTAACAGGTGATATTGTTGAATATTATTTATTGCAGTATTAATTGATTGTTCTTACAAGGTTCTAGCATGCCCGTACGCTGTTGGCTTACTGCTATAGGTCAAAGTCAGGGCGTCAAATAGATTGCGTACCAACTAATTAAATCTAAAAAAGAACGTTTGTAAAATCATACCTTGTATTCAGTTTGAAGTTTTGTTTCATTACATCCTGGTGTTTTAGTTTGAAGATTCCTCCACATGTCTCTGTACTCCTCTGATTTACACACAGTAGCGATCGGGGTAAGTACCTCAAAAACAGCTTGATGAAGAAAAACATACTGTGCCTGACAGGATAATAGGGGAAATGTTTGCGGTTTATGTAAACATTAATTCATATTATCTATTAGATGAATGATATTAAGGACCATTTATAAAAATTAATCATTTACTACTCTGTTTAGTATGGTATCCTTAACAAATTGACAATGCCATTATTTCAAATACCAGATATTTAGTATAATTTTATAACAAAACCCAATATACACACAGCTGAACGTGAGATTTGTATACTGGTGAGAGGAATCGGTATTATAAATTTATCCTTTCATTTACAATTTTAAGGAAGTAATTAAATAAATCAATAAGCAGCCGTCAATATATATACTGAGCAAATATCTGATATGGTTACAGATCGATATTGAAACGTCATATCTATCATATCTCTCATTTACCAATTGGTATACCAATTGCAACTTTGTACAGTGTATGTGATTTACTTTCGGCAGTTGCATCGTCTTCAGTTATATTTACTCATTATAAATTATAAGCTGAACAGAAGAACAATATTTTTGCTCTTCTCCAATATATAGTTACACTTGTTTGGACCATGTGCAGTCGTTGATCTCTCAGCTCAGACACACACGCATGTACGTTGATGGAAACCTCGCTCTTTCCTTGATCATACAGATAATCTAGGGCTATGAATGTCCCGGTTCTTCCAACACCAGCGCTGTGAATACAATTACTTGACTTTGTATGCCAACATAAATGTTATATTTCACGTACGCGTGGGAGTAAAGAAAACATGTAGCTTGGTTTGACCAACGTGCAACTGTTTTCTGAAATAATTCTGGCAATTCTGGTAAATAATTCTAATAATGGCCTCAATAAATAGAGATTAAAGTAAAATTTTCGTAATTATGTATCATCATGTAAATTTATATGATATTGTATACCGAGTTTATAGTGATATTATACCTGCAATGAACAATCCACGGAGTGACACGTGCTTGCTTGCTGTGTTTCACCTTCTTCCACAACTGTACGAGAGATAAGCATGTATTCGGCACGTCTTTATCTGGCCATGCAGTGAAGTGGTATTGAGTGACCTCAATCTTAGAGCCAGAGCCCGACTGAATTTATTAGAACATTGTTAGGAAATAAAACAAGTCATAAATATGTGTATTAAAAAAAATAAAACTATTGTCATTCATATGTCGATCAGAATAGTTCCTGTTTCTTTAAGTATCTGATGGCGGTATTACTGTTGTGTGACAAACGAAACACTTTATTAATATTGCCATTGTAATTGTTACAGTATATACATTGAAAATTACTTTTTTATGATACTAAACGTAGCACCCTATGTTGACAGCGTACATACCATTCTACAAGTAAATGTTCGAATAGTAAATTCAGAATACACGTCCTCGGACACAGCTTTTATACGGAAGTTACCGTATTTCTCTTCTCCAATTGTAGGCCAGTACTGGATACACTTCACCTGAATCACATATATGCCTTAATCACATGGATAGGCCGTATGTTTTGTTTATTATACATGGTTCATTTCATAGATTTATTACATAATTTCAACATTATTGTTGCTAAATTGAAGATATCAATAAAAAATAATTTAAGAAAGGGGTCAAATTAATGCAAATCAAACCGTCTTATTAATCATACATAATTCAAATATAGATATGATGCCATAGCCTAATTTATACAGGGTGACAAAATAAATACAAGTGTTTAAACTTTAAAATATGACTGAAAATCTTCGGTCAAAGGGTTCTAATACTAATATAAACTATAACCACTCTCTTCATGGATCACATACATACACACAGGAATGTTGAGACCGGTCACATATTTACCCACTATTAGTCTATTGAAGGTCAGTATATTTTGATGAAGGATTTGGAAAATACAATTTTGTTAATCATCATTTTCGACTATTCAAAGAACTATGATTTCATTTATTCAAGTCCTGTTTAAACTGGAAACAATAAAATTGTTATCAGCTTAACTTCGTGCAAGTTCCAACATGCAACCAAATGATGCCATTCTCTAGTGCAAATTTCATCGTTGCTTACTTCTATTGACCTGTTATATGACTCAGAAAATGATACATAGAAAAGTCATGCGAAAACTAGAAATTGTGATTTTTAAAATCCACATCCACACAAAACTGCAATATTGCCGTCGTTTTAAATTAAAGAAGATTGCTCTAGTTTTTGTCATATTTTTTCAATGGATAGAATTTTATGAAACTTTCCAGTATTTAAATTTAATGTATGTTCGTGCAATATCAGAAAAAAAAACGCATGTAACCGTACAGATTGTTTGGTATTACCTCCTCATAAACATACCCGTCCTTGACATTTGGCGAACAAATGTATATTTAACAAGCAATGCAAAAACAATATTTAACATTATTTTCATCTAGTATTTATTCAAAGCTAATACAGAGAGGCATGCATAAAATAATGATTGTTATGGAAATGGTAATTGTACGCTTGAATTTAACTGTTTAGGGCTTTTAAAAACAAAATTAGTTCGACAGAATGTCAATTGTTTTTCAAGTTTGCAAATAAAATATATCGTTTTGTTTAATATTTTGATATAAAGTATGGATAAACTTTCCTTAAAACCTCACAAAATACTCTCTGATACCTTTTATAATGACAATCAAAATAAAAAAAATACATGTTACCGCGTTATTTGAGAAAAAATAACTCTAAAAGTATGCCATCGTTAAATAAACTGCAGTTGCAAAATAAACGCTTTAATTTATACTAAATGAGCATATTTGTATAACAATTCAGATTTCTAGTATATTTTATATTAGGTTAAATTGCTATAAACAATAATTTTATGACAGTATGCATATTTCATTTATTTCAGGCGTATCCGTGATGAGCTTCCCATCCAAAATAGGGTCAGTTGTAGTATAATAGTACGTAGTGACACTTGCTGATCTCGACCAAGTTGCTTTCCTTTATGGGCGGAACTAGTGCGCATGAAAAACTATAGCAATCGTTCTTAAAGGTCATTAGCAACGGAAGTATGTATAGTTTTAATTTTCATTTTATAATTCATTAGTATCATTTTTGAACATAAGCATATATCTTCAACATAACATTATTACATTGCCGCTACAAAATAAAAATGGTTACCTCACTTGATTTGTGACGCATTACACGAACCGTGCGCTATATTTCGATGTGTCTTTGAAAAAAAAACGTGCTACGTTGTGTTGAAATATATTAGATATGTGGTCGGACGGACAGACGGATGTTGTTTTGAGTTGACCGGTTGGTGGGAGGTTGGTTGGCAGGACGGACGGACGGACATATATATTGTCAGAAATGACAAATTTCATTTCAAATGTATCACATGTATTATAGGCGTAGTATCGTTTCACTAATTGGAGGTGGGCAACCTGGGAAGCGGGAGGTTTTGAGGGACACCTCCCCTCCGGTTGGTTGTAATACGAAGGCTTCCTTCAGAATATTACGATAATTTAAACATTAAAAGCTGTGTTTTAGTGAGTATTTAGTAAGTGTAAGGGATACATTATGATTGGTATTTACTTCCCATTAGTTTATATAGTGAATTTTAAATGTTTTGTTAAGTCAAAAATATAATATGTATAAAAAACGATCTTTAACCGGACTCAAACAACGGTACCTCAAGCACTGGAGTCACAAAAGTGTACGATAGTGTTGATGGGGAAAAATTATTACAAAATGAAACATTTCAGTAAGTTTAAGAGAAATCAATAATTGAAATCAACGTTGCCATTTAACACACGTATGCACATATGTACACATGCACGTGCGCACAAAAACACACACGGACACACACACATACGTACGCACGAACGCGCCAAAATACTAAAATATCAAAATAGTTTTAAAACCGTTACCTTATGTACTGAAAACCATACCGTGGGGGAGAATTTGATATTGACAATCCCTCCCGCCGTTGGAGGATTGAGAGGCCACATTCGGATTTGTTTCTATAAAACCAATTGCTGCATTCCTTTTTCAAGGTAAAATATTGGTTGTTCATTCAATAAGTTTTAACATTTATTTATTAAACACACTGTCACACATAAAGTGAAAAACTTGGGATAAATACTATCAGATATATGAATAGAAAGAAAAAACGTAAACCTCCACCCGATTTCAAACTTATGATGTGGGAAGACTGTGGAAGATTTTGTCATCGATAGTGGGGGTACGGGAATAAAATACATGCATTTATTTGCATTGCTTATGACCTTTAAAGCAAATGTCTTTCAATATAATGAAACAATGAAAATATTATGTTATCCAGAGAAACATATATATGATAATGGTAAATAAATAGTATAAACACACACTGGATAAATATAGCACTTAATGATTGAAAGATAAAACATCCACTTCAAAATTGCCAATGATAACATGCTTGCCAACAACGTACGGTCACGATACATATAAAAGTAAATGCTACGTACAAAACAATATACTCTTAATTAGGCCCGATATACCAATTTTATTGAAACAGTTTTAATAAGGGATATTTCTAAATAACTATTTTTAATGAAAATCAGACAGCTTTTGTAAGTGATTGTTTCAGCTTCAGTATATCATTATTATGATTATTAAATACAACTGAGCCTCTTATCTGATAATAATTTATATATAATTCCTGCAACATACCCGATTGTCCACTTCACAGTTGGTCAACATTACGATAGTCGCTATTCTGTGTTTCCATACCATTCTCCATACATCCTCCACAGTGTCTTTCATTGCACCTATATGTAGCAGTGACAGAAGAAATGTGTTTTCACACAAAGTTTATATCAATACGGTTACAAGAAAAGTGCAAAGAAAACGTCAGGTCTCCCGCAAGGCATCGATTGAATAGTTCGATTCTCTTCCATCAATCAACTTAAGGACCTATATTATTTCTTGATTCAATGCATTCTCTGACAGGCCAAGAATATAAAGTTGCTATCTTCTGTGAGATCTAAATCCTCACTAGAATCATTAACCAATCAAATCGTGCTTAGTATGCGCCCGACAATGTAAATAAAGTAACAGTGTCCTGGTTCTAAAATAGTGAATACAATTGAGTTATTTAAAGCGTGTGAAATGTCGTCTTATTCGTATAGCGTGCGGGAAATAAACCACACCAGCAAAATCGCTGTGAGGGCGAATGATAAATATTTCCTCCGTGTCCACGTGATCAACTTCAATCCACAAACTTAACGCGCAAACGTGTGCGAGTGACGACTTGATGAATGAATGTGCATTCTGTGTGTATATAACTGGTGATGAGCTGAAAATCGATTTAATTCAATATCTTTGAGCCATAGAAACGTATGAATAATTATCTAATTAGATATATTCTTACACATGTGTAATTATTCACAATAACACAAAACATGTTATTTACCTTGTGATGCAATATACATGTTGTCTTAATTGTAACCCTAGAAATATAAGATAGAACGCAATCGTTACGGTCTAAAATTTTAAAGAGAAAGTGCCAAAACAATTAATTCGCATTATACAACGTAATACAAACATCATGGAATAAAACATAATGTGTTTAATTTTCATATAGCAAAGTGGTTAATAACAGACTAATCTAAAATATGATTCTGGGTGTTAGCTAAAGGCAAAAACGTATTTAAAAATGTAATAATGTTCAAGACTATTATGTTTTCACGATATATTATATTTTCTCATTAAATAAAATTAAATGACGATGACATTGTTAGGCATATACTACCTACTCGTATGTAACTAGCATTGATGAAGTCTGATGAATAGTTCCCAGGTTGCAATGGTAGTGTGACACGATTTTTATCATCTGCAAATATTGAAAATACCAGTTGAAAATATCAATTGAAGAAATCCAGAAGTTTTGAAATTACTTTGGATATTATATATTATAAAACTATATAAACAATTTGTTTAAAACCTGTTTCGATACATACATGCATACATTTCTCTATATCTGATTTTGGTCCTGTTCTTTGGTTTCGCTGTCTCGTGGGTACCCCACTGAAACTTTGCCGGAATTTCCTACAATACAAAACATAATTACTGCTAAACAAGAAATTGACTCATGTGCTTTTATGGTGGCAAAGGGAAAAATCGTATGAAAATATATATACAATATTATATATAAACTGTATTTTAATGATAACATGATTTTAATATGAAGGGTCCACTAAATATTCTCATTCCAAATATGTAAACTTGAAATATGTTGATTGAGTCGGCACTCAATCATACAAGATCTATGCGTCGACAATGTGCATCATTCAGCATTTTCGGTGTTTTAATATACTACTTTTGATATAACTAACTAATCAATTACTAACATTTATTGACTTTGAATTATTTTTTTCCAACCGAATTTATTGCATTTCATGTCCGTTTTCAATCAGTTGAAATATTCAAGACTTTTGTTATTTATTTATTTAAACTAGTTGAAACGGTAAAACCTGTAACTGAAAACTGCTATTGGTATAGAAGTAAAGTTCATCCTAAGCATCTATACAACTTGATAACTATTCTAAGGCACCATACACATTTATTAAATGTTCTCATTTTTTATCTGTGCAACATATATGTCAAGTGTATTATCACGTAACTTACTTATTGTCCAGGGCATGTGTAATAATAATTGAAAAAATCAGAAGGATTCAAAATAACATTGTCTATGAAATAAAAAGGCATCAATTGAATTATACACACCTTGTTGCTATTGTTTCAAAAATAACATATTAAAAAATAATCATGTTAATTGATTGATCTTAAGAAAGGTTAAACTACAGTCTACTATAATGTTAGTACATTGGCATTACTATTACAAATATTTATGTTGCAATAGGGGTATTACTTCCATATTTTTTTTTTTGGCACGTGAGTGAGTTCTATACCAGTTTTTGAACACTATATCATGCATATTTAATGTCTACGTAGTAGATGATACAATTAGCAGTCGGTTGAATAATAAAGTAGTGAAATAACCATCGTGAAATATCAAAATGAGCTTCATTAGACCCTAAATGCATCGTCCAATAATACCAATAAAATAACATCAATAATACTATTATGACAATAATAATGAAACTTATATCTTTATAAATAATTATATGAATATTAAAGTTAATAACGAAAATACATTGTACGTCTGAATTTCGTATTATTTTATCCTTTGAATGTTATGCCTCCTCGTGGTAAACGACTATCGCTCCGTCCACTGGTCTAGTGGCATTGCTTGTCCATTTAAATACAATGTGGTGTTTACTTAGACATCGTTTGTTTATTTGAGAAAGAGGCTACGTAACAAACTGATATGTCAATTTAAGACATGTAAGAATTTTCGCAGATTTCATAAATAGTACAATCGTACCCACCTTGAATTCTTTATACAAAGAAGAAGGATCATTTGTCGCATTTCTACACACGGTTCTCAGTTGTTTTACTGAGATTGGTTTTAATGGCGTATTACCATATACAGGATCGTCCATTAACTGTTCAATGTTTTCAGGATCATCTTTATCGTCATTTGTGACTTTATTAATGTAATAAACAGATGATATATATTAGAATAGAAAAGTTCAATCTCTACTCTAAATAGCATGTACTACGCGAAACAGATAACTTATTTCGTTGAATATGGAATATGTGCCATTCACTTATAAATATGAGAGACTTTCCCGTTGTATTCAACTATTTCACCGTTCAATCTGGAATTACCCGACATAAATGTTTTAACAACAGTTATGATTTGTTAATGTTTTGGTTTTGAGTTACGTTGTGCCGTGATCGAACTGTTTAGATACGTTTTACGAATAACATGTAGCATGTAGTGTACTTAATTAGTCATTGCTGATGTTTATGTTATATTGAGGAGGCATCAAATAAAAGTCAGAGTTGTATGGTTACGATAACATGTTATGCGATCAAAATATAAAATTGTCTATTTTATTGTGTCAGTTCTTAAATCTACAAAATAAATCATACATGTAACACTGATTGTGCAGAGGGACATATTTTCAAACGTTCGTATTCAGAAACACACAGTTCTGATTGTGTTTTCAGAATTTATTTCACTAAAAACAATCATGACTACATTATTATAAACAACTTGCCATAATGAAACAGAGTTTCTACAGACGACTGCAATGATTCTTTAAAGACACTACATTTTATTCAGACTACTTCAGACAAAAGAAGTCAACAAAATAAGTTCATGGGCATGTTTAAATAAGGTTTCTATAAAGTAAAACAGTATTAGACATTAGAAAATTAGATATGGAATAACTTACAACAGTAACTGTTGTGTAAACCGATGTTTTCATATATGCGAGGTTGTGCCTGTAAGCGTGCTCTGAAATACAAATTGAGTATTTTTATCATAAAATAATTAAAGTCTTGTGTCATTTACTTTTACATGTAAAATGTATATAGCTATGAATACTTAAGATTCTGAAATGGGGGTTGCAGTGGTAGAACATCGGCCAGCCTACGACCGTATGCTTGACATGGCGTTTCATCTAATGTCACGAATAATTAGTAATTGTTTTGCTCAGATATATTTGTACAGTTTTATCTTATCCCTGTATAATAGCTTTAAAACCATGGTCCTACTAATTACGAAAATCAATACACAAAACAAATATTCTATCAATGATGACTACTGTATGCACCAACGTAGTCTGACTTGTCAATAACATTTTGTATAATATTTATATTTTGTCGATTTAATCAGTATAGAACTCCAAAAAAAAGTACCACTTAATTATGAAACAGTATGCACACGTTTATGGTCTCAATGTTCATTATGATAAGGGTATGTTTTTATATTGATAAATAAGCGTGAAATTACACGAATACACATATGTAAACGAGATAGATTAATAATCAGAAGAAAGGCATTAAGATTATAACTCACCAACTGGAAACAGGAAATCATCTATCAATCTATCTATCTATCTATCTATCTATCTATCTATCTATCTATCTATCTATCTATCTATCTATCTATCTATCTATCTATCTATATATCTATCTATCTATCTATCTTTTTTTTTAAAATCTAACATTTTCCTTTATGTATTATTTGAATGGCATTTATGCTGTATTTGGAACACTTTTAAATTATTGTCTTTTTTAAATTGTGAATTCCAAAACAATGATGCTTGGAAAATTCCGGTCTGAGCACATTATTTCTGGCGTATGCTTTCATTTTTTCAACAGTGTACACACTAAATAGAATAAAAAAAAACACTCTTGAATGAAATCTTTCCCCTATTTGTCTATTTAAGCGCTGCAGTTGTCAACGAACCCTTATAATAATTTGGATATTTCTATGAATACGAGTTGGAGACAATGACATGTATCAATTTCATCCGCCCGTTTCAGAATTATGTATGAAATCGTAGAATCCCAAATATTTCCAAGAGTCGTATATCCTCGTAAAATTCACTTGTAAACAAGAGAACCAAGGATCATGCAGTTTGCTCAAGAGTTCATGCCTTGGATGAAAGTCAATATCAATGAATGTCTAGACATTGTAAGAACATACATAATTAGAGCAGTTTGCAATGACCCGGGACCTTGAAGCACTTACAGAAATTTAAATGAGCCAGTAAACAGTAACTGTTGAGAAATGCAAACTTTTGTAGCCCAGCCATATTCCCCTTCAAATAGGGAAAATGATAAGAAATTAAAATCATATAGTGTTTACATGCCACACTTATAAACGCAATATCAATATATATATGTATTTGGTGTCAATGCATAGTTACTTGATGCTAACTTTGCTGAGTTCATTAGACTAAATTTGTGCTACCATATTGTTGACAAATAAGGTTATTCATACAAGATCATCGTCAAGGTGCCTAACGGCGTTGATAGCATCATTCTGTGGATTGGCAAACATAGATAAAGCTGTTATAGAACCCTTATGTAGCATTCTAAACATACATTTGCAATTAATACTAGGTTTATAAGAACCTATAAGAACCCCCACCTACATTATGTCCGTACAAATTACCATAGTGTGTGATAATTGTTTTAATATCAAAACTGAAAATGCATATCGTACCTGTCACGTGTGTCTATGTTTATGTCACTTTTCTCTGCAAAGAAATGTTTATATCATGCAATACCGTTAAACAGATTCCACCATGTTTAATTTGTTCAATGTAAAATTATACAAAAGCATCATAGTGTTCAACGTAACGGCTGTGCTTTCTACGTGTTATATTTGTCAGATAGTACGACATCATCTAAGTTCCTTACACTTTAAACATTTTCAAAATAAACTAGTACAATAAGTTTTCATGATGAAATAAGCGTAGACACAATCATGATACTAACAAACTTACAAAACCAAATAAAGATTTCAGATAT
Source organism: Panopea generosa (assembly GCA_029582155.1). Classification (NCBI taxonomy): domain Eukaryota; kingdom Metazoa; phylum Mollusca; class Bivalvia; order Adapedonta; family Hiatellidae; genus Panopea; species Panopea generosa. Next base: position 34,347,552 of record CM055894.1, on the reverse strand, counting down.
TCGTATACTTAGAATGGCTTAATTAAATGTTACATAATACCAGTAACTGTATATTTGAATAAGTAAATGAAGATGTTTAAAGAATAATGATTCATATACAATGTAGTTGTAATAAACTAGCTCCATTGTACAAAACCCATCTGAGAAAATGCATATCCAACAACTTACTTTTACATCGGTGTTGTCTAATCTTTCTTTTAAACAAGAATATTACTACTCCAATAACCACCAAAACGATGACGAGGCCTACACCACCTGTAATAATTGGTCCAATATCTATGATACCTTCTTCGACTGTAACATCTGAGAAATAATATAATTAATGTTAACAAGCAAGGCATTTTGCAACATAACGCGCACATGTATATTTGTATTGCTTTTTCACAAATGTAAACTATTTAACAGACAGTGGTGTTGATGTGTCATGTGCTTAACTAACCGCCATGTGTCGTAAAGTTCAATATATATGTAAAAGGACTGGTCCCCTTTGCATTGTAAGAATACACCCGGACGTAGTATTTGGTCCGTTTCGATAACTTGTCCAAAGTAGCACGCACCGGGAATCCTGTTGTTTTCATACCACCAAACACATATGTGCGATTGTACCACTGATTGTTTCTTTACTTAATTGTATGACAAACGTCTGATTATTTCCTCCGTGAAAACCTGTTTCCCAGGAAACGACTACATTGGTTTCACCGATATCTGTTCTGTTGAATTTTCGAGGCATCGTTGGAGCACCTGCGAGCATGTCAATGGTATAACTTTAATGTGGAGAGTGTATATATTGTTACGAAATTTGGTTTTGCACATGCAAACGTTTGAAAAGTTTTATTTCCTTAACGACATATTGATCCATCAGTAGAAACATTTACAAAAATATGACATTTAACATCATACGCATGGTATTTTACAATACAATTTGAATACACATTTGAGTCAAACCGGGACATGATATTTGTATTGATGTAATACATGTTACATAGTCAATAGCAGTTTGAAATTGAATCATATATGTAACTCAACATATGCTACGCATCAGTGTTGACATGCATGACTTTGATGATCAGTAAAAACTGTAAATTATTTCTTAACCCAATATAATCATCACACCAAAATATAGTGCATAAACACTTCCCAGAAGTACATGGCTTTCAAAAAATAAACATAAACACGACGTATATTAGGTGATTGAATACATTTTAATCATTTGTATGCATTGCATCTTGTAGTTATGATTTGTCCTAGAATTTGCCTGAATAAAAGACTCGACGGATTATGTGTTTACAGAAACAATGATTAAACTTTTTACAGCGTTTATTGACCTATGTTAATGTTTTTATTTCATCGATAGAAAAATGATATCAGAGTTTGTGCTAGAAAACTTAACCGTAGTATGCCATACACTCTTGTGGAAAATTACTTACTTTGTGAAATAAGTTTTATTACTGTACAGTTCCTTCCAATATTGTTTTTAACCTCCAATGTGTAGTTGGTAAAATCTGTCTCTTGTATATCATTTATTTGTAGATATGCTATACGGCCGTTCATTTTTTCCTCCTCATAGAATGTAGTCATGACAGACGATACAGTAGTTCTGCTGGTGTTCTGTATTTTTACACCATCTTGTCTGGTAAAACGTAAGCTATTTGCAGGCGGGTAACTATAGAACGGAACGTTTATCCTGACATTTCCTGATATTGCGCTTGCGAAGATTAATTTTTGAAGTATTATCTTGGGTGAAACTAGAATGTAAAACGGCACAAAAACAGTTTATTTGCTAGCTTAATATGAAAAAAAAAAACAACAAAACATTCATATGCCATCTCATAACTGAATAATCATGGTAACGTACTGTGTAAGTGTGCGTGCGTGCGATTGGTCATGTGACGTTTTTCTGTTACAATGTGCATGCTGCAGTATTTATAAGAGAATAGATTGACGGGAATTTATGTTCACTATCTTGTATTAAAAACAAATGGTTCTGGTAAATGATGAAACATTATCTCTTGTGACATATTTGCTTCATCTGTTTATCTCAAACACTACCAGAAACAACCAGTCGGGCATTTTGTTTAATAACACACCACTTGAATTAAGCAATACACATAGACATTTAGGAGTACATTTTGAAAATAATGGTAAATGGGTTACATATATTAATTCAATATTTATATTTTGTATGAAAAAAAAATCCTGTTCTTCGCAAACTTAAATACGTACTCAACAAAAATACTGTTTTAAAACTATAGAAATGCTTTATTTTTACATATGCTATAATATGTGTGTGAACTCTGGGACGGTTGTACTGTGGCAGAGTCTGAGTTATTAGAATCTGTTCAACTTGAAGCAGCCAGGATAGCTACGAGTCTACCTATATTCTGCAGTAAATATAATATTTATCAATCATCTTTAGAAATGCTTTTGCAAAGGTGTGAACGTAAAACAAACTATAGTGTTTTATAAAATTCATAACAACACTGTTCCAGATTATCTTAAAAAAATAATACCGGCTCTGGTAGGTGAAAATTCACATTATCGCCTCCGTAACTCTGAAGACTATATAATACCAAATAACTGATTAACATTATCAAATTAATCCTGTGTGCTGTTAACTGTAAGAACATGGAATAATTTAGATCTTAATGTTTGAAAATTACCATCATTAGCACTGTTTAAAACAGCTATAGCAAGTGATAATAACTCGGTATTTTCATTACTTGATAATAACAATCACGGCAAGAGAAAATTGAATATTATACATACACGCTTACGGTATCAATGCTGTTCACTTAATTATCATTTGTTAAGAGTTAATATTGTAAATTAGCATAGTTGTAGTTGTGGATATGCATGTGAAATTCCGTATCATTTTTTCAACTTAAACCACATTTACCCCATCCACAATATTTTCTTACTCCGAAATCGAGCACTGGTACTTACACAACATCTCTCTCTCTCTCTTTCTCTCTCTCTCTCTCTCTCTCTCTCTCTCTCTCTCTTTCTCTCTCTCTTTCTCAAATTGTCTCATTTTTCCTTGTTTCTTTCTAGCGCGCACGTGTGTGTGTGTGTGTGCGTGTGTGTATGTGCGAATGTGCGAGTGTGAATGAGTGTGAGTGTGTGCATGCAAATTTGTGAAAGGCAACATGAGTTAACTCAACTTTATGTTAATATATGTTATTATATATGTTTAGCCATAGTCGTGTTATTCGTAAACTGCAACAAATGGGAAGAATTGCCAAAAATGAATGGGTGTCATCCAACCATCGAAATCATGATACAGCAAGTTGATCGGAAGATCTTGGATTGTATCTAATAATCATTCTTAAGATAATTCTTAGACTTGAACTCAATAATGATTTAAAAAAAAAACACCACTTAGAAACCAAGTTTGTTACATGTATCCATGTTTAATGAAAGACATACATGAACTATTTATATCAACTATGTAGAAAGTGTATGCATACTTTAAAATTTATCCTATAAAACTAAGTCTAACAAACCAAATTTATAATTTAAAGTTCCTTTTTTGTTAAGATCAGCACAAAGCTTAAGTCAAAACAATAAAATTTACATGAAATGATTTAATGTACATGTAATGTTTTTTGGATGCCATATATCATGATGGATGCTTATGTTCAATTGATAAATGTTACATAAGTCACTTACTATGACATTTTTTAATTTGGTATCAAAATAAGAAACTAAACAAGAAAGCTACTCACAATATACATCTAATTCAGTTGTTTGTGATTTTATATGAACACCTTTCAAGCGAGTATATTTGTTACTAAGCTCGCATGTAACCGCCTTCTTGTTATGGAAAGAGGATAGTAATTTGAATACGAGTCTGTTTGTTGTATCAGGTGTACCATACTGAGACGTCCAACTGGCTGTGGGAGCTGGATTTCCGTTGTCACCGTTACTTGCCTTACACATCAAATACTTATCAGTCTGGTTCTCACGCCATGGAAAAGGTGAACTGGGCTCAATTGTAGCATTTGATGGACCCCCTAAATAATTTTGTTTTTTATCAGTTTATATGTTTGGTTTAATAGTACTTTAATAAATATTGTTGGTGTTGAAAGGCTATTCATCTGATCGTTATATCTGAGATATATATTTCAAATATGTTTCAAAATAAATACATAGTAACAATAAGTATAACTTAATGTTAAGAAAATATTGATTATATTTTTCTAAAATATGTTATACCAGATAATCCTTTATATTATATAGTTAATGAATTATTGTCATCAAATAAATGTTGTATATTTGTTATATTCTGACAAGCGCCGTTTTCATTTCATTGACTAATAAATATGCACCATTCTGACACCGTTGTCATGGATTCATTGCTAATACATAGACGATATTACTGTTATAATTAAAGAGAATGATTATTATGTTCTAGTCATGCATGTATGTACTTACACCACACATTTAGACTATGTTTGACGCTCGGGAAATCTCTCTGTCCACTGATGCGAGTCATACATGTAATGGTCTTGTTATTGTCTGTTTTGCCAGGAGTGAACGTCACAGTACTCGTTACTGTCGTCAGATTATTGGGAGTAATTGTAAAAGTATTTGTTACATTTTGTAGAGTAGTCTCCCCTATCTTCCAGGTGACTATCGCTGCAGGTCTTGTAGCAGATGTTGTACATACAAGTTTTGTTACATCCCCAGATAGAACAATCAAACTTCCTATAGTCGTCTTGTTGGCTAATGTTGGTGTTGTAGTAGGTACTGAAAAAGGTTTTCAATATATAATGTTTGAACGTTTATATTGAATATTAATCTTAAAACATGTAAAATAAGCTCATATAATTAGAATCGCTATGTCAAATAAAAAAACTTGAATGAATTAACACACTTGTTAACATCAGTTATTTTCAATTTTTATTTGTTACCATATTTGTTGTTCTTACACATATTCAAAAACGTTGAAATCGGAATTAGATTTATTGGCTTTAATTGGTACATTTATAATATTGCTCCTTACAGCCTCGAATATAATGCTTTATGCTAATCTATTTCTAAGTATAACTTAAAATAGTTAATCTGTGCCTATTGCAGTCGGTAGAGTACATAAACAACATTTTGTCCTAAATAGTCTTTTTTTTCTTAAAATAAATGCAATACTTTCATAGCAACATAATTATTCAATCAAATTTTCTGTAATATTGCTAAGATAAATGTACGAGTATATAAAAGTTAGTTATGTGTTTTGACACGTGTTTCTGTACTGTGCAAAAAAAGTACGGAACATGACAGTTATAACTGTTGCAAATTTATTTTCTTTTATAATTTTCAAACCATGTAAATTGTGATATATGCGCTTGTCGTAGTCCGGTGTGTAAATTAGATATCATGTTTGTTTACAAATAATTATATCCACATATATAGCATACCTCGAAATGTGCATCTAAAACATACAACAAATATCGAACATAATCGAATATACGGCTGTTGGGATTTTAATTATCTTACTTTATTAAATAGAGTCTTTGAAGATATGGATCTATAACTGTATCCGACTAATATAAGCTAGCATAACATGTATGTTAATCCCAATACAATTGATAACGATACCAACAATCCGCAGGCAAGTGTTTGGTATGATAAGACTATATAAAATATTGATAGATTTCACGACAAACTAAATGCACAGCATTTCAACCTTATGGTATATCATAATAAATGTCTGTATTACATTAGAATAAAACATATTAAAATAACCTCTTACCAGTGCGTTTTCAGGGACATGTTTTGTTTGCAATTCTACAGCACAATTATTTGTAAACAGTACACATAGTGTTATACTGACCTGCAAACGTAACATTTGGAGAAACTTGTGTATACAGTTCGGTGAGCAATCCCGGGAAAGTTGTTATCCCACATCTGAACCTGACAGTAGTGTCCGAGTTGTCAGCAAATACTGTATACCTCGTCAGGGTTAGTGTTGATTTGTAATCTCTCTCTAGGCTTGCACACCTGCTACTTGTACTATTACTCGTAACTCCTGACGAAGTATACTGATATTGTGATGCATTACCCTGTTTAAACAATTCATATTCCGTAATAACTAATCACACATGTTAACGAAGGGTACATTAGTCTTTTTTGTTGATATCTAATTTCTAATACAGTATATAGAAGGCGTTATCATATTTAAGGGTATCATTTACGAGGAATGTTCGAAATGCATTATGTATATTCTCATTTATTATTCCATACCCTCAAAGTACTCTCCTTGGTTAGAAATACATATTTTTAGTATGTGGACCCATTTCCGGAAAGCCTAACGGTCAGCCGGTTGGGGTATACTACGACGGCACTGGTTTAATGCAGATTTAAGGCCTGCTGTGTCCTATTTCTCAGACTTCAAAAAGTTAGTTACAAGGACAGAGGTGTGCGCTGGGGTATTGTCACCTTTACCCTGTTTACTGGTACCTGATATTATAACTTTCAATAAAAATAAATTTAAAAGAAATAAAATTGCATGAAGAATCTTCTATACACTCAAGACCCTTTTGTCAATGACTGGTCTTCTGCCATGTTTGGTGGCATATATTTTGTTATTAACTTTTTGCACTGGTTCGTAATAGTGTACCAACGTTTCGTCACCTGTGAAAAATTTGCAAATAGGCTTTGGTTATATTCAAGGAAAGATTTAAGTATTTTTTGGCAGTTTCAACACGTGCCTTCTTTTTGACGTCAGTCAACAAGTGGAGCACCCACCTAGCAGAAAATTTTCTGATTTCTAAACGCAATGAACTGAATATAGTGAAACGACTGCAATGCGTGCTATATCACGCACATTATATAACTCATCATTTCGAACATTTATTCTAATTCTAGACATGATTTGCCTACATGCTGCTGTTTTTGGACAGATTTTATTGCATGTTTAACATAGTACTTTACTCCAGAATCAAATCAACTGTGCTGAATTTTTTACACGTTCCAACTGTTTATAAGGTGTTTAATGGTTAAATATCTAATGACTCCACTTTCTGTGTTGCAATTAAAAACAGACAGTGTATTGTACATTTTAATATATAGTTTACTTAATCCTATAGTTGCCAGTTACTTAAAAAGTCATCGTCTATTAGTTGAAAGAGAATGGTGCCTGGTTACCATAGATTATGTTTTCAAGTTTCATCTCTCTTAATTATAGTGTGTTAATTTAAATCTCATTTCTTTCTATTATAAACATTTGCAAGAAACACGGACATATTCCAATTGATGATTTCAGCGCAATTCACGAACACACATTTAGTTGAGATAATATGAAACAAACAAAAATCGGTCGCTTATTTTCTATGGCACGAACGTTTTAAAGACGAACAATTATTGGGCAAGTGTTGGTGATATCATTTAAATAATGTGTTATTCACGGCAGACGCGTAACAATACAAGAGCTCGCGGAGGAAGTTTTAGTGATTTACAGTTATGATTGGCTTATCATAGGAAATTATATTCGAATCACGGTAGTATGCACACGTTGGGTTCCCCGACTATTGTATAAGTATTGTGAAAGAAAGCACCGTGTAGCAGATTCTGATTTCTGTTACACAATTGTAGGAGATGCGTCTCTAGACCGTATCAACAGCACCGATGAAACGTAGTTGTGGCTATTTGATCAATGATTCTGCAGCAATACTATAATGGTTGTTACAGTACCATATATAATTGATGGGTCCATTGACATCGCTACCTAAAGATGTCATGAACATTTGGACGTTACAATTAACTAAACAACTACTCTACGACGAAACATTAATATTTGATTCTCATGGCCAAAAACTTAATTGAACATCATCAACTATTATGTATGCTTAGGATTAGTTTTTTTCTTTAAACGATTTTCAAAGCTGTAAAAACTATAGTATATATTTGTTTCTCAATTAGGGAGTAGAAACGCTTCATTGTAGAATGGCGAGTATATGGTTACAAAATAGAAACATGCAAAAAACAAAAACAAACAAATATTGGCAACTTTGACAGTAAAACCGATTGAAAATGTATTATATCAAATGAGTTTTGCCAGGTGTTTACGTTTGTTTTGTTTAATTCTTTCGAGACGTAATGTTTCAAAACAGAACGTATTGACGTTAAAATCACGCATTTTGTCAATAGTGATTGGTTTTGAATGCAATTTTAAACATTTTATTTGACATAATATTTCTTCTAACCTTTACCAGTCTGAAGTTTAGATATTATGAAACAAATCATAAAAACTTAAAATATCAAAACATAACTTATAGAAAATAAGCTGTATTTTTTTACACATAAAGCGTGGATTTTTTCGTAGTACGTGAGAATCTAGTGTGACACCGATACCAAATGGAACTCTCAAACTGGAGATTCGTGATTCAATTTTCTAGTGAGAAGCATGCGTTTTTATTTTGGTCTTTAAATTACAATTATGAGCTAAATCGGGAACATATTATGCGTTTGGTTACCATTTTGTTGTCGTATAGTCGTATCTTTAAAACTGCGGCATGTTGTCTATAAAAATAACGAAAGATTAATAAACAATTTTGGAAAAAAAATCTTTCCAGAAAATCACTGTTTTATGTTACATGATAATCTACATATTTAGATAACAAGACGGAGATTTTTTCCTTTGAAGTTCGATACATATTCAACATCTGACATGAAGTTCAGATTTAATTTAGGTTTTAAACTTCTATGAATTATTGTAAATGTTACAGATCTTAAAGTTGGATACTTAAATATATTAAACGCATGTGTAATTGTTAAAATGGTTGACAGCCATGTCTATATATATATTATATAGTTATTATATTACTGTGAACGTTGAAGTTGTTAAAACCAACGTAAATATATATTAATTAGTTAATTATCGTATCAGCATCCAAAGTCTGAAACGTGTTTTCCTTTAAATCTACTACTAACATTTAGAACTAGCAAGTTTGTCACATAATAATTGAACCGTCTTACCGACATTTTCATTCAGCTTCTCAAGTTCATTTACCGTAATATAGAACCATGTAAATACTGGTTCTGGGTAGACACAGGTTGGTCCACATTCAAGTATAACATCATTGACTGACAGATCTTGTGATATATCTGGTACTCGCTCATATGCTATGGATGTCGGTACGGCTAATGGGAAACATAAAACTCTAAATTTAATGTTAAATAAATACCACAAAACGCGTAATGAGTGTTGATAAATGCGTTACAAAAAAAAAGAAAGAAAACCAATCCTTCCTGAAAGTCAACAACAACAAAAAACAACATAACAAAAACAATATCAAAATATACAGGAAGTGTAAGTTTCTCTCATCGGTCGATAGCTAAGTCTGTCCATAATGTCTTGGACAGGTAAACTCGGATAAGTATTGTCATCGAAATTACAATTTGTCAAAAATGCACTTAAGTGCTTTCTATAATTAGACATTTAATATTCAGTGCAGATAAAATGTTCTTATGCAATCACACATGTATTGGATTTCCTGAACTGTATAAATCAGTAGGTACATCACGTTAATATCACTGAAAAGCTTGTGTATATGCCAAATCGGATTCATAACGACGGAGCTGTTATCCTTGAGTAAGAACTTGAATTACTTGGCATTATGTGCTTTGGCAACTTTGATTTGGTCCGCATTAAATACATTTCCGAGTCACAGTTCTTGAATCATCAACAGTATTTATTTATCCGATTGTGACCTTTTGTACCCGCATTTGTCATGTTCAACAATATGACATTTCACTTGACCATACCCATACATGAGAACGACACCATGATTTGGTACATTTTTTTATTTAGAAACAAATACCTGGAATCCAGTGTAGGCCACAGTATATTTTTTTTGGCCAGCAAAAAGGGACAAAATGGCCGAATTACAAGATGGCCGCCAAAACTTCATTTTTTTTGCATGCTTTGTGTGAGGAAGTATATAATTTACATGAAATTAAATATGATTTAGAGCAAAAGATAGTGTTCATTTAATAAAAAAATAAGGAAGTAAGAAACGGAAAGGGAGCGACCGCAGGGAGAGATGTTAAGCTTTGATGTCTTCATCATCATTATATGTAAAATTGAAAGTTTAGCCTTAAAATCGTTTACTCAACAATATGTAACGTCGTAAAACAAATGTTTGAAGATTGATTCTTCTTTTCTGTTTTATTCTACATATGTCATGCTTATAAAACACATGGCATTGACAGAATAAAAAATGGCAGTTTTTCAAGATGACTGTCATTCTATCCTTCAAAGTGACTGATGACCAATCATATTTTTTTTAAATTTCGAATTATATTTCGTAGTTTATCGTTTGTTACTGTATTTATTAAAATCAAACGTGAACGTTTCAATTGTTGTCCTGTATCAACTGGACATATGTAAAAGTAACTGGGTGCCCGCGACATGTGCATGCAATGTCACATTGCTTTTTACATTTGCAGTAAGTGTCATTGCTTAAATCAACAGGTATATGCTTATTTGTCATTAGAGTAGGTATTGTGTTCCCCGAAATAGTAGTTCATCAATAATAAATTGATCAATGGATAGAGATATAGAGTAATCTGGTAGAGTGCACGCAAAGCAATGTCTGATGGAGATATAGCTTCCAAAGATGTAATACCCCCGTAAATCACGTGTACCCGGACAGTGTTCAAGTTCTCAATTATCTAGTTCTCAAAAATCTCAATCTGCTAATGGCGTGAATACACCAATAGCACAATTAATCAAGTCTTAATCATCGTCTGTTTTGTTTCGGTACTTCTTTTGCAAGTTAGATCTATATATTTACCTATTCTTGTACGGATTTCATGAATGTTCATTTCCCCTTCCCAAACACATACACATTTGTGTCGTAGCCACTTAATACATGCACTAATGATACAGTCTTGCAGTTACCCAGCATAAATTGAACTTAGTAAAATGGATGCAGTCATCTGAATCCTTATGCCGAATACATTTTTTATCTAAAGGGTATACCTCTATGCAATTTTCTCATCAAGTCAAAGTGTAGCTCTGTTTGATACAGGACAATGGACCTTTCCTAATGATCCTCCATATAATAACTGCTCTACTTCACAGCTCTGTTACATAACAGTGCTAGTGACGTGCATGCTTTTCCTATATGATGTACATTCTAAGAAGGCTAAATTGTCAATGACATACTGAATAAACATTTCAGGTACAATGTTCAAAGGAATGAAAATGTTATCCTCAGAACATTTATCTGTGATATCTAGTGCAACTGATATTAGCATTATTTAAAGGTCGGTTTTACTGAATAATGCATACTCCTAATCTATGTAAAACTGTATTGGGAGCTTTGAGACCTAAATTCTATGCCACGTTAAGAATTTTCTCATTCAATAATACAATTGACCCATCACTGTTCAAGGGACATTCACTAATTTTATCTTTTCCATCATACATATCTATATTTTTTTTATCTGATTCGTCATTCACTACAAAAGCTATCAAGTTGTATAAGCTATTTGGAACTAAGCTATTGGCTTGAATATAGTCAATATTCCAATATTCCCTTTCATTCGCGTCTTTTAATACTTTTTAAGTCAACATTCATCATTTGTGCAGCTTTAAACAACATTTTATTCATGACTCTTGTATTCGTTGGAAACTTCATTACCACTGTCATAAGAGTCTGAAATCGAATGGAATTATTTTCTACATTTTGTTTGAGGTCCAAGAATGCTGATATCAATTTGCCAACTGATAAAGAAGATAGACAAATCAAATCAGAATATCGACCGTTTAGGGGCTAGATAGAATAGAATCAGTATATGCAGTATCAGCACACTCATTGCTTGTATGATTTCGGTAACGTTTTTTTTCACTTTTGAAACCATACCCATTTTTTTCAAGTATGCTTGTGTCGTTGAACATGCTGAGATGTGTCAACTTTCCTTTATTTTAAAGATGTTGCAAATCAGCGCATAGTTTCTCTATGCTTCATTGTACATTGAAAATTGATTTTTACCTGTTACAGGTCTAGCTTTATTTCTCAGTTCTGTATAACAAGTGATACCTAGTTTCATAAGCAATCATGTCAAATGAACATTCGTCATCTCCTCGAATTCTATGAATAACTACTGATTCATCATTTAGATAATTCGAACTCTGGTATATGTTGCATTGATCATCGTTTGTAATTTATTTGGCGATGCCAGGCTATCACGTCATTTTGGCTGTTTTCAGATAGACTTTTCATATTTTTGCGAACCGGTACAATACTAATGGATATGTCAGGGAACGTGTCAGATCCGGTCACGTACGTGCAACAACGTTACGTATACGCTGACTTACCACCTCCGTAATCGTTTCTTACCTTCAAATAGTATCACTTGGCGTTACGGTGTTTGAGACAAAAAAGTGTTCCAATTCGTTCTCGTCGGCCATAAACTGGTCATATTTCTACAACGCGCTACAGAACTCCTAGACTGTTCTGGGCACGAAGTCATTTACAACACACGCGAAACCAGTGACAATGTCTCTGTTTCTAAGAACCTGAATCCCATAGAACACATTTGGATTGAATTGGTTCAGTAGGCAAGGTCCAGTCATCAAATTGATACCATAAACGACCTGTGAAATGCATTTCTGTTTGAATGGCAACGTATTCCAAACATGCTTATTCAACGTAACGTAAACTCATAGAGATGACGTATTCAGGAATGCATTCGTAAAAACGAAGGCCACACTGGTCACTGACGTTTACAAAATCAGTTATTGCACTCAGTCAGCACTTTATGTTTTTTCCAAATGTTACGTGATCATTTTCAATTGGAAGGGGGGGGGGGGGGAGGGGGGGGGGGAGGTTCACTTGGCCCTTCTTCACTTTATTGTTTAGAAAAAAAATGCGATGTCTGATTTTTTCCCAGTCAATTACACTGAAACATTTATATATCCATAACGATTCAATGAAAATCTGTTTTTCAACTCTGAATATACATTTATCAGCAAAAGAGGTTTTCATTTTGGGTCAGTGTATAATATATTGATAGTATATGTATACGAATTATTGGCCTATAATTGGGCTTAAATATGAACGAGAAAAATGTTATGATTCAGATAAAAACGACTTTAGTAAAATTAGTTACATATTACTGCAAATATGTTTTTATGTGAGAGTTAATACCGATCAAAGTATACCATTTCATTACAATATGTCTTTAAAAAATTGCCCGCCATCTTGAATCCCGGTATGTTTTATTTGAAATAGTTTCCTTAAATTCCATTTTTTGATACTTAAACCTTTTCTCTATGATAAATATAAAATATAATCACCAATTTGTCATATTTAAAAAAAAAAGGAAATCCATACTATAGGTTAAATTAAGTGATTATGGCGGCCATCTTGGATTTCGGCCATTTTTACCATTTTTACCGGCCTAAAATTTTATACTATGACCTGGATAGGGTTCCAGATGAATATACCTAATAAGTATTAAATCATGGTGTCATTACGGTTAAATTAAAAATGTGCGTGATAACCAGATCTTGAATCTGGATTTACACTCACAAAACATATATTCATATTTGAGATTTCTAGAAATAGCCAAAGTCAGATAGTGAAAATGTTATTATGCCATTATGCTATTAATACGACGCCCTTAGATCTCAGGAAATTTTTAATAAAAATAATTAGAAGATACAGAACTACATAGAGTCTTAAATCATCAAAATTTGCGTTGTTTTAGAACGAATATTATCGGCACAGGTGAGCATGATCCCATTTGTGTAGATATTTACATAAGTGGTAAAATTGTGAATAGTACTATAACCAACGCATAGGTGGTTAATATTATGTCATTATAGTTTAAACGTGATTACCCAAGAATGGAAATCGTATTTGACTGTGTTTGAATTAAACGAATATGTCTCCATGTGATAATTCATTGTACAACTCGAACGGCATTAGCATGTCATAAATTGAATAAACACTTGAATGACGTCATCTTATGCAAAGTCGGAAAGAGTCAACACCAATAGACTAGTAGTATTAATTAACTTTGTTGTACTATAGAAGAATATTATGTCATTATATAAAATGGAACTTCGTCCATTAAATATGCCAATGATAAAAGAAAGCGTTGTAATGTGGAGTTCTATACTATTGGCGATATTGATACATATTTTAAATGTAAACATGCACAAAAAACTGATTAATAGTATATTGCCCTAAACCTCTGACGTTCGTATTGGCACAAAACGAAATAAATAAATAAATAAATAAATAAATAAATAAATAAATAAATAAATAAATAAATAAATAAATAAATAAATAAATAAATAAATAAATAAATAAATAAATAAATAAATATATATATATATATACAAAACGGTATATTATTCGTTTAGAAAAATTGAGTAACATAGTTTTGACTTACTGTAAACTAACAAGTATAACGCCTGCTTGCTGTCACCATGTTTACATGTCCACAACTTTTCGCCATCACTTTGACTGAGTTTAGTAATGTTTACATACATGTTATTGGCATCAGCTGTGTATGTGTGTTCCTTTATACCTTCAAAGCAGTTATTTGGCAAACATTGCGCATTGGCAACTGGAACTTGGCCAGTCTGGTTTATGTCCTTTGTGTCTGTTACAATCCATTCCACTGCTGCAGAGAAGCCAGTAATGCTACACGTCAATTGTATAGATGATCCCTTCACTGGAACTACATTGTCACGGATCTGTACCGAATTTATCGTCACTGATAGTAAAACAGTATTATTTTATAAAGCACTACTTGTATAGTTTTTCCCTATAGCAATATCTCCTTAACTACACACTAGTATTATTTGCATTTGAAATATTTGTTTTGTATTAAAATATTGATAAAAAGTCTCTCATTAACATTATAACATAACATCTGGATGATTGGGTATGTTAAATCCACCGAAACATAACAAAATTGATTAGATATTTAAATTGGAGTGGTAAATTTAAAACGAAATCCACATTCTAAAAAAAAGAAACAACGGAATATTTCTTCACGACCTTCACATCGTCATGTGGACTCCTTTTAAGCAGTTTGAATACCTTTAAACTGTATAACGGATCAAAAGTAAATCAAAATGAAATCACGTGACTCATTTAATATGTCACTGATTGTGTTGATATTTTAAGTGGGAAATCTATTTAAGCCTAACATAGAGGCGTACATGTAGCCCAAGTTAGGAAATACCATTGTAATATACTATTCCTGCATGTTTAAATATATATTCTTATGACAATACAGGATCAGTGATTATATCGAGGGGTGAAAACGAAAAAGGACTAATGTGTTCTTTATTTATATGCACCTAGACCTTTTTCGCTTTCACCTCTCTAGGTATGTATTGGGGAAAATGTTTTAACCATTTTAAAAGTTTGAAAAACCCTGAAATTTTTCTTAAAAATTGACATATATAGAATTTACGCATTCAGAAGTTGCAGGTTGTAACTTAAGTGAACTAAACCGGAGATAAATTAGTTGAAATATAACATTAATTTGATTTACATCTATCATCCATCAAAGTTTTGATTCGACAGCACCTACAAGCAGGCATGTGGATAAAAATAAAACCTATGATGGTGAAATAACAAACAACGTTGTTGAAATGTCGAGAGGTAATTTCGTGATAAATGACTTTTGTTTGAAGTCGACTATTTTTGGTTGAAATGCATGTAGATGTTTGTAATATTTTACGGAAGTTAACGACTAAATTACTATATCTTTCTTTAAAATCATTTCTTTATTTAAAACATATATAATAAAATAATGTAGTAATTTACTGTCGACAATCTATATTATTTTAGATAGACATAAATTTATTAAATAATACCTGATTGTACAGCACATGAACAACAAAGAAATATTAACATATTCAAGCCCATGGCAAACCTCGAATCGGCTGAAATGAAATAAGCAATAACTGTGACACCAATGACATGTAGAAGCAATTGTAGTAGTAATCTTTGAATTAGTATTGGTAGTTAAAGTAGTGGTAGTTGACGCCAATTTTAACACATTTCAGGTTATATGGCAAATCCCGTTTTTTCTGTAGGAGGAAGACCTCAGACAGGCTCAGACTGAGTAAAAATCACCGCCCTTCCGCAAGAAACTGAAAACTTTCTCACACAAAGTTTTTGTAGCGAGCGCGACTCGAATCTACGACATTAACGCTTAGAGCTAAGTTTTGAGACGGCGCCTTAGACCACACGGATGACCCAGTTATTATAAGAGACGTAATTGAAGTTGAAAAAGAAGTAGTAACAAAAGCAGAAGTAGTTGTTTTAGACGTAAGAGTAGTAGTAGAAGTAGTAGTAGTAGTAGTTGTAATAGGAGTAGTATTAGTAATAGTAGTAGTAGTTGTTGTTGTTGCAGTTGTTGTAGTAGTAGAAGTAGTAGTAGTAGTAGTAGTAGTCGTAATAGTAATAGTAGTTTCTGGACATAAACTGATGTGAATTCTACATGCATCTGTTGCATGACGTCTTCAAATTAGTTGTACTAGGAAACCAATATTACTTTTGAAACGATACAAATGTTGTCTGTGAAAGAAAAATAAACGTATACAATTGGATTTAGTCGGAAATCTAACTGTTTAAATTAAAAGGTTTTTAATTCCAGATATTTTAATTTGCTCATATCATTTTTCGTCCTCAATTTCGTAATCAGCTGAAATAATATTGTAATTATGATCACATACATATTCATTCACATCAGCACATCAGTAAATTGACTGTTACTTAACACATTAAATACTTGAATTACCACAACTCCTTGAATATGTTATTTGGGATCGTAGTATTTGCTGACTTACGTACATGTAGTTGATGTGTCAAGTGTTCATATATATTTAAATAGAAAGTCATATTAAGTAGTTTATTAACAATTATGAATTTTAGTATATAAATTTTATTGCCGCTCAAATCCAAATCTGACGTAGAAAATACAAATCCTTTGAGCAAATACGTAAACAAGACAGACAATCATGTGTTCTGTGAAGAAAATGAGAATATATAAACAAAACGTAAAGCTTCAGAAATAAAATGTTTTGATATCTGATTCTTAAATATCTACTTTCTAGTCATTGGAATCGGGTGTAATTGATACTCTAAATGTATGTATTTAAATAGACAGAAACAACGCGTTAAAATGGAACTAATATATTCAGTTTGAACAACAATGTAGTAATTTTTATAACATTGTTTCTGACACAGAAGTGTTTACCCTTTGATCAATATCACACCAGCATTATTCCATTTTTATGTTATTACTACAAACTCTTTAAAATCGCAATTTAAATATTAACTTTTTTACATTCAGATTATAGATATGATTAATATTAAAACAAAGATATATATCTGACGTGTTTTGTTTATTTAAAACACAAACCAAACATTAATATCAGAGTAGCAGACATGTCTTATATCCCTTTATTCAAATTGGTTTTACTCGTTGGCAATATGAAACATTCAAATTCCGAAAGGATATTATACAATACAGAAACGAGCGGCTATAATGATTTCACGTTTTGTATAATCAAGTATAAACTAATGACTGAAGAAAGAGTTTACACCAACCTGAACAGTGATATTCGAAGGCCATATAAATCAATAGTCAGCATAAGTTGATTTGAAGCAAACTACTCAGTGAAATATTCATAATTCATGTAAAACATGCAGCTGGGTAAATTTCTGCTTAGTAGTTGTAGTAGTAGTAGTAGTAGTAGTAGTAGTAGAAGTAGTAATTACTACATAAAATAAATGTACTTTTATCAACATGGTATTGGAGAAATATGTGAATAGATAAATGAAACAGAAGATAGCTTAGGTACAAAATTTTGCTTACGTTATTTTTAAAGATGTATTCTTTCAAAAAATATTTTCAATTTACCTTTAAACATCGTCTGCGATGTATTCTACAATAAGTTAACATTTAAAAAGTCCTATTCATTATCTGCAGTGGTATATTTATCTATGTTACACGATTTAACAATAACATGATTACTACTTAAAGAGAAGATTTAATTGAGTCTTATTCCGTAGTGTATATGCTAGACAATAAACATAACCGGAAGATATAAACAGTATGACAAAAAGCTCCAGTGTTTGTAAGATGATATACATGTATGCATTCAATGTTCAGCAGAAGACTATTCTAACTTAAATTTTAAAAATTATATAGATAATGAAAAAATATCTTAGCTTTAAAGGCAATAACTTTTTTTTGATATCTTCTAACGATATCAAATCTTTTTTTTTTTATATACAAGCGTTTTATTGATAATGAACGAGTTAGCTCTGTAACAAGACGAGCTGCCTCATATTGAGTTTTGTCCAGACTATCTTTATTGTACTGAGTACAATTGTTCTAAACAACAGCGTCATATTCAATAATGGGTCTCAGAAATGATATAAAGATGTATAATAGCTATGAAAATCATAGCTTGTTTTATAATTCGAACTTAGGGCGTGTATTGATTAATAAGCTCTTATCGCAGTCTTTCAACACACACACTTAACTCGGTGAGAAACCTGAATCAGGTCTTATCGCAAGCCTGTCCGCACAATTGCAATTGGCTCTATTGGAAGCATGTCCGATTAGATCGTCGCTGATTGGTCAATTTCCGGGTCAGTGGAAATCCTTTGTCTTAGTCATTACACTAGACAGGTTAGGATATCACATAGTTATATTGTTAACACATCCGATATTTACGATTTAATTAGTGTCTTTATCTTATTTTCCTCATTGTTTGAACAGTGATATCCGGTATATTGTTAATAATGACTTATTGTCATTGTCTTATGTTTTATAACTGGATTGTTTATAATTACTTAGTGATGATTTTCACTCTGAACTTCCAAAACTGATGCCGCAATTCATAACATTAATAGTTAGCGACCCAGACATAGTAAGCCATCACATATTAAAAAAAACAGCTAAAACACTATGCCAACCACTTTGCATCATTTTCAATAGGTCTATTCAACAAAGCACATACCCAAAGTGTTTAAAATAAGTAAATGTAATACCATTATTTAAAAAAGGTGCTAAAGATATTCCATCAAACTGTAGACCAATTTCATTAATTAGTTGTATTGGTAAGATCATGGAAAGAGAAACATTCAAGAATTTTTACAATTATTCACATTTAAATAACCTTATTTACAGTCAGAGTTTCTTCCTAGTCATTCAAAAGCATATCAATTAATTAACATGTACCACCAGGCATGTAAGGCATTTGGTGAACAGAAAAAACACCAGTATAGTTTTTTTTTGTGATATATCAAAAGCATTTGACACAGTCTGGCATCCAGGTCTCTTAAATAAACTGCGTCAGTACGGAGTTACAGGTAACCTTAGCAAATGGATTGAACATTATCTAAATAATAGGACGCAAAGAGTATTTGTATGGTCATCTTTTTCAGAAACTAAATATATAAATGCCGGTGTTCCCGAAGGCTCGGTGCTAGGCCCTTTTTTATCTTTAATGTATGTCAATGATATAGTGGAATCTTTAGTATGTACTCCTAGACTCTTTGCTGATGACAGCTGTCTTGCAGGATCATCATTTATCACAAAATCAATTGAAACAACCCTTAAGTCCGACTTACAAAATATTTCTGCTTTGTCAAGACAATGGCTGGTAAACTTTAATCCATTAAAAAACACAAGTTGTAACTTTTTCGCTGGCTAACAAAGAACTTCCAAAATTAATCTTCGAAGGAACTGATATAGTTTCTATTCAGCACCATAAGCTTATTGGAGTCACTTTAAGTAAAGACGGTTCTTGGTATGAACGTTATTGAAAATGTTTAAAGTTCAATGCAAATGTAAAATTCAAATTAAAACGTTCAACACTCAATCAAATTCATATTTCCTATCTTAAACCTATATTAGAATATGCATTAGTTGTTTGGGATAGCTGCGTCATTATCGAACAAAATCGTTAGGAAAATACAATATGAAGCTGCAAGAATAGATACTGGTCTAACATGCTATGTCTTAATTATTAGGTTATTAATTGAAATTGACTGGGTATCTCTTTCAGATAGACGGAAAATGCAAAAATTGAATTTGGTAAATGAAGGAAAGACATTGTTATTTACCTACAGTTAAGTGACCATTTATACTTTACCATGGGCATATGTTATTGACTGCTTCGTGAACACCTGGCTTTACCACGGGCACTTTATTCTCTTTTTAATAAAGCTTCTGTGAGCATTTATGCTTACCACGGTCATTTGTTATTACAGCTTCCATGTGCATCTGGCTTTACCACGGGCACTATATATTTATATTGTTAACAGCTTCCGTGAGCATTTATGCTTTACCACGGGCATATATTATAAGCAGCCTTCATGGGAATCTGACTTTACCACGGGAACTATATATATATATTTACACAAAGCTTCCGTGAGCACATATGTTTTACCACTGGCATATGTTATTCGCGGCTTCCGTGAGCATCTAGCTTTAACATGGGCTATATATATTTTAAAATAAAGCTTCCGCATGCATTTATGCTTTACCATGGGAATTTGTGTTACAGTTTTCGTGAGCATCTGGCTTTAATACGGGCACTATATATATATATATATATATTTCTTTAACAGCTTCCGTGAGTATTTATACTTTATCGTGGATATATGTTATGACAGCTACCTTTAGCATCTAACTTTACCACGGGCATTTTCTGCAGCTTCCGTAAGCATTTATATGTTAGCACGGGTACATAACATATTTCTTATTCTTCCTTGAGCATTTGTGCTTTGTCAAGGATATACTTTTATGTTATCAGAAGCTTCCGTGAGCAATTGTTCTTTAGCACGGGCTGGTTTATAGTCTTCATTTGCTTCTGTTAGGATTTATGTTTTAGCACGGGAACATTATATATCCCTATGATTCCGTGAGCATATGTGCTTCACCATGGGCTTGTTTCTTCCCTTCTTTTGCTTCAATGAGCATTTATCGTATATATATATATATATATATATATATAGCAGCAGCTTCTGTGAGTGTTTGTACTTTACATAGGCTTGTTTATGTGTTTTCTTCATTTGATTTGTGAGCCTTTGTGCAGGCAAGTGCATTTTTACATAAATCACCAGCTCTAGGAACAGTTATGTTTGGACTTGGACACATTATCCCATAATTCTGACAGTTTCTGTTAGCCTATGGGCTTTGCCATGATTGTGGCATGAGTTTCTTCCACGTAAACTTCTGTTTCGGGAGCATAAATATGATGCATGCTTTCACAGCCAGCATTATACCCTATCATATCTTTCCATATACTTGGAATAGAAATACACAAGGGGTTCCATCACTTGGTTTTATATTCCCCTTTTACATGTTGTCCGATCAGACAGAGCATTTCTTCGCAGTTTTATCAATTTAACAATCAGGGTCAAACAATTACACCACCATGTCAAATTGAAGAAAATGGCCCAGGAGGGCATCCCTATATGGCTTTATTTGTTATGCAAATTTAACAGGAAATCATGTTTTCTGGTTCATACCTAGATTGATAGTCAAGACTTGCAACTTTTTACAGATGCAGCAGTTTCTTTGGGATATGGCGAATTTTACAGTAACACATTGTTTCAAAGTCCATTTCCTTCTCATTGCCGTAAAGTTTATATTACGTTTTTTGAACTTTACCTTGGGGTCATTTATTGCGAAAACCATACCATAGTTTTATATTGGCATTGATATATATTATTAACAAACACACCTTCAAAGTCCCCAGCATCATGTACTTATTTCGAAATGTAATACTTTCCTGCCTTCAGCTAAATATCCATTTCATCTCCAGACATGTTGCAGACATAGATAATAGTATAGTAGATGCGCTTTTTTTAGATTGCTGTTTAAGCTACTGGCCACACACTGCGACCAAGTACAGAAAAAAACATCTCCAACCCTTCTACGTCAATCACATACCAGAGAGCTTGGCATTTGTTTGGTCAGTTTTCTCAACATGTTTTTGCCCACCGGTGTCGACATCAGTTATTGCTCTTTTTGTATCTTACTTGCACAAATTGCGAATGACTTCTAAATTAATATCGACATATGTATCTGCAATACGTTGAGTTCACAAAATTCTTAATGTGTCTGACACCACCAATGCTTTCCTGGAAACGTATATGGTAAAGGGCACACAAAGATTAGCACCTTCATACGAATTCGACGCCCAATTAATTTACCCAATTTGAAAAAAATAGTGCAAGCACTTACACACATTTCAAAGTCTTGGTATAACTGTACCTTTTTCAAAGCAAAGTTTGTTTGCTTTTGGTACTTTTTGCAAGGTGTAGTGAAATTGTACGTTCTAGGTTTTACACGGCTGCAACTGTTTTCCAATATTGCAACGTGTCCTAACATTGCAATCAAGGCATTCTCATGGATGTAAGTGTCACTTTCAGACATGTAAAACATAGTAACGGTAAACCTCACAGCATTGGGTTATCTCATTGTCGCACTAAGATAACCCCTGTTACCACAATATCTCACAATATCTCGGTTTACGTGGTGTACAGGCAAGTCCTCTATTATTTCTCAGTCCAGGTTAGCTTGCGATTATTCATTATATGTGTTATCTCCTTGTTATCTGCTTGGGCTTATAACATGAACTATGATACTGATATTTTGTGTTATCTACTAGGGAATACGATGTACTATGATATTGATGTTTTTCTGTTACATGCATGGGCTTTTAACATGCATTTTGATATTGATATTTTGTTATTACCTTCCTTTTTTTGTAATATATACTATGGTTATATAATATCGGTTTGTATTATTGTTGTTGGCTACTTGGGATTTGCCCAGGTATCAATATACATGCATTGATATTTTATGGTTAATTGCTCGGGCTTGTAACATGTACTTTGATATGAATGTTTTATTGTTACCTTTGTGGGTTTGCAACATATACTTTGATATTGATAATTTGCTGTTACCTACCTATTCGTGTCACATACACCATGCTATTGATGTTTTGATTTTACCTCTCTTTGTGTGTATCAAAAACATGAATGTTTTGTCGTAATTGACCTGCGCAGCTACTAGGTACATGTACTGATATTGATTATTCTGTGTAACATGTACTTTTACAATTATAATGTTGTATTATCTACTTTCATTTCAACTTTCAAAATTAATTTCCTCATGTATATTATACTATGATGATGTGCATAATAATATGTGCGATACCCATACTGATGTTCAAACTTGACTATGTTTTCATATTTTTATATATGAATTGTCACATATACATTTGTAATATACAAGAGCTTCGATTCTGTTTCTATATTGTATTACACACTTTGATTACCACAGGCTTTACAGTCTTTCACAATTATTGGATATTGATTACCAACATAATTGTCTACATATGCTATTTAGAATATTATTCATATGTGTGATACATTTACCTCATAATGTTATGGTACATCCAATTATGAATCGTTATTCGTTTTAAGGAAGAACTGAATTGAGTTTCTTTATATAATATCATTTTCATTCAATTTTTACATGCAATCAGTGCTTAATAACATGCAATTGAATAATTCTCAGTACATTGGTTAAACCAGACAGGATGCCTCATTCTGCTTTCCTTCTCCATTCGAAATTTGGGGAAAGGAGAACTAGCATTCATAGTTCTTCCTTTATGGCGTATTCTACCGAACCCTTCATATTCCTTTTTTTTCTGTATTCTTTGAATATTTGTAATATATGTTATTGATATTATGGAACATGTGTACCCTGTTCCTGACGATGTAATGTATAAAACTCTCATGGCATATGTGTGTCGTTCTAATAATTAATAATGATAACAGTGATTTATGACACATACTTATTACGTGCTTTATATATATTGCAAAATTAACTGCGGTATGACTAAAAACCAATGATTGATTAGTAACATTACTTTTGCAATACATTTAAGACACGCATATACATAATTGTTTAGTTATGATATAGGGTATCATTTTTTTTTTTTAAATATTGCCTAAATCACATATAAATTATCATATTATATTTAAGGTACATGCAGCACTCATTGCTTTAGAGTTGACTCGGGGTCATAAGATAGCAAACAGATAAAAGACACAAATACTGGACATTACTATTCACTACACTATTTATATTTGCTATAAGACAAGCAGGTTGACAGTATAACGAACCACTACTGCGGTACCACCTATTGCACAATGACTACGTACCACTACACTATGCCCTTACCAATATATCGTCACATCCTATGACACAGTCACACCATCACAAATAATCACCACCTTTCATACGGTTATAACCTACTGTATCATTAATACCCACAAAACCGCCACCTCTTATAATACAATCATCACTAGCATTAGCATCAACACCTGTCATACTGACACCAACCACAATACCGTTACCACGTACTTGGCTACCACTACCTACCATACCATCTACGATCACGTACTATACTATCTCCAACCACGTTGTGTTTGCTATACTATCTCCAACCACGTTGTGGTAGTAGTATTAGTAGTAGTAGTAGTAGTAGTAGTAGTAGTAGTAGTAGTAGTACTAAAAATAGGAGTAGTAGTAGTAGTGGTGGTTGTAGTGAATGTAGCAGCAGTAGTAGTAGTACAAGTAGAAGTAACAGCAGTAGTGATGGTGGTAGTTGTAGTATAAGTGGTTGTGGTGGTGGTGTGTTAGTAATAGTAGTATAAGTAGTAGTGGTGGTGGTGGTAGTAGTAGTAGTGATGGTGGTAGTTGTGATGGTAGTAGTAATAGTAGTAATAGTAGTAGTAGCAGTAGTAGTAGTAGAAGCAGTAGCAGTAGTACTGGCAGTAGTAGTAGTTGTTGCAGTAGTAGTAGTAGTAGTAAAATTAGTAGTAATAGTGGTGGTGGAAGTGGTGGTAGTACTATTAGTAGTTGTTGTAGTAGCAGTTGTGGTGATGGTGGTGGCAGTAGTAGTATAAGTAGTTGTGGTGGTGGTGTAAGTAGTAGTAGCAGTAGTAGTAGTTGTAGTAGTAGTAGTAGTGGTGGTATTGGTGGTGGTGTATGTGGCGGTGTTAGTAGTGCTAGTAGTAGTAGTAGTAGTAGTAGTAGTAGTAGTAGTAGTAGTAAAATTAGTAGTAATAGTGGTGGTGGAAGTGGTGGTAGTACTATTAGTAGTTGTTGTAGTAGCAGTTGTGGTGATGGTGGTGGCAGTAGTAGTATAAGTAGTTGTGGTGGTGGTGTAAGTAGTAGTAGCAGTAGTAGTAGTTGTAGTAGTAGTAGTAGTGGTGGTATTGGTGGTGGTGTATGTGGCGGTGTTAGTAGTGCTAGTAGTAGTAGTAGTAGTAGTAGTAGTAGTAGTAGTAGTAGTAGCAGCAGCAGTAGTAGTAGTAGTAGTAGTGGTGGTGGTGGTGGTGGTGACTGTAGCAGTATTAGTAGAAGTAGTAATAGTAGTAGTAGAAGTAGTAGTGTAAGTAATGGTGGTGGTGGTAGTTGTAGTAGTAGTGGTGGTTGTGGTGGTATGTTAGTAATAGTTGTATTAGTAGTAGTGGTGGTTGTAGTAGTAGTAGTGGTATTGGTGGTGGTGGTAGTAGTAATAGAAGTAGAAGTAGTTGTGGTGGTAGTAGTAGTAATTAGTAGTAATAGTTGTAGTGGTGGTGGTGGTTGTGGTTGTAGTAGTAGTAATAGCAGTAGTGGTAGTAGTGGTAGTATTAGTAGTAGTAGTAGTAGAAAAAGTAGCTGTAGTAGTGGTAGTGGTGGTGGTGACTGTAGCAGCAGTAGTAGTAGTAGTAGTAGTAGTAGTAGTAGTAGTACTAGTAGTAGTAGAATTAGTAGTAGTAGTAGTAGTAGTAGTAGTAAAAGTAGTAGTAGAAGTAGTAGTAATATAAGTGGTAGTAGTTTTAGCAGACGTAGTTGTAGTAGTAGTGGTGGTGGTGGTGGTGTGTTAGTAGTAGTAGTAGTAGTAGTAGTAGTAGTAGTAGTAGTAGTAGTAGTAGTAGAAGTAGTAGTTGTAGTAGTAGTAATAGTAGTAGTAGTAGTAGAAGTAGTGGTTATAGTAGTACTTATTGTGGTGGTGGTTGTTGTACTAGTAGTAGTAGTAGTGGTAGTGGTGGTGGTGGTAGTAATAGAAGTAGTAGTAGTTGTGGTGGTAGTAGTAGTAATAGTTGTAATGGTGGTAGTGATGGTGATTGTGATGGTGGTAGTTGAAGTGGTAGCAGTTGTAGTAGTAGTAGTAATAGTAGTAGTAGTAGTAGTAGAAGAAGTATTAATAGTAGTAGTGGAAGTTGTCGTAATAGTAGTAGTATTGGTAGTGGTGGTGGTGGTAGTTGTAGTAGTAGTAGTAGTGATGGTGGGAGTTGTTGTAGTAGTGGTGTTGGTGGTGGTAATGGTGGTTGTGGTGGTAGTAATAGTAGTAGTATTAGTAGTAGTAATACTATTATGTGTTGTTAGTGTATGTATTTTAGTAGAATAAAAGTAGTCGTGGTAGTAACAGAAATAGCGGTACATGTAATAAAATCTAAAGTCCTTTAAATATTTTGACTCAAAGTAAACACCGCATATAAAATATGTTTTCTTTCGTTGCCCCAAAATATTATAAATACATTACCTTTTTAATAAAAAAATGGCGAAAGTGTTAGTAAGCCACACAGTTTTTTATACGATAACATGCCGGAACAGTATGTCTCAAAAAACTTTGGACACTATGGCTCACAGCGTGAGCTAATCAGTGACAGTACGTTATTGTATTCCCCTCGTCACATGCGGTAGTGCACACATGCTATAGGGCAATGATGGATAACAGAAGGTAGTATCGATGTCCAATATGTACTTTAAGAAAATCCACTTTATGCCTTACTGATGGGCAAATTAAACCCTTGAGAACAAAGAATATAATGGAAATAATAATTTAAAAAACGTACGTCTATAATAAATTATAATAAATCAGAATATGTGCAAAACTGTGCTATGAAACGTTAAAACGTACGCAGAACAAAATTGTATCAAAAAGGTTTAGGCTATCGGTTAAAGTACATATATTTTAAACGTAACGACAAAATACGTTTCATAATCTAGGTATACTGTTTTACTGGTATATAATTTATGTCCACAGCTGTAAAGATTGCTTTTATACTGGAACGGGTAAACTGGATTTGCGACATTTTTGT
Organism: Panopea generosa; assembly: GCA_029582155.1. Classification (NCBI taxonomy): domain Eukaryota; kingdom Metazoa; phylum Mollusca; class Bivalvia; order Adapedonta; family Hiatellidae; genus Panopea; species Panopea generosa. The sequence continues at coordinate 34,320,385 of CM055894.1, read as the reverse complement.
ATACATCCTTTTAAATTGCTATGGCCCCCGAGAAATTGATGTATACTGATAATAAAAAATGCACATATATCCATAATCAAGTTATCATTCACGAGTATGCTGTTAAAATCTAATAGTGCTTGTGAAAACTATAAAAAGGACGAACATACTTATATTTCATAAAAAAAACTCAGAAATTAAGACAATTTATATCCGTGTACTAGACCTATCCGAAATATATGCTGTATCTAATGATTTTGCGGGAGTACACGAAGTCGAACAATAACAACAACAGTCAAATCGGAATGCATTTACAGGCTAAGGAAAGGTATGGTTACTCAATCTCTCTGATGTTATTTAATTTGTTATTTCTTGCTATGTAATTATTTAACTCTGGTCGTTGGCGAATATTTTGAGAACAGTGACCTTGTCATTGTTTACATCAGTCATGATCTGAACTGGTCAAAGTGTAACGTTATAGGCGTATAACGATTGTGAATATTTATCTGAAGACAAGTTATATTTAGAGATGGCATGGTTTAACCAGTATGTATAAAAGTCTGGACTGAAAAATCTATATACACTAAACAAGTTGTTAATCAGTCACAAAGGGTAAATGTTCAGATAAATTGGGGGAGTGAGGGTATTTTAAGCTTTAAAAAGAAAATAAATGGAAATACCAAAACGCGCCTACCAATCGCACAGCCTGCGTTGTAATACAACATCGACGTTTTAAGGCGGGGGATTTCCGGTTCCGCAGGCGAGGGAGTCGAATTTAGGAATTTGACGGTAAATGTTCAATATTTTCATGAAATGCGATTTACTTAAACATTTTTTTCAAAAATCGGAGAATGTTATCCGATGAACAGTTAAACAAACCTATAAGTGACGGAAATTAAGCTAAATTAGTTATTTAATGAATGTTTGAGCACTTCTGAAGTGGCCACAAAAGTGACCAAATTACTGCACTTGACGATCATCTTCTGTCATACTTTCAAGCAGACAAGCTCTGTTTTTAAATAAATGCTTTCCAAGTGTAGACCATATAATATTGTTTACGTACGCAGAAAGTTATGCAACAGGGAGGTAGTTCCGTGAAGAATTATGAAGAAAAATACAGTACAAAGCAGGCGGATACTTTACAACGTAGGGGTGCTATACAAATAAGAACAAACTTACGTTCTTCGTACCAGTGATGTTTATATAGATACACCGTTACATATATTATATTCATTCTTGTTTGTATACACGGAGTTATATATACACAGTTGTATAATGAATTGAGACACAAGACACGTGTAATTTCAGTTCTCAAGCTTAACGAATAAGATAAATAATGTAGATATGCCTCAGTTCTGTTATGATACTATAAAATGTTATAAATCATAGTGTTATTTGGCTCCAGCTAACATTATAATAGGAGAAATCGCGGTGACCTGGTGACGTCACAGCTAGTTTACTGTCAGTTTACATGATGAAGAGACTGGGTGGGGGAGGGGGTGAGAAGTGGGGTGTGGGGTGTGTGTGTGTGTGTGTGTGTGTCGGGGGGCGGGGGGTCCCCAATAACAGGATAACAGCAAATTGATTTTGCTGAAAATAGTTAACAGTGAATACAAAATGAAGGAAAACAGTTAACCGTAATTAAACATGAAGATAACAGATAACAACAAACTTACGTTTCCAAAGTAGCTCAACATCACTTCAAGAAGACTAAGCTTATAACAGGAGAATGCTACAAGCGCAGTGAAAGCAGAATAAGAGTTGTCAGAAGACAACAGAAATCGCCCGGTGACAGCTAGGTTGACTGGTAGATTGCCCTCTGGGTTGCATTTTTTAGAGAGTTATGGCCCCTTGGACTTAGAAATTTTGGTTAGAGATTTTTAGAGGTTAAGAGTTTTGATTTGGTACCTATTTCATCATCCTATCATTGGACATGAATAAAACCGACCTCGTGCGTTCAACATCCTGCAGGAAACTCCTACAGACAAAAATCATAACTCTTGGTTGCATTTTGGCAGAATTATTTCCCTTTTAGACTTAGACATTTTGTTTTAGCCGGTTGAAGTTTGTAGTACACGGCCTTGATCATAGATGTTTGATAAATAGTGTCAGTTTGTGGTCCTCTCTCTAATTTGTTCAAAACAATGACCCTAGGGGCAAAAGTGGCACGCCCTAAGTGATTTATTTTGTTTCATTTTCATGAAAGGGTATCGAGCTGTGTTAAACTGTGCATGCTGGTACAAGATTATTTCAACTATAGATCCATTTAGATGATCTGGTACCGATATATTGCCCTCTGAGGTGAAGTTAGTGCACAGGCTTTCATGTCATGCTGAATTAATTAATATTAAAGCAATATGAGCCATCCATTCACTTTGTTGTTTTCAAAAAAGCATAATTGTTGATAATGAAAATAAATAGTGTTGGTGAATTATTTTGCTAATTTATTTTTAACAGATATGCAATAATTATAGTTTAATTATACTACCCCTGAGGTTTACTTGTCTTCAATTAGGTACTTATTTCCTGAAAAACCTGTTGTTTTAAATCAGCGCGCTGTCCTTCCGACAACTCTTCTTTTATATATTTTTAACAAATATATATGATAAAAGTCCATGAACACCTCTGACTCATTATAATTTAGCTTCAAGCACCATCAGGAAAAACAATAGCAACAACCTCTTCAGAAGGAAGAGGGGACTGCGATGAACAATGGTGGAGCATATTTAAGATCCTATGATTAGATCTTACATCTTGTATCCTATTTAAGGGCCCTTACAATTCAAGTGGTTCATTTATAACAATACAGAAATGCACTTATGACCATCATAAGATCAAGTTTCTAGTCAAAAATTCTTAGTAGATATATATTTTTTTTTTTATGTTATGGTGTGTATACATATATATATATATATATATATATATATATATATATATATATATATATATAGTAGTAGAAGTAGTACCAGTAGTGGTGGTGATAGTAGTAGTAGTAGTAGTAGTTGTAGTAATGGTGGTGGTGGTGGTGGTAGTAGAAGTAATACTAGTAGTAGTGACGGTGGTGATGGTAGTAGTAGTAGTAGAAGTGGTGGTGGTGGTAGTGGTGTTAGTAGTAGTAGTAGTAGTAGTAGTAGTAGTAGTAGTAGTAGTAGTTGTAGAAGTAGTAATAGTAGTAGTAGTAGTGGTGGTGGTAGTTGTTATGGTGATATTAGTAGTAGTAGTAGTAGTAGTAGTAGTAGTAGTAGTAGAAGTAGTAGAAGTAGTAGTAGTAGTAGTAATAATAGTAGTTGTAGAAGTAGTAGTAGTAGTAGTAGTAGTAGTAGTAGTAGTAGTTGTTGTTGTAATGACGGTTGTGATATAGTAGTAATTGCGGTGGTAGAAGTAGTAGTAGAAGTATTGGTGGTGGTGATGGTGGTGGTGGTGGTAGTAGTAGTTGTTGTAATAATAATAATAATAATAATAGTAATATCAGTAGTGGAGGTAATAGTAGTAGTAGTAGTGGTAAATGTAGTGGTTGTAGCAGAAGTTGTAGTGATGGTAGTAGTAGTAGTAGTAGAAGTAGTGGTAGTAGTAATAGTAATAATATTAGTATGGTGGTTGTAGCGTAATGAGGTTGGAAATACAAGTTCACAAATTAGTTGAGATTACATATGTTTATTATAAGTTATTACAAATACAACAAGTCCGATTTCTAAAGTTACAGTAAATTCAATTTCTAAGTTATCACCATTACAAATTCCTAAAGTTGTTTCAGTTCTTAAAGTAATCACAAGTGTTATTTCTGAACTTAAATTTCACGACGCGCAGTTTAATTTAGTTCCGTCAAAACTGACGTGGCCTAAAAAGGTATCTCGAAAACCGACTTCTTGTGTCGGTAAATTTGGTCGTTTATACACCGTTAGCCTTACACGGCTGTCAAGTTGTTTTCGCAATAAAACAACCGTTATTAATTGTTCGTGAATTGTTGGTTGTGTCTACAACCAGCGTCTATTTTTAGCTAAATGCATCACGCGGCTGCGCTAATTGTCATTACAGTGCAGTATGTGCGAGCTCGCTAGTTAATGAGACATTTGACAAATGGGTCATATGAGTGGTGGTGTAATTGTCCCGTGTTCTGTATTTTTTATGCAAGCTTTTTATTTTTTCATTTCATTCTTATAAATCCGTATTGCTACATAAATCCGAATTATTCTTATAAATCCATATTTGATTCCTGACTTTGTTACATGGTAGTATTAGTAGTAGTAGTAGAAGTAGTAGTAGTAATAGTAGTTGTATCAGTAGTGGTGGTAGTAGTAGTAGAAGTAATAGTAATAGTATTAGCATCAGCATCAGTAGTCGTAGTAGTAGTGGTGGTGGTTGTAGTAGTAGTAGTAGTAGTGGTGGTGATAGTATTAGAAGTAGTAGCAGTGGTGGTGATATTGGTGATGGTAGTAGAAGTAATAGTAGAAGTAGTAGTAGAAGTAGTAGTAGCAGCAGCAGCAGCAGCATTCGTGGCAGTAGTAGTTGTAGTAGTAATATCAGTAGTGGTAGTTGTGGTGGTAGTAGTAGTAGTACTAGTAGTATTAATAGTAGTCGTCGTCGTAGAAGTAGTAGTAGTAGTAGTAGTATCAGTAGTGGTGGTATTAGTAGTACTAGTAGTAGTATCAGTAGTGGTGGTGGTAGTAGTAGTAGTAGTAGAAGTATTAACAGCAGCAGCAGAATTAATAATAGTAGTAGTAGAAGTAGTGGTGGTGGTGGTAGTAGTAGTAGTAGTGATGGTGGTGGTGGTAGTAGTAGTAGTGGAGGTGGTAGTTTTAGAATTAGTAGTAGTGGTGGTGATGGTCGTGATGGTAGTAGTAGTAGCAGAAGAAATAGTTGTGGTAGTATAATATGTAGTTTTAGTTGTAGTAGTGTTAGTAGTAGTTATAGTATTAGTAGTAGTAGTATTGGTTGGGTGGTATTAGTAGTTGCAGGTGTAGTAGTAGTAATAGTAGTAGTAGTAGTAGTATTAGTGGTAGTAAAAGTAGTGGTTGTGGTAGTAGTAGTAGTAGATGTAGTAGTGGTAGTGGTGATGGTGGTGGTGGAGGCGGTGGTTGTGGTGGTGGTGGTAGTAGTAGTAGTAGTAGTAGTAGTAGTAGTAGTAGTAGTAGTAGTAGTAGTAGTGATGGTGGTGGTAATAGTAGTAGTAGTGGTGGAAGTGATGATATTAGTAGTAGTAGAAGTAGAAGTTTTGGTAGTATAAGATGTAGTTTTAGTAGTAGTGGTGTTAGTAGTAGTAATAGTATTAGTAGTATTGGTTGGGTGGTATTAGTAGTTGCAGTTGTAGTAGTAGTACATGTAATAGTAGTAGTAGTATTAGTAGTAGTAAAAGTAGTGGTTGTTGTAGTAGTAGTAGTAGATGTAGTTGTGGTAGTGGTGATGTTGGTGGTGGAAGTGGTGGTGGTGGTAGTAGTTGTAGTTTGTAGTAGTGACGGTGGTTGTAGTAGTTGTAGAAATAATAGTAGTTTTAGTAGTATTTGTAGTGGTGGTTGTAGTAGTAGTAGTAGTAGTAGTAGTAGTAGTAGTAGTAGTAGTAGTGGTGGTAGTGATGATAGTAATATTAGTAGTGATTGTGTTGGTAGTAGTAGTAGTAGTAATAGTAGAAGTTGTAGTAGTGGTGGTGTTGGTAGTAGAAGTAATAGTTGTAGTAGTAGAAGTAGTAGTAGTAGTAGTAGTAGAAGTAGTAGTAGTAGTAGTAGAAGAACAATTTGGAGTAGAAGCTTTAGTAGTATTGGCTGCTGTCATAGTAGTAGTAGATGTAGTAGTAGAAGTAGAAATTGGAGTAGGATTTGTAGAAGTAATCAAAGTATGTTTAGTTTCTTTGCCACAAAATGTTATAACTACCTACTTTTTCAGAAAAAATGGCAAATACGTTAATAAACCACAAATTTGTTTAAACGATAAGATGCCGGAACTGCATGTATCAAAAAACTTCGGACACTATGGCGTCACGCAGCGTGAGCTAATCAGTGCCAGTGCGTTATTGTAATAACAATGTTATCAATGACCAAGTAATCTCTGCGGGTGGGGTCATAAAAACGACAAAGATCATCAGTCTTAATTTACAGGACACGATCATTGACGTAAAGTGTCGAAGCATTAGTCGAATAGGTCATGGATTTATTTTTAAAAAAGTGTAAAAAGAACAAGAGAGATAAAATCTTATTAAAATAGAAGTAATATCAATAAAAGCTTGATAAAAAACACTGTTATATATATCAGCACAGTAATGTTTTGTTGTTTTTGGTGTGTTTTTTTGTTATATTTATCAGCACAATCCAGGACCGATTAGCTCAGTCGGTTACGCGTCTGACCATCAACCCAGGGGTCGTGAGTTCGAATCCCCGCCCGGAAACAGTCTACGTGATGTTTGATATACGACATAGTGTCTCATTATCATTCGTCTCTCACCACTGATTCAAGTGGGAAAGTTATCAGTTACTTGCGGAGATGGGGTGTACTGGTTATTTCCAGGAAAAAGAGCCGGTTAGGTTAACTGATTGTCTGTTAGCCCTCGATGGCATAAATATGACGCTAAAGGTGAGGGGGTGGGGGATTTGGTTAATAGAACACATGACAGTTGATATCAGTGTCTGAATTACAAAATTTATTATTTTACACTATATTTTTATATGCGACACTACAATTTCTCACTTGATACACACCATCCTTACTTGACTATATATTTTTTCTAACTGGGCACTAGAATTTCTTATCTATATATACTCAACATCCTTACACAACATTTAAATTCCTTATTTGACACTATATTTCTATACGCGACACTACATTTTCTCACTCGATACACAACATCCTTACTTGACTATAGATTTTTCTTACTGGGCACTAGATTTTCTAATCTATATTTACTCAACATCATTACACAGCATTCAATTTTCTTTTTTAACACTATATTGTCAAAGCGACACTTGATTTTCTCACTCGATACACATTTTTACTCAACGCTAGATTTTTATAACTGGGCACTAGACTTTCTTATCTATATATACTCAATATTTTAGTTGACATATGATTTTCTTACAAAAATAGTTTCAGTTTCCCCATTGTTTAATTTTTATAAAAAAACCAGTATAAGTATAAAAAAACCATAAAGATTTGTATGTTGTCAAATTCATGACTAGATTTTTCGAAAGCGAGGCAAAATATTGTGAAACAAATACCTGGATTATATCTTATATTCCCTTCAAATCACAATGAAAAAAATATATGTATATGTTTGTTGTTGAATGGTATATTAAACTTGCATTCTTAAAGGTCATAAAATAAAATACAATTTAGGGTCCAGATTTTCGGAAATGGATACATTTTGGAGGAACATTATTATTTTTTTATCAATTTCAGCTGATTAAGATAACTTGAATCGGCGATTGAAAATATAGTAAACCAAATGGTTATTGTGAATAATTCATATTTGTATTTTTTATATCTTTCATGAATTAAGGTTTTGAAAAGAACCATTTGATGCCGAAAAATATACATTGCTCGGAAATGAGTAAATTGTGGATAATTTCTTTTCTAATAAAACTTAAATTATTGATAACTTTGACAATATGGCCGATTGAAAATGTATTATATCAAATGAGTTTTGTCAGGTTCTTGTTTATTTCTTGAGTATCTTTCGAGAATAAAGGTTTCAAAAAAGAACAATAACGCACTGAGTATAAAACCGCACATTTTGTCAGTATTGTTCGATTTTAATGTGATTTTAAACATTTCATTGGACGAACTTTTTCTTCTAACCTTTACCAATTTAACGTTTAGATATTATGAAACAAATCATTTAAATATCAATAACACCAGATACAAAAGCATTATTGTACACCCATAAAGCGTGGACTTTCCGTAGTGCATGTGAATATAACATGACACCGGCACTTTTAAATTAAATAACACCGATATCAATATCGGAACCCCCCAATTGGAAAACCTCGGTTCTCATTGGCCAATTCTAAAAATCGATTTTCCGATTCCTACTTGGAAATTAGAAATTTTAATTGGAAAATTTATCTTTCCAACTAGGACGAAACGACTTTCCAGTGGAAAAGCATGCATTGTGGGGGACTTTAGATTATAATTGTGGCATAAATCGGCAATTTATCATGCTTTTGGTTACCTTTTTATGATCGAACAGTCGTACTCTTCAAACTGCAATACTTTGCCAATAAAAATAACAATAGATGGAAAAAAAGTTTTAGGAAAAAAGAGTTTTTCCAGAAATTCACTCTGTTGTGTTGCAATGTTATTAGTATAAAACACGTTTGTTTTGTAACAACAGTTTATTTAACAATGGCATGCATTAAGAGCTGATTTTTTTCTCTGAAATTACGCGGTCAAGTTTTTAATGTCATTAGAACAGGTATCAGAGAGTATTTTGTGAGGTTTTTAGCAAAATTTATCCATACACTATATGGAAATATTAAAAAAACGCTATATTTCTATTGCAAAATTGAAAAACAATAGACATTCTGCCGAAATGATTTTATGTTTAAACCCTTAACCTTTAAATACACGCTTATACTTACCGTGTTCATGACTATTATTATTATAAGCATGCATCTATGTTTGACCTGTAATTAAAAACGAGATGAAAACAAATATATATATTGTTTTTGCATTGCTTGTAAAATATACATTTCTGACAATTTTTTTAAAGACGAGTATGTTTATGGGGAGGTAATTTAAAAACATCTGTACGGTAACTTAAGCGTTTTAATTTCTTATATTGCATGAAAAATCTTCCGCCACGGTTATGTGTGTCGTCCTGGTTCTAACAAGGTATACGTCGAGTGTAATTTGTCTAAGATGTAAGAACTTGTTTCACAATCGAATTAAAATCAATAAGTTTAAACTAAACATTAAACTTAGATGTTATTAAGTTACATAAAATTTTATTCATGGGAAAATCTCTAGAAAACGTCCTGAAAGCAATTTCTAAAATTAATTTGGCGAAAACAAATGCCCGTTTCCGATTAGCTCCTGATTAATTCTAGACTACGTATGATTGTCTTTTTTCTCTCCAGTAGTGATGTTCAGAGCACGCACATCATCATGTGAACATGCAGTTGTATTTTGACCAAGTTATATTAAACCAATTTTCAGTTCAGTATTTTCGTTCTCTCTGGGCGGCCATGTTTGATATTGGGAAACACACGCATCAAAAGTAAAGACGGTCAGTCAACCGGATACAAATGTTGTTATTTTTGCCTTATCAAATATGAAATAAAATACATCCGTTCAAATAAAACAAATCCAAAGAAATATTATTTTATATTTTTAAGCATTTCCACTGATACAATCAAAATTAACATGACTTCACTAATAAGAGTTATCATCCTATCACAGCTGATTACAAGCAATAACTTATCCGTTCTTTGCGGAGGTGAATGTGCTCGAATAGTGATAAACCTCCTTAGATCCGAGGAAGAGTGGTTTGGTTTACTGATCTTCTATTTTCTTTCGATGACACACAATGGCGCTAATATTCAAATAAACAAACTAGTTTTATATAAAAAAAAGTACTAGTATTTATGTTTTCATTTGGGTTTACATTCCTGGTACAACGATTCGGTTGATGCGGAAACGTTAATAAATCGGATTTTACATTGGTGTGAGTATCTTCAGTATCACAAAACGTTTTAAGAAGGTAGGTAGCACAGTTGATAGAGTGTTGGTCATTTACTCAAAATGTTGCGTGTTTGGTCGTCTTAATGTCTAAAAGAATTAATGCTACTAACAACATAACTGATAATGTATCGAATAGATGTAACTGAGTTGTATTATTTTGACTGACGTTTCGAAACCACATAATATACATTTTTATCACAGGTTTGTTTTTAAATATCGAAGTAAACTTTGATAAAACTTTTCACTGCTAACAATAGTGGGTATTGTTTCAAACTCATTTACTGAATATGTTACAGTTTGACCCGGATATCAGAAAAGCCAGGCCTGTTGTGCTGATATTTGAAAACAATAATTTCCACATTCCGCTACCAGTCGTGGAGGTATACATAAATGGGAATAATGTTTTGGAATCTAGTCCGGTTTATGTGAAAAAAGTTTGTTCTGTATGTTGGGCACAGAGACACCCTATTATTGATGCTATAGACAAGTTAGTTGTCGTTTTTTTTCACGTAGGGAAGAGTTAAATTATCTAGTATGTCATTTTTTTTGAAAAAGCTACAAATCATTATACAATATGTTTTATGAAATCATATAACTATTATTCAATAAGTCGCTCGGTTGATTTTGGTAATTTTGATTTGAAGCCCTTTTTCGGAAAAAAATCGAAAGAGAAAACAGTTCCAGATTTTCGCAAATTATTTTCAAAATTGATTGTTCGTTGTTATTTTTTCATTATAAATCCATACAAGTGTAAGTGGTGATATTTTTTTTTGATTCAGTATTTTAAACAAAACTAAAGAATACACGATTTTGCTGCTATAAATTGGGACGTCAATAAGATTTAGCATGGCTATGTTTACGACGTCACATGTAAATTTATGTTATGTTTACCACAAAAAGATACAAATTTACATTGAAGCTACTTCTAGTTCCATTTTATACCAAATATATCACAAATGTTCAATGTAATTTATAAGGTATATTCCTCCTTAAATACATTTCAATTTTTTTTTTCAAAGTAAATGGTATCCACTCTTAAAATAGTATTTGTTGCAATACACCAGAACACAGAAATGATGTCTTTGTTTCTTGTATGATTCCATAATAACTAGATATATTTTAAAATAAGCATGTTCAATAGCTCAGGATAACACCCTGTTTTACTTTTAATTAACAGCTTAGTTCCAAGCCCACATAACAGACATTGACCGGGTTTCCAAGAATAAACCCACAAAAACATGTGACAAACAAATACATACCTTCCCTCAAACATTACACAAAATATGTACTATATAAACGTTACACAGCCTACATGAAATACAGATTAACTAACTCGATTGGATCTTAAATTGAAATGCAACGTTTTCTTTCATTGGTTTGTAACCTGCATTGATCTAATTGTATAAACTCTACCAGTGAACTGTGTATCACGTTGAATTAATACATCAATTTAGCTCAGCCTTAAAATACTTGAGTGTTACTAAATAAAGTTACGCCTCAATCAGTAGAAAAATACATAGTAGTGTTCCTTGTTAACAGAGGGCACTGCTGCTTCATATCTCTTGTCAGATGCAAAGAAAAGACGGCGAAAAACGATTCAGTAACTAAAAGTTCAATTTATTACAGTCCTATACATATACATAAAATTGTGTTTTGTTACAGTGTATGAATATCCACGATATGTGATAGTAAATCGCATTAATAATATATATCAAGAGGCCACACACATACACGCGGGTGCATGCGAAGTGAAACTGAAAATATACTTCTCAATAATTAAAATTGTTTATATTTGTACATACAAAGTAAAGCACGTTGTCATTTAAATGTTGACATTGATACTGTTCTTGAAATAAGTATGAAAAGGTTGATTTAAAATAACATTAAATTGTTGATGCCATTGCATGTGAATATCATATAATTAATCTCTTGAATAGTCAATCAATGAACTGATAATTATTACGGACATTAATTTTATAAAGGCTCACTTTGGGATTCGAGACCATTTGTGTTTCATAATTGAAAAGAAAGTAAGTCATATCCGGAGTGAAATAGTGTTAAACAGTTTGTCGACAAAGTGACTGTACCGTATAGTATTCAAAGTTTCATGAAGTATTATATACGATTAAAAACCAGGGCGCCGGAACATTAAATCTGCATTTCTTATAAAACCAATTTACCCGGGCGATTTCGATGTATTAGGTTTAAAGACGTTTCTGCTGGTTGTTACTGCGCATCGCTACGCGCATAATTTCTTTCTGTTACTTTCAGTTTCGGGGTCTAATGTCGCCGTTTGGTTAATTAAAAATCGAGTCGCATTAGGATATTTACAAAGCGAAGTATTTTCATTTCGAGATGTCAGAAATGTGAATTTTGTCAAGGAAGCGATCGAAAAGCACGAAAGAGTATATTGTTTTTCGTTCTAAACCACCAGAAGTGCTTGTACATAACGAAGTCGTAGAAACAACTACGAAAATATAATCAATACTCGTAGTGGTAACATTTCGGAAAGCTCATTTTTCTGATATGGATCATTTGTGAATTTGTTCCAAAGCGCTAAATTCATAATAAATTTACCTGAAACAATATTATTCATACCGGGATGGAGAAAAGGAAGAATATATCTTGAATTTTGACATTTAGCTGACCTGATGCATGTAACAGTTTGGTATTGAAGGACACTATGGAAGACACTTATATGGGTCAACGTTATACATAAACTGTATATGTGGAAGTATAAGAACAGTGGAAACAAACAAGACACATCAATTAAACAGGAAAAGTCCAATATCATTTGACATCAACACAAAGCAATTGAGTATAAGGTTAGTTGATGTTTTATCATAACTCACTGATCAATATTAATGTATCACATAAAATGATAACCTTCTTTATGATTTCTAGAGATGAACAACTATAAAAAGTGATTCATTGGTTGACTATTTACACCATTTTCATGCCATCGAGGGCTAACAGACGATCACTTAACCACTGTTTCCGGGAATTAACCAGTATTTGAGCACACCCCATATCCGCAAGTAACTGATAGCTTTCCAACTTGAATCAGCTGTGAGAGACGATTGATAAAGAGACATAATGCTGTATATCTATCATCCTGGAGACTGTTGCCAGGCAGGGATTCAAACAGTATTCTTACATTGAGTAAATGTTAAAAATAAATTTATACACCGTCATGTTCTGTGTTTCCTGTTAAACAGAAAATCGTTACATGAATTATGAAAATAAGAAACTATTCAACACATTTCAGGAATGCTAAACAGAGGCTCAGGTTACAGATGGATTGAGATGTCGGTGCTTTAAATACCTGTAGTGGTTTAATTAACTATGAAGAGACAATCAATATCGTGACATAGACAACATGTACAGAAACACTAAATGAAAGAGTGACAATCATCAAAAGGGGCCAATGGTAATTAATAATGTAATTTAACCATTTCAGCTTATTTCTACTATGGATTACAACAAAATGATCATGAGCACAACAGATGATCTGAGGGGGATCAAACCTGTGACTACTTACTTGTTTGGCAAACCCAATATCCGTGCAAATAACTGACAACTTTCCCACTTGAATCAGTGATTAAAGATGAATGAACATGAGACACAATGTTGGAATTTGCATATATTTAAATCATCACAGAGACTGGCCAAGTGGGGGTTTGAGCTTACAACCCCTTGACTGCTTGTTACATAACATAACAGTTTCATTCAGTAAAAAAAATGTCCACATACATGTATGCAAGTTTATAACCATAAGATTTTGTTCAGTGATTTGAACATAGATATCATAACAGGAATTGCTGCTCAGTTATAACCCTTGAGTTGTCAAACTATACCCATATATTGTGCTGTTTTATTAAAATACATTGTCGTTATTTTAACCAGACCGATGAGCTCAGTCAGTAGAACACGATACTTCTAGCTCAGGGTTGAGAGTTTGATACCTGAGGCTGGCTAACTTACAGTGCTAACTGTCGTTCAGATGGGACTTTAAACTGAGGACTTTTATGATGGTGCTATACACCAAGCAAAATGATTAGGTGAAACATATGATTAAGTTTCTATGATAATTGTTTCCTGCACTATCACCCACAAACCTAAAAAGTCTAAACTGTTCACTCTTCTGGGTGCATCACCCAAATGAGAAACTGGTGTGATGTAAATTAAGCTTACACACAAACAAACATTGTCATTTATTTCTTTATCTCATGTAAGCTTCCTTTAATTTTCAGTGATGAAGTCAGTCAAGTAGTACACCAGGACCAGGCAAATTTATTAAAATATGTGTTGCCATAAGAATGGATTGTGACAGTACATCAGATACTGGGACCATGTTAACAAAAAGTATTCGAAAAACATATGATGTTTTTCCAGAAGACTAGGAAATGCACCTATTATGAAAAATCAAGAAAAATCACTACCAGTTCACCAGGCAGTGTTTCTAAAATTTTAATGACAATTAAAAGATTAAAGTTGGAAGTAGCCCAGTACAGGAATAGAAATGTCAAGTTAATGTAATAATAATGGATGACAGTGCGACTACTATAGCCAAGATAAATACCAGAAAAAATGACTTGAATGGACTCGTAGATAAAACTCTGAAGATATTATGTTGAGTAGCAGGTCACTGGTGATCCAACCTTGATTGACAGTACATGGATTTACCACTAGGCCTCTAACATTTCAAACTTTTACAGCTATTGATGTTCATCAATTACCCAGTATATATGAAATATATAAAAGCAATTTAACAGTAATTACATTATAAATTACAAATATTATAATTGATATTTAGTGCATCATTTAGAAATATGAAAGTTACTTCTGCAATGAAACTTCATTTATTAAAATTACAACAGATAATTTTCACAATTTTCACAATTTTAGGCCATTTTATGAAAAGGGAAGTTAACATTTAGCACTGTAGCTTGGTAACAAGCAAGGTGACATGTATTTTTTATTTTATTTTATGATTTTGTTTGTCGTTGTGCTTCTTTGTAGAAAGAATGAAACAGTTCTCCACGTAGAACTTTTTTTTTTATTGAATTGGTATGAAAATGCATCGATTCCGGCCATTTTATGAAAAGGGGAGGTAACATTTAGCACTGTAACTTTGTAACAAGCATGGTGACCTGTATTTTTTTATTTTATTTTCTGATATAGTTTATAATAATGCCTCTATGTAGAAAGAATGAAACAATTTTCCGCATTAGAACTTTTTTTATTATTGAATTAGTGTCAAAATGCATCATTTATGGCCATTTTATGAAAAGGGAGGTAACATTTAGCACTGTAACTTAGTAACAAGCATGGGGACATCTATTTTTTGTTTTATTTTTTTATATAGTTTGGTTTAGTGCCTCTTTGTAGAAAGAATAAAAAAATTCTCCGCGTTAGAACTTTTTTTATTTTTAAGTTAGTGTAAAAATACATCGTTAACGGCTAATTCTATAATCGTAGAAATTTATGAAAATTACTGTATGAAATATGAAACTCAAAAGAGCATTATGACTTTTTCTGTTTTAGATACTTTATCTTTTGTTACATGAGTGACAACAATATTTTGTTGAAATATATCACTTTGTTAGTAAATTAAACAAGATTTATAACTTACACCAATTTGCTGTTTTTTCTTTAAAAAATGTAAAACGGTGTAGTTTAAAAATAGTCATAGCAAAAAAACAAGCATGGGGACCTATATTTTTTTAGTGTTTTAAACTTGTCTTACTTCAAAGTACTTGTGTGCCAAATTTAAAAAAAATATCCGCGCTAGAACTTACTAGAAGAAACGTCTTTAAGGGAGATAACAACTATTAAAGCGATGAATGTCTCGCAATTGACTGCGCCATTTTTTGTTAAATTTTCGAAACATTTTGAATATTGAAACAATGGACGGTTGGTTGCAAAGAGATCGGCTCTAAACTCACTATGTCAGTGACATAATATTTTAGGTCATAAGGCAACAAATGAATGTAATGACCTAATTTTACCTTTGAAGATGTTTCTCTTGAATTGGGTGCTCAAAGTGATGCTGATAAAACCACTGTTTTGTTTTTTTTGTTGGTTTTTAAATTGATACAGGTAAAATGACTGTAAGACCAGAGGACAAGATATTACTCTTATAAAGTAAAATTAAAAAAAAACTAAATAAATATATATATTTTGAAAGATCTTTAGTCTCTGGTAAAATGTTAAAACTTTGCACAAGGGTATTTCCTGCAGGCCGGTATTCAACATACGGTTTTATTATGCAATATAGAGTAAATAAAGAAATGGAAGCTGATTTATTGATGTTTTAAAAGTCAGTTTAGCTGCTTTGTTTCAATCATCTTCATTTTATTGCTTATTTAAAGTTATTGTTCATTAAGAAGTGAAGTTAACATTGTAATTTCATTCAAATCATATTTTTTTTAACTTGAGTCACTTTCAATAAACATTCTAACTTTCTTAACACAAAATATGATAAAATACCGATAAGGTCGTATAAGAAAAACAACTTTTTGAAGATATGATAAGAATATATTTATACATATCCGGTTAATCCTTTCGAAATAATTAGACAAATGTAGAGATTATGGTGGTTATGTGAAGTGCATGATCCAGTGTCAGATCATCGGATCCTGGTTTATCGAATCTTATATGTAGTGTCCTTGGGCAAGACATCTATGAATAATTATAGCTACGGTAATGGGAAGTGCCCTTGAGCAGGATACTTATCCGTACTTATAGCTATAGTAATGGGTAGTGTTTTCGAGCAAGATACTTATCCGTACTTATACTACATTAATGGGTAGTGTTCTTGAGCAAGATATTTATCCGTACTTATAGCTACAGAAATGGGTAGTGTCCTTGAGCAAGGTACTTATCCGTACTTATAGCTAGTAATGGGAAGTGTCCTAGAGCAAGATACTTATCTGCACTAATAGCTACTGAAATGGATACTTGAGCAATGTACTTATCCGAACAAATATCTACAGTAATGGGTAGTGTCCTTGAGCAAGATACTTATCCGTACTTATAACTATGGTAATGGTTAGTGTCCATGAGCAAGATACTTATCCGTACTGATAGCTACGTAATGGGTAGTGTTCTTGAGCAAGATACTTATTCAAACATATATCTACAGTAATGAGTATTGTCCTTGAGCAAGATACTTATCCGTACTTATAGCTACGGTATTGGACACTTGAGCAAGTTACTTATCCGTTCTTATAGCTACGGTAATGGGTAGTGTCCTTGAGCAAGTTACTTATCCGTTATTATAGCTACGGTAATGGGTAGTGTTCTTGAGCAAGATATTTATCCGTACTTATAGCTACAGAAATGGGTAGTGTCCTTGAGCAAGGTACTTATCCGTACTTATAGCTAGTAATGGGAAGTGTCCTAGAGCAAGATACTTATCTGCACTAATAGCTACTGAAATGGACACTTGAGCAAGTTACTTATCCGTTCTTATAGCTACGGTAATGGGTAGTGTCCTTGAGCAAGTTACTTATCCGTTCTTATAGCTACGGTAATGGGTAGTGTCCTTGAGCAAGATACTTATCCGTACTTATAGCGCCGGTAATGGGCACTTGAGTAAGTTACTTATCCGTACTTATAGCTACGGTAATGGGAACTTGAGCAAGATACTTATCCGTACTTATAGCTACGGTTATGGGCACTTGAGCAATGACTTATCCATACTTATAGCTCAGGTAATGGGCATTTGAGCAAGATACTTATCCGTACTTATAGCTACGGTAATGAGCACTTGAGCAAGTTACTTTTCAGTACTTATAGCTACAGAAATGAGCACTTGAGCAAGTTACTTATCCGTACTTATAGCTACGGTAATGGGCACTTAAGCAAGTTATTTATCCGTACTTATAGCTACGGTAATAGGTAGTGTCCTTGAGCAAGATGCTTATTCGTGCTTAAAGCTACGGTAATGGGCACTTGAGCAAGTTACGTATCCGTACTTAAAGCTACGGTAATGGACATTTGAGCAAGATACTTATCTGTACTTATAGTTACGGTAATGGACACTTGAGCAAGTTACTTATCAGTACTTATAGCTACGGTAATGGTTAGTGCCCTTGAGCAAGATACTTATCCGTACTTATATCAACAGAAATGGGTAGTGTCTTTGAGCAAGATACTTATCCGTACTTATAGCTACAGTAATGGTTAGTGTTCTGAGCAAGATACTTATACGTAATTATAGCTACGGTAATGGGTAGTGCCCTTGAGCGAGATACTTATCCGTATTGATATCTACGGGAATGAGTAGTGTCCTTGTGTTATATCCAAGTCCGTTTACTACTTTTAGTGATCAGTTGGGCATATAAGTACTCAATTAATGTTTTATAACTTGTGTTTATGTTACAAAATACTATGATACATGTCGTTTTACGAATAGATATATTGAAGCTGTATAGATAGTTATGTGCAATGACGATAATTTCAATATGTATTTCAATAACTCTTGAAGATCTGCACAGCAGTGGAACTGGTTGAGTGTATTTACATTTGTGTTGGACAATACTAGCATTAAATCAATATGTCATTCTTTGTTGATTTCCTTTAACTTATTTTTTCCAAATACTTACACCCGTATTGCTGTGAATCATATTTATATATAAAGGAGATCAATTAAATCACAACAACGGTATTTCAAAGTTTAGGCATAGATATATCTTCTCTACCCTTAACTGGCATTCCGTTCTATTTAGTTCGCCGATCACACAATGCAGTTGTAATTACTAGTATGCCATATAACAATACATCTGATTCACAAATGTACCACAAAGCTTACATTTTACAAAGTACAATACATGTAGGTATATCAGTATATTCTTTGACTGAAATGTAAGTGCTAAAGCTATAATGATATTTAACCTGTTCATATTATATTCTTTACAACCTTTTAAAGATAAACTCCTAAGCATGGATGTGTTTTCTTTGGTTCAAACAGTAATATCTATTTCAACTAATGAAACAAAGGCTAAATGATATCAGACACAACTGTTGTACTCAGAATCATTCTCATGACCATTATGAAATGAAATTTCAATCCATGTATATGCGCTCAAGTATATAAAGAGAAGAGGGTTTGGAAGGTGAATAATTAGGTGTACAGGCCTTTAATTGTAGCACTTTAGTCAGAGTTAAATCAAATTCTTAAAATTTTTACCACCCCACATTGATTGTAACTATCCCATTTTGTACAAATATATAATTTTTTCACCTAACAGAAACTTGTTTTTCAATGAAAGTCATGAAAAAAAATGAGATTTGTAAATCTCGCTGGCTTCAAACTAATAGCATGTCCATTACGAACTTGCAACAAACCTTATTGTAAAATCCAAGTTTTATATATCGTATAAAACGTATCTCGTATTACGGTATATTTAACGTAATTTTTAATCAAAGTATTTATACCTTCTTCTCCAATCATGTTTTCTAGTCAATGTATGTTTGCTGTAATACTGTTTCTCATTTTCAGTACAAAAATGACCTGCTTGAATTTAATGATTTTTTTCTTCTGATTAATATTCGTTTAATTCTCTTTTTCCACAATTTTTCTATAATATGATTCGTGCAAGTTTAGTTTCATAAATTATAGTGCAACGCAAATCAACTGTAACTATACTTGACTATTACTTATGTACATGTATTAAGTTAACACTCATGTTATGCACAAATACCAACAATTAAAGTATAAATTCTATACTGTCACAATACCCCTTTATTTTACCCTTTGCTTCATACGCACCTGTATTGTTATTGGTTTTTAAATTCCTTTGTTAGCTTGTCTATTCACACGTGAAATAAGCTAAGCACATGTCAGTTAGACATGTACAGTGAGAGTGTGCAAGTGGTCAGATGCGAACAGTCGGTGATATGGTCAGATAGAGGGAAATTGGCAGATAAATAGTATTCAGGTTAATAAAAAAAAGAGATACTGTGAGTAGTTTATTTGTTTAAGTTATATTCTCTGAAATGCTGAAGTGTTGCTATCTTGAAAGTGTGTACCAAATGTTCATTTTTGTAAGAGTGTGTTTGTATACTTGTAGGTGGGTTATGGGTGATTGGAGTTTCTCGGTTGTTGAGATGTTAGCCTTGCAACCTTATGGGTGATTGAAGTTTCGTCGGTATAGGTGGTTCAACAATATAGATAAATATATATGTAGAGAAGAAGTCATGGCATAGTCCTGTGTGGTAACAATATGAGATGTCTACCTATGTGTAAAATATAATACGTCCTAAGTTGTACATGTGATTATATAATGTGACATCGTATTGAATTTAATATTATACATTCTATGTGGTATATGTATAATATGTTGTCGTCATGATGGAGATACACCTGTGTGGTAACAGTATGAGATGTCTACCTATGTGTAAAATATAATACGTCCTAAGTGGTACACGTGATTATATAATGTGACATCGTATTGAATTTAATATTATACATCATAGTAGTATATGCATAATATTTAGTCGTCATGATGGAGACCTGTGTGGTAATAACGATGTGATTTACAAAAATATTGAGTAGCATCCCTTGCGGAACCTACTTTAACGACGAATCATAGCGGACAAAGGGCTATATTTGGAAGAACGTAATAGCGGTGTTTTATCGTTGTACATTTTTAAAACGTTGAGTGAATTTTTAAACATTAAATAACATATTGAGAATGTCTACAGTGTAACCATTTGGTTGAAGCTTCATTTCTTCATACAAAGGTCAATAACAAATAATAAAGAATCTGACTCACACCTATTTGTGACATATACTATAAATAATACATAACTTCGCAAAGTATCAAACCATGCTTCTCTAATGTCCCCGCACACAAACACGTGTGCATTAACCTTATACCATTTACCTTACAAATAATTCATTCCTTCATTATATTCATTGAAATCAGCGGTATTCATTATCTTTTGACAAGCATTAAATACGGTGACCATAAATTCGACCCACATGCAATATTGAATATTTCTATATTGTTAAACATAATTATACAAGTTAAAAGCTAGTTATACAATATTCATCAAACATCCCTAATAAATCGGTATTTTCTCCCCTACATGAAAATATTGATTTTTTTATAGAATACAAATATAACTTGCCTTTACCGTCTAAGGTATATATACATTTAAATTATGTACACCATTTAAGAGTCTACTTATAAACTAATATCTGAAATAGTCCATAGCTCCGTTCTTGTACCTAGACTTGTATTTTCATCATTGTACCTAGCCTTCTATTCGCGTCATTACACCTAGCCTTCTTTTCTCGTCATTGCTTGTAGCCTTCAATTCTCGCCATTGCATCTAGCCTTCTATTGTCGTCATTTCACCTTACTTATATTATCCCCAAATGTCACGTTTTGTCATCCGTAGGTTTCGACCGCTGTACATTTCTTCAGTCATATTTGTTGATTGCACTATCGCTATCGTTTGACGTTTAAACTAGTTAGAAATTAGTTATTACATATTTACGAATGTTGCATGTATTGTCTTCAATGATCATTTGAGAATTATTTCAAAAAATCAATTTTGCCTTATATCTGGTATGTTCCATCGTTCCCGGCTACACCACAATGACATTCTCGTCGGCCTCAATTTCGTGAACAACTAAACATAAATATACAGACCAAACTACGGCATAAAGGTATCTACAAACCTAATAGAATTGTTATCAACAACGACTTATATACTATAGTTTTGCATGCACCTCTGGACTTGTGCGGCAATTTATTCACATGAACTGATAGCTTTATATGAATAGGATCCAGTTAGGGATTCATAGCATGCTATCTTCATGACGATGCAGCGAAATCATATATATTTATTTCATAAAGGGAGATAATTGAAATCACAGTAACGGTATTCCCGTTATTATATTGGCTTGTTGTTCTCAGTAATTAGTATTTACTTATAGAGGGTGACCAGTTAGGTATAAGACTCACATTTCACAGAGTGATAAACTATATATTGATATAATCATTGCGAATCATGATGAAGATTGAAACCTTTTGTGAAGTCACATTCAGTACTTACTCGTATATTAAGCACAGTTTAACCTTATACATTAATGTATATTTTCTTTTATCAGATTCTTAATTATTTAAGGCTGTTTATACAAAGAATGTTTCGGTTCATCATACACTATAAAATATAAGAACAGTTAGGTTAAATAACTAGTTCACGTACACAATACAAACATTTCCCTTTCAAATGTATGTGCGAATAATTTATTAATAGAAAAGTAATTATTCTAAAATGGAACAAAAGTTTTACTTGTAACCATTCATTACACAAATCGAGCGCTGTCTAAAAAAAGTTCAGGAATAGGTATTTTTATATTTCTATTGCATGTTGTGAAATCCTGAATATTTGCACAATATATACTCCACGGTTTTTCGACTTGCGCGTATAAAATCGAATATTATACTACCCAAGATTGACAGGTACGTCTATTACCACGGATCAGCTATCTAAAAAGAACACGATTTAAAAATACTACCCTGCAATGCGGTTCGATTTTTTTGTGCAGTTCTATCTAATTTTATTATATGTGGTTGTATCATTTTGATGTGTTTCAATATTATTTTGATATGGTCACTTAACGTTATCACGTGGTTCGATATCTTTCTTACATAATTCATTGTCATTTTAATGTGGCCACTTTACATTATGATGTAGTTCGTTATCATCTTGTTGTGGTTACTTTACATTATGCCGTGGTTCTTTTTTCATTCTTATGTGGTTAATTTTCATTCTGAGGTGGTCAATTTATATCATGACGTGATTCGTTATCATTCTGATGTGGTACAGTATCATTCCGTTGTGGTCACTTAACATTATGGTGTAGTTTTTAATTATTGTTATGTGGTTGAAAATCATTTGGTGTGGCCACTTTATGTTATGGTGTAGTTCGTTGTCATTTTTCTGTGTTCAATGTCATTTTGATGTGCTCATTTTACATTATGACGTGGTTCGTTATTGGCTGTGTTGTTGAGCAAGACACATAGCAGCACTTATAACCACAGTTATGTGTAGTGCCCTTTAGCAATTCACTTATCTGCACTTATAGCTAAGGTTATGTGTAATGTAGAAAAGCAATACACCTATCTAGACTAATAGCCACGGATATGTGTATTGTCATTAAGCAAGAGACCTTATCATTTTAATTGATGACTGTTATATTTTTTCAGTGTAATCAAAACCAAGAAGACGTAAAGAAAATGACATATCTCATAGTCATTATACTACTTTTAGCGATTCATTGGACATGTAAGTATATAATCACATAATATACACTTTTTGTTAATGTTGCATACAACTTTGATACTATTTTGTGAATAAATATTTTAATGTTCTATGGATATTTAAATATAATTACGATGTAAAATTACACTTTGTAAACTAACTTAATACCACCTGCGTACATGCATATTGATTTTACGTATGAACTTGCGTACCTTACAAATATGTATACAGTATGTGCTTGGTGATAAAAGTATTTAGTATTTGATTATAGAAGGTGACCAACTTAGTGTATGACTTTTTTTCATAATTTAGTACACACTTTTTACAGACAGTGTTAATGATAAACTATATATTGATATAATCATTGCGAATAATGATGAAGATTGAAACCCTTTGTGAAGCCACATTCAATTATATACAAGTATATTATGAACAGTTTAACTTAATAGATGGACCAAAATGTAAATTGAGTCTTAATTATTTATATTTGATTTCACAAAATGTGTATCTGTTTATGATACATGTAGGAAAAGTTATGGTAAATAACTATTATACAATACAAACAATTTCCTTTCAAACATATTCGCTGATGGGTTTATTAGTTATGAAACAATAATTATTTTATAATGGAGCGAAAGTTTTAGGTGTGAGTAACCAGATATTACACATATCAGGCCATGTCTCAGAAGTTCACGGATTGGTCTTTTTATACTACTTTTTAATGTCGTAAAATCCTGAACATTTTACATAAACTATATTAAAAGGTTTATCGACTTTCACATAGAAAATCGGGATATAATGCTACCTTTTAAGTATTGTACGACCCTAGTTTGACATGCATGTATATAACCACAGAGCACTTTGCAAATGGCGTTCACCGGAAAACATTTTTTTTTTTCAAAAAAACATCCTGCCATGCACTACGAATGTTTGTGCCGTTCTATCCATTTCTGGCATATGTCGCTGTATCATGAGTCTTTGTATGTAGCAACTGCTATTCTGATTTTTCGTAGGTACATGAGATAAGCAAACCACCGACTATGTAAGTTTGCATTAGGACGACGGATTACTGGAAAGTCCATTTTGACGCAATTCGAGATGTGTTGTAAATGATGGATCATCTTAAATTCCAAGAGATCAGCAATGCATTTTCTATTCGTTAAGCGGATAGGTTGTCGTAATGAAAAAAAAACGAGAGTGTTTATTTGTTTATGTATATCTCAATTTTTCCATCTTAAAGTAGACATTTATTCAGCTGATTCTTTCTATTTGACATTACCTATTTCTACATATCCAAGAAAGCTTTATAGCTGTACAGTATAAAACAATCAGTGGGTAACGGAAACAATACGCAATAAAGGATTTCAATTTAAATTTGTGACATGTAACCTGATAATCATGTTAGTAAACTATTGTGATTGACTATCAGTAGTAAATAAAGTTTAATTTAACCAAGTCATTTATTACCATTTCACAAATTTCAGAAAACCTTGATTACCTAATTGCAATAGTGGTCCACTGCAATCCAGCTCCATCATCGGGTCGGGGTCTCTATAATCAAGAGATTCACCGACCGAGATGATCAGTATCGGCCAGGAGCTGGTTAGCTAATCCATCGCTACTCTCTCTTCTGCCATAACCACTGTGAGGCTGTTTTTCCCTGCCGGAAGCGGTCGCTGATAGCCTTTCGTCTGATGGCCCCTGTTATATCAAGGATGCTAAAGGCTGTCCAAAGTGACTCCCAAGCAAATCCTCGATAACCGACTTTTACGTGCAAGGACCAGGTCTTCAATCCCCACTGCTAGCACTCTTCCATCAGCGGCTGATATTTGGCTTTGTTCCTCTGGTGAGCTCCCTCCATTATCTCCTCCTATTGGACTGTAAGTTCCAGAATTATGAGTTGTTTTGTGCCCCTGGACAGCAACAGCACATCTAGCCTAAGTCTGGTAATGGCAATTTCTGACGGAAACTTCAGCTACCTCTTGATGTCCTGAAAATGATTCTGAAGATCTGGGTGCCTTTCTAGTTCACATAATCAACAAATATTGGCCGTTTCGTTACCTCGCGCTTCTTTTGTTTTCCTGCATCCAGGTTGGCCGCTATTTCACTCAGGATCTTGTCGTGCCACCATGTATATCTCCCATCAAATAATGCTGTGCTTCAAGAGGACAGTATGTGTTCCAGGATGGCTGTTTTCCCTTTTTTGCACTTTGGATCCTTAGTAAGTCCCCATGTGAGTAGATTGGTCGGTGGTGGCAAAACGTCATAGTTGCCGCCTTCCAGCTAGATCTGGTCACACATTTTAGTCACATCCTTCCAGAGGTAGTGGTTCCTAATAAGTCGCTATGTTTAAGTCTGGACACTGCATCTTCAACAGCCTTGTCTGCCTTCTACTTTCGACCAGCCTTCACCTCCACCCCTGCATCTCTAACCTTTTTGGCAGCACTCAGCATCACGACTTGTGTGGCATTGGTGATTTTGCATATTTAATTGACAAAAATTACCTTCAAAATTAATTCCAAATGTGTAATACTAGTTTTATTATAATGACTGCTTTTCTTTAACGTGGTTTATAATATTGTTTACATGTTAGTCGGTCTATTTGTTTACAAATATTCTTCACACACTGACATTTTACCATACAACAATTTTGTTTCAATTGTTTTATTACTTGGATAGACAAGAGACATACATTCTATTTCTAGTATGAATAATTAAATGATATATAATATCTTGATAAACGAAATAGTTATTTAATCAATGTGAAATAAAATTATTTAAATATTTATTCCTGCTGCATAATTTGAAAATGTGCTGTTTTTTTAATTACCAGGCAATGGACAAGATATAGTTCTTACAGCTACAAGGCCCTGTTATAATGTCAATGGTACACTGACTTTAGAGGCAGAATACAAAGGGTTATCAACAGTTGATGGCGTTTATTGGACTATTACCGGGGGTTCAACCAGTATGATTATAGCTGTCTCCACATGTTCCCCGTTTTCAGTACCTGCTGGTTTTCCATCTAACAGAATGATTTTTGAATGTTCAGTTGAATCTAAATACCGTCTATCTGTTCAATCATTAGAAAATGCTGATTTTAATAAAACCTGGACAGTTGGCTTTTACTTATTAAATGGAACTACACAAAGTGGACCACAACAACAAACCGTTATTCAATGCCAAACTGGTAAGTCAAAATGTAAAATTTATATTTTCATCACGAAACCTAGCAAAGTGGCAAAGGCGCTGCCTTAAGATCTCTTACTACTGAAGTAGTCGGGACTGGTTCAAATCAGTTTAAACATGTACTTAATAAGTAGGAATGTTGGCCTTGCGGGTTTCTAATGTACGCATCGTTTCTTTGCCATGCTTTATTTTAGATAAATGTGACATCATAATGGTAAGTATGTTCCTTTTCGAAACTCAAAATGCAAAAGTGTTTTTAAATGATATTAATTCATACCAAGATTATATAACTACCAAAACATACGATGGAAATTCCCTTATAAGCACATAATGCAATCAAGAACATAGCATGATGAGTATTAATTCATCATGCAATACCCTTGTTCTGCTCGCACCGGTTTGAGTGGTGTTTCATTCCCGAGTGACACTTGGTGATGGCAATGACAACAAAGAATCCAAAATAATAACAACACATAGTAAAAGTACACAATGTCTCCTTCCGTTCGCCACACAGTACCACATGTCTATGCTAATTATATGTGTTGATTGAATTTCTCTATAATATCATCTCTATGGACCTTTGTGACCCAGTGGTCTAGTGTATAGTCGTTTAATGAATACTTACTGTATCGATGGGGTCATTTAATCAAGCCAAGTTCGTCCAAAAAAAGAAGCTAGAAATAATACTGAACATGGCATATATAACATTGTATACGTTGAAAATGGCGTAAACCCCATTTAAAAATACAGCGTATCAAACTCAATGATACAAACACTTTTCTAAAATACATTGAACTTACTATGTTCAACCATATTTTTTCTTAATTGAGAATGTGCGTTATATCCAAAATGAATCAATGGCTATCATACATCCCTCTTTAGTTATGAGCAGTGGGCTATGTCCTTTTTATAGTAACAATGTATGAAGATATTGCTAACATGTGTGATTATAACACCATACACATATGCCGAATATGACAGAACATTTAGGCGTTGCTATTGTATTGAAACTGTATCGTTTTTTATGTGAAGACGCGAGAAAGAGTTGAGTTAATTGCAAATTTACGGCACCGATGGAATAACGATATATTATTTTCATTTAACGTCCTGTATTAGTCCTCTATATTTCAACAAAACATGACTATAGTTATTTAACTAATGGATTGCTATCAACAGGTTTAGTTTAGCATCAGTTCGACGCAATGTCCATGTTGAAAATAGTCGTTTAAGATATATAACATTAATAAAAATATTAAGATATCAAAATAGATTATTGTATGATATAGCAGCTTTATCATACATAAAAAAAATCACGGATTGGTCTTTTTATACTACTTTTTAATGTCGTAAAATCCTGAACATTTTACATAAACTATATTAAAAGGTTTATCGACTTGCACATAGAAAATCGGGATAGAATGCTACCTTTTAAGTATTGTACGACCCTAGTTTGACATGCATGTATATAACCACGGAGCACTTTGCAAATGGCGTTCACCGGAAAACATTTTTTTTTTTCAAAAAAACATCCTGCCATGCGCTACGAATGTTTGTGCCGTTCTATCCATTTCTGGCATATGTCGCTGTATCATGAGTCTTTGTATGTAGCAACTGCTATTCTGATTTTTCGTAGGTACATGAGATAAGCAAACCACCGACTATGTAAGTTTGCATTTGGACGACGGATTACTGGAAAGTCCATTTTGACGCAATTCAAGCTGTGTTGTACATGATGGATCATCTTAAATTCCAAGAGATCAGCAATGCATTTTCTATTCGTTGAGCGGATGGGTTGTCGTAATGAAAAAAAACGAGAGTGTTTATTTGTTTATGCATATCTCAATTTTTCCATCTTAAAGTAGACATTTATTCAGCTGATTCTTTCTATTTGACATTACCTATTTCTACATATCCAAGAAAGCTTTATAGCTGTACAGTATAAAACAATCAGTGGGTAACGGAAACAATACGCAATAAAGGATTTCAATTTAAATTTGTGACATGTAACCTGATAATCATTTTAGTAAACTATTGTGATTGACTATCAGTACTAAATAAAGTTTAATTTAACCAAGTCATTTAGTACCATTTCACAAATTTCAGAAAACCTTGATTACCTAATTGCAATAGTGGTCCACTGCAACCCAGCTCCATCATCGGGTCGGGGTCTCTATAATCAAGAGATTCACCGACCGAGGTGATCAGTATCGGCCAGGAGCTGGTTAGCTAATCCATTGCTACTCTCTCTTCTGCCATAACCACTGTGAGGCTGTTTTTCCCTGCCGGAAGCGGTCGCTGATAGCCTTTCGTCTGATGGCCCCTGTTATATCAAGGATACTAAAGGCTGTCCAAAGTGACTCCCAAGCAAATCCTCGATAACCGACTTTTACGTGCAAGGACCAGGTCTTCAATCCCCACTGCTAGCACTCTTCCATCAGCGGCTGATATTTGGCTTTGTTCCTCTGGTGAGCTTCCTCCATTCTCTCCTCCTATTGGACTGTAAGTTCCAGAATTATGAGTTGTTTTGTGCCTCTGGACAACAACAGCACATCTAGCCTGAGTCTGGTAATGGCAATTTCTGACGGAAACTTCAGCTACCTCTTGATGTCCTGAAAATGATTCTGAAGATCTGGGTGCCTTTCTAGTTCACATAATCAACAAATATTGGCCGTTTCGTTACCTCGCGCTTCTTTTGTTTTCCTGCATCCAGGTTGGCCGCTATTTCACTAAGGATCTTGTCGTGCCACCATGTATATCTCCCATCAAATAATGCTGTGCTGCAAGAGGAGAGTATGTGTTCCAGGATGGCTGTTTTCCCTTTTTTGCGCTTTGGATCCTTAGTAAGTCCCCATGTGAGTAGATTGGTCGGTGGTGGCAAAACGTCATAGTTGCCGCCTTCCAGCTAGATCTGGTCACACATTTTAGTCACATCTTTCCAGAGGTAGTGGTTCCTAATAAGTCGCTATGTTTAAAGGGTACCGCACGTCAGAATATAAATGGCTATTTATCGTTAAATAGACATGTAAATAACACAAAAATCAACAAATTTTAATTGTACGAAATTTATCAAATGAGAAAAATGACATTAAATATCATGATTTCAAGCGTTTCCTAAATGCTATGGGCGCCGCCATTTTGTAGCTCTTTTGTGATGGAGGTATTCGGTGACGTCATAACTGCACTTCCGTTCTAGTTATCGCGCAAATTGTATTGTGTCGTTAGTGACTGCTCTCTACTGAAACTCTTATGTATATACACTAATATACGTAATCAGTTTATATACAGATATACAGTGCATTAGTGAACATCGAAGGTAGACAATTAAACGCGAAAACGATTCTGAATTGAAGGACTTAACCCATTAAACATTGTTTTCTCCAGCGGAATAAGTGGGTGGAGTAATGCGATATGTTTTGTGGACAGCGTTGTGTTTAGTTTTCCTAATATGTGATTTCACAATGCCTCAGTGTCAAGCTTTTGGTTGTACTAATAAGTTTGGAAAAAACAAAAAAAGTTTGTTTAGAATACCAGACCCGGAAAAATCTAAAGATAGTAGAAAACTGTGCAAAAAATGGATCGATAACATCAAAAATGGAAAAGTACGTTTTGAAACATTCAAGGCATCTAAATCTTTAGTTGTTTGTGAGGATCACTTTACAAAGGATTGTTTTAGTGGTAGTTTTGCTAGTTCTGTGGCAGAGTCACTTGACTTTCAGCACAAGAGAAAAACATTGAAACCAGACGCTGTGCCAACCATCATTACTACTCTCCAGAAACGAGAAAGTGTCAGAAAGTCCACCATCAAACTGTTAGAAAAGAAGCAAATTGCACAGGTATGATTTTTAATATATAGATGATCTTTAACTGACATGCGAAAAATTGCCCATGATGTGTATCCTCGATTAACAGTCAAAACGGCCCCAGACTAAAACAATAATTGACCATGTTGACATTTAATCTTGATAATAATTGAACCTTTATGTTTGCTTACTCGTGCATGGTGACGTCACGCGCAAAACGCCTAATACTTCTGGGTAGGCAATAAGATTGCAGAATGAAGCATACCAATGCCTTGGCGTACCACAACCCAAGCATATGATTTCAGGATGAAGATTACCATATAGATATATTATCCAGTGGGAAGCTCTTAAAAATGTGATAATAACACTTAATAGCTCAACTGATTTCTGAAATTTAATTTTATATACTCTTCCAAAATATTGCGAAATTAATAGCAAACTTTCACAATGTTACAATTGTGTGCTGATTAAACAGGTGCGATAATCCATTAAACATAAAAAAAAGGTTAATGCCAAAACATACGGTGTGAAAACGACATGATATCTAAAATTTATTATTAAAATACAAAGAAAAGCCATTTAATTGTGACAGGCCTGATTAGCTCAGTCAGTTACGTGTCTGGCTATCAATCCAGGTGTCGCAAGTTCGAATCCCCACCCGGCAACAGTCTATGTGATGATTGACATACAACAATGCGTCTCATTATCATTTGTCTCTCACTGCTGATTCAAGTGGGAAAGTTATCAGCTACTTGTGGATATGGGGTGTGCTCGAGTACTGGTTAACTTTTCAGGGTACCAGGAAACAGAGGTTAGATTAACGTTCAATCTGTATTAAGCCCTCGATGGCAAAGAATGACGCTAAATTTTCAGTCAACCATTTATTGTTCCTAAACTCCTTTTATTAATTTTATAATCAATTGGCAATTTAGTTTATTGATATATGGCTTTTCACAGTCAGCTAGGTCATTATTCTTGATTAGACATTTGAACTACCTCTACTTTGTAATGTTAAAAGATAAATTAAAACCATTGTTCCTTTATTTATTCATAAATATATGAAAATGTACATTTGTTTTCCTTCTTATGCTTTGCTATTGTATGTTATTCAAAAACAGACTTTTGTTTTAAATGTTAAAATAGTGTACTGGTGTACAATTTATGAAAAATATACATAAAGTTATACTACATAATTTTTTACTTGAAAGTTTGCATTGATATTGAACCCCTAGTTAACTGAAAATGTTTAAATTAGTAATAAGCCATAATACTGTGTGATATAACATCCTGTCATAAACCCTGGGGTCATAAAACCTGGGGTGATTTATGCTAATTAGGGTACAATATGCACACTGTGGCATGGTATTTCTCATTACCACATGGTGTGAATGTGGTGTTGGTGAATTATGAAAGCTCAGCAGGGTGCCAGTAGCTGGACAGTAACATACACTTTGTGCAATATGCCTGTAGACATTATATTCCATATGACACTCCCTATAAGGAGACACATTCATATATGTTCAGGGAACTGGTAGAATAGATAATCATCATATATAAAATTGGGTAGTAACACAATTTGAATAACCAAAAGACAGTGCCAGTTATGTAAAACAACAACAAAAAAACTTATCCATGCTTCATCTAATTATACTAAAAAGGGTATGAAATCAAAATTTTATCAGCCATTTCTCAGTGTGCTCTGCAACAATGCCAGGCCGCACCAGCTAAACACGATAAGAAAAGAGATATAAAGTTATCTGTGATACATTCTAAATCTTCTAAATTTCCAATAGTAAGGTCATTGCATCTGCAGCACGTATTTTCGTCAGACGAAGGCATCATTATACAGTTTTCGCAGTTGCAAAAATCGTTCACATGTGTGAACGACTGTGCCGTCTCACTTTTTCTCTCGTTTTCTAATTCATTTAACTCTGCTTCCGAAAATTCTGGTTCAAAGTTGTAGGCCACAAGTCCTTCTCCGTTATTAAAATCCATTTTATTATTCTTGCGAGTACTTTTGCCGGTGACTATAATTTCACGTTTCTATATCTGCTGTAGCGTATAAATTAATCGTGTGTTAAACCGGAAGTGCAGTTGTGACGTCATGCAGGTGTCCAATATGGCGGCTTCCATGACAAAGTCGATGTGCGAAAATGACCGTTACAAAACGAGCTGATATATCTTTATGGACTCGAATTTATGCATATTAATACTATAAATAGAAAGCTGAACTCATAGCTATTCATATTATCCTGTTTTATACACAGGGTTGCGTTCCCCTTTAAGTCTGGACACTGCATCTTCAACAGCCTTGTCTGCCTTCCACTTTCGACCAGCCTTCACCTCCACCCCTGCATCTCTAACCTTTTTGGCAGCACTCAGCATCAGGACTTGTGTGGCCTTGGTGATTTTGCATATTTATATGACAAAATTTACCTTCAAAATTAATTCCAAATGTGTAATACTAGTTTTATTATAATGACTGCTTTTCTTTAACGTGGTTTATAATATTGTTTACATGTTAGTCAGTCTATTTGTTTACAAATATTCTTCACACACTGACATTTTACCACACAACAATTTTGTTTCAATTGTTTTAATACTTGGATAGACAAGAGACATACATTCTATTTCTAGTATGAATAATTAAATGATATATAATATCTTGATAAACGAAATAGTTATTTAATCAATGTGAAATAAAATTATTTAAATATTTATTCCTGCTGCATAATTTGAAAATGTGCTGTTTTTTTTATTACCAGGCAATGGACAAGATATAGCTCTTACAACTACAAAGCCCTGTTATAATGTCAATAGTAACCTGACTTTAGAGGCAGAATACAAAGGGTTATCAACAGTTGATGGCGTTGATTAGACTATTACCGGGGGTTCAACCAGTATGTTTATAGCTGTCTCCACATGTTCCCCGTCTTCAGTACCTGCTGGTTTTCCATCTAACAGAATGATTTTTGAATGTTCAGTTGAATCTAAATGCCGTCTATCTGTTCAATCATTAGAAAATGCTGATTTTAATAAAATCTGGACAGTTGGCTTTTACTCATTAAATGGAACTACACAAAGTGGACCACAACAACAAACCGTTTCTCA
Source organism: Panopea generosa (assembly GCA_029582155.1). Lineage (NCBI taxonomy): Eukaryota > Metazoa > Mollusca > Bivalvia > Adapedonta > Hiatellidae > Panopea > Panopea generosa. The sequence continues at coordinate 34,287,353 of CM055894.1, read as the reverse complement.
ATGCCAAACTGGTAAGTCAAAATGTAAAATTTATATTTTCAACATGAAACCTAGCAAAGTGGCAAAGGCGCTGCCTTAAGATCTCTTACTACTGAGATAGTCGGGACTGGTTCAAATCAGTTTAAACATGTACTAAATAAGTAGGAATGTTTGCCTTGCTGGTTTCTAATGTACGCATCGTTTCTTTGCCATGCTTTATTTTAGATAAATGTAACATCATAATGGTAAGTATGTTCCTTTTCGAAACTCAAAATGCAAGAGTGTTTTTAAATGATATTAATTCATACCAAGATTATATAACTACCATTACATACGATGGAAATTCCCTTATAAGCACAGAATGCAATCAAGAACACAGCATGATGAGTATTAATTCATCATACAATACCCTTGTTCTGCTCGCACCGGTTTGAGTGGTGTTTCATTCCCGAGTGACACTTGGTGATGGCAATGACAACACAGTATCCGAAATAATAGCAACACATAGTAAAAGTACACAATGTCTCCTTCCGTTCGCCACACAGTACCACATGCCTATGCTAATTATATGAGTTGATTGAATTTCTTTATAATATCATCTCTATGGACCTTCGTGACCCAGTGGTCTAGTGTATAGTCGTTTAATGAATACTTACGTTATCGATGGGGTCATTTTATCAAGCCAAGTTCGTCCAAAAAAAAAAGCTAGAAATAATACTGAACATGGCATATATAACATTGTATACGTTGAAAATGGCGTAAACCCCATTTAAAAGTACAGCGTATCAAACTCAATGATACAAACACTTTTCTATAATACATTGAGCTAACTATGTTCAACCTTATTTTTTTCTAAATTGAGAATGTGCGTTATATCCAAAATGAATCAATGGCTATCATACATCCCTCTTTAGTTATGAGCAGTGGGCTATGTCCTTTTTATAGTAACAATGTATGTAAATATTGCTTAACATGTGTGATTATAACACCATACACATATGCCGAATATGACAGAACATTTAGGCGTTGCTATTGAATTGAAACTATATCGTTTTTTATGTAAAGTCGCGAGAAAGAGTTGAGTTAATTGCAAATTTACGGCACCGATGGAATAACGATATATTATTTTCATTTAACGTCCTGTATTAGTCCTCTATATTTCAACAAAACATGACTATAGTTATTCAACTAATAGATTGCTATCAACAGGTATAGTTTAGCATCAGTTCGACGCAAGGTAAATGTGGAAAATAGTCGTTTTAGATATATAACATTAATAAAAATATTAAGATATCAAAATAGATTATTGTATGATATAGCAGCTTTATCATACATAAAAAAAAATCTCAATCAAACACCACAGCAATTTTAATTTTCAGATAACGGAAATGACATTGGAACTCCTGCTAGTGTACATACCACATTGTTATATGTTGTGGTGATAGCATCGATTAGTACTGGTGTAATAATAATAGGTATGTATTTGTATTAAATTACTTTTAGCCTTGCAATCCATATGCATTTGGAAGAATTAATGTATATGTGTGATTATATAAGAATTCCTTGTATTTGTAAATTAATTCATTTTGTTGTATGATCTGTGTTTGAGAAGACATAGCAATGCGATTACAAAGATAAGAATTAGTATCTTACATCTAAAAAGACCAAATACGCATTTACCTGGTAAAGTAATCGCAACTATAAGTGCATTTAAAATGGAATAATTTTGTGAAAAGACAGCAGCAGTTGTAGAAAAGTGATCCGATTTAACGAGGCTAAAATAGAAGAGGAATAGTTGTCAAAAACGGTTCTACAAAATTAGATGTATACTTTACATTCATAATTATACAAGGATAGTTTCGATTTTCATTAAACAAATATGTAGAGCTCGAATTATACAATAAGTCTGTGATATTGAAAGTACGTGTCATGTTTTATATGCATGTTTCGCATGTTTCAGCTAAAGGGGTATTACATAATTTCAGAGACATGTTATGATTAAGTACTTTGAGTTAGCAAACTATAAACCACTTGAACCTATTATCAAACTATTTCTTTGCTGCATGTAATTGTAATTCACCAGCATGCGATGTCACGCGTACTATTTATCAACCAACTGTCGTATTTTGTTAAAAGGAAAGTGCAATGACAAATACAAATTTGTTTTCACCTTTTAAACAAAAAAGTGGTGAAAAGTTTAGTGTTTGATAAATATATTGCATGATTAGAAGCATATCATGGTAGCTGTATTGTGGCTTTATGCGAAAAGAAAAAAAAAAGATCGCTAAAGGCTAGAGTGGTGCCATTGAATACGACATAGAATTCACCTTTGGACAAGTGTGCGAATTGTTGTATAATTCTGGTAAAATTGTACTATATAGCAAATTGTAATTGTACCAACAAATCTAAAGCAAGTGTGAGACAAATAAAATGAAATTTGATAGTTGCAGTTTATGTTTAAATGACATCAACTTAAACTAAAGGATGCAACAAACTCTGCATGACACCGTATCCTTGTGCCGGATAAATATAAAATAGTACATAGTGTTGTTAATCGAGTACAAATAAGCCATATAATAATTTAAATAAAAAAAATATATAATATTGGTTGAATATTCATTAGATATGAACTTACTAACTACCAGCGAAATTTGCCCCTCTTACATGTATGTCTGTTTATATCTCGTGAACTTTTAACACATAGCATTAAGGCGTACAATGATACAATTTAAAAATAAATAGCTTGCCATTCCTTTGATGATTTCTCTATATATGCACATAATGTTTGTATTAAATATATCGTTTATTTACTCTTTGTTTTTAGTTTGACGTGTGAAGTATGCTGAGGTCTCGACAACTTTTCTATTTTGCTGTCTGTTTTTTTTCTGCTACCAATAAACTTTATCACGCTAGTTAAAACTAATACCGGTGTTCGTCTATTTTATGCAATAAAACTATATTACAATGTACTAGAATAAACGAAATTAATTGAATAACATTTTAAAGTATCATTTTTATTGTTATTAAATACCATTTCCTCACGGGAAAATAAACAATAATAACATTAGATTGTGTATGCCCTAGAGTAGATTTCCAACTGAATATATATCCAAAGTTGCTCATAAGAACAGTTCAACCTTTGGTGTGATATTGTATTTTGTTCAATATTTTATTTTGCATTCGATAAGGATACAAAGTATTGAAACAAATATTGCGAGATAAAATAATTGATTATATATACTTACTTAGTTTTATTTCGTTATTTCCATATATCAAACTTTGTATAAATAAACAAGGTTTGAGGTAAGGTTAGATAATTTAAGAATAAAAGAAGATATGAAAAGAGTTTTAAGCAAACCAGGATTTGTTCGTGTCTTATCTCGTCAGCCATGATTAATCTATACCATTAACTGATATTTTGTTCTACTCGATGTTTTATTGATGAACATGATTCTTTACATCTGTTTTGTTTGATTATTTAACTCATAGTTCAAATAAATTTGAAATAGATACATTAAATACAAATGATCATGTTTATTATGCAATGTGGTTTGCAAAATTTAAATACATTTCAATTAACTGTTGGTGCAAAAATGTAAAAGGACGTTAAAATAATGTGATTACAGTTTGATCATTTAAATGTAAAAAATGTCATTTCATTAATTTCCACGATTATGTTTTCGATATTGTAATATGTGTTTTTAACTGAATAATGAATTAATTGAATATTATCACTTGATAATGAATTCCAAGGTGTTACAGTGTTGATTCGGAGACGAAAACTTATTATACAAAGTGTCCGAGCAGGGAAAAAGCATTCCTCCAAAGAGAAATCTTGGGTAATTATTTGTTATTCATGTTTTATATCCAATGTATATTCCTTATCTGATATTATGAAAAACTTTGGTGAATACAATAGAGATACATTTAATTAAAAGAAGTGAATATAATTGAAATGATGAACAATATTATGCTAGATAACATGATTCCTATGTAGATATTGATAAATATTATTTTCCGTTTTTATAATTAATGAAACTTGTCCAAGGGGATATCTTATTTAGTTGTCACAGGAGATTGACCAAGTTTAGTTATTTTTGCGGTGTTTGTGTGATATTGAAGTCGGTTTGAATTGGGAGTGTGTTAATACAAATCAATAGGATTGTAATACTTTATATATGATATTTACTGAAGTAACATGGAAATGAGTTACTTTTTGTGTTATATCTCATGATTTCAGACAAAATCATAACATAATAGATTGTCTTTGATATTAAACATATTGGCAGTAATATTTAATTACTGACAACGAATATACACGCTTTGGTCCTGATCTGCAAGTTCCATGCAAACGGTTGTTCTGTAAACTCGCGTAAGACATATTAGTGAACGTATGTTTTTGTTGTTAAACCATGCGGTTCAATACATCGTTTAATATATGGTATGACAAAAGTATTTATATTTGAATTGACCTGAAAATTAATAGGTACTTGCATAGATAAGATGCTTTATGCTGCATTATAATGTTAGTCTTGCGTAAGGATTATAATGTCCTATCAGTTAAAATGTATGTAAATTGAGATAATTTATAAGATATTTTTTATTGACATATCATATTTAATAAAAATCATTATTTTTATTTCAATAGAAATACGTGGAGTAAGTCACGACAGATAGTCAAGTGTTGTAAGTATATATCCGTGTAATTTCAAGCATTTTCAAAAGGTTGAATTTGATAGGAATTGACATCGTAATAGCGTACAAAACTTTATTAAACGGGGAATAATCACTTTTACTGGACGAGTTTAATGACATTCTGTAGGAATTGACAGCAAGTGTCAGATTCTTTTGATTACATTTTCATTAAGAGATATAAATTCAAGTAAGTCACACTTTTATCAATTCGACTATACATTTATTAAACAACAACGTTCGTTATACTCACCAAGCACACTTATTAAGAATTTCCTTGGACGAGTTAAATAAAACCTGAAGTTTAAATATGCGAATTAATACAAAGGTCCGGTGAATTGGTATCCAATCAATGACGTTCAAGGTTGTATTACACGTGAGTATTATAACATTTGAGTAATGGTTTCACTACATAGCAAACAAGGGTTGCTTTGTGATAAACATGAATAAAAGAGCGAGATGAGAGAGCTATAGAGAGGAATAGAGAAAGCAAGGAAGACAAATTGTGGTTGCTTGTTTTGTTCTGTTTCCTTTTCTTTATACAGTGTTTCCTACCTCTACTCTCTTCATCTCTCGAGGCTGGCTCGAGCTTCCATCCGGATGTTAAGAAAATGGTTCATGAGTAATTTGGAAATTTTTCAGGGGGATATTAAAAACGCCACTCATTTAATTGATTTTACACATGCATCTGCATAACTTTCGAAGTTCGAGGCTTTCTCTACATTGTTATATAATGCTCCAGAATTGTTTACATATTCCGGAATACATGTACTAAAATCATTGCCCAAACAACCTTATTTTTTTCATGAAAAATTAACTATATATTTTAAAACGTTTACTGTTCACATGATGCTTGTGTTTTAGTTATTTTGCTGTATTAAAAAGTATACTCTGAATAAAAGCCTGCTTATGTTTGAGAGGCAATGTTGTTGTATTTCCATAATTTGTTTCTAATAAAAACCTAACTGCAGCTGTACAATTTACCAAACAGTTATTGCTCTTAATTAAGCGTATGTCAGCGATGTATGACTAAAATCCCTGTTATACCATCGACACTTCGTGTTACTCTGACGTCTTCATATTGCAGCCTTCATAGTATTGTCAGAGTGTTTGTCATGTGCTGTGTAAAATAAAATGATTCCGCCGTACCGATAAGGAGTATAATCGACACGAAGGTCGTACTTATAGCCTTGTCCTTGATATTTTGTCTGCACATTCATTTCGGTCAACTCGCTCGGGAATGAATGGATGAAGGATAATTGATGTTGCTGAATTTATCGCGGGACGCGAGTTAATCGACAACGGCATTCTGACTGTAAAACACGCATTACAGAAGCAGTACACATGTTTCTAAACTAAAAGTTCATAAAATGACTTTATTTATATGATAGAATTTAAATTATTAGTGTCAAATGTTTAGCTTTTGTTTATTTAGTCTTTGTTTATGGTATGACTTGTATTTACTTGTCGTACCAATCAGCTGATGTTTCGACAAACTATTTCATTTTGCTGTTTGTTTATTTTTGCTATCAACACATGGTATTATGCTAGTTAAAACTAGTACCGACCTTAGTTCATTTTGTGCAATGAAAACATAGTATCATAATATACGAATTATTTTAAACCGCATTTTAAAGGAAATTCAACATATTTTTTAATTTAAATACCGGTTTCTAACGAAACAATTAGCAATAACTATTACAGATATTGTATGTTTTAAGAATACCAGGGTTTGTTCGTGTTTTACGATATCATGATTAATCTATACCATTTGTTGATATTTTCTTCTAATTGATGTTTTATTTTACGATAATGTTACTTCGGATTTAATACATGATGACCAATAAATAAGATGGACCGAAGTCGTTTGTCTGGTTAAGATGTAAGAACAAAACACGATTTTAAGTTGAAATGGGCATTTTAATTAAAAATGTCGGGAAATATCTTATATAATTCCTAAAGAAAAAAAAAATATAATCAAAACCGCTGGATACAAAGTAATGAGCAGTAAAATAACAAAATAGTTAGTATGTTCCAATCTGCCTAAAATATATATACTAAGGCTAGAATAAAAATTATTAGGAGCCCATCCATGAGGAATTAGGGTGGTGGTGGTGGGTAAAATTAAAAATGCAGACTCAAAAAATGCCACGTCAAGTATCCTTGAGTATCCGGTCAGAACTGAGAAATTGACTGATTACCACGTTCTGTTTTTATTTGGGTCGAGCGCATATCGCCCGGAAACAAATATATTAAAGGTGACGCCGAATAATATTTTGGTAGCCAGCTTAGAACATAAATCCTCATATATAAAACACTTTATCTTACATATAAATTACACCTATAATTTTTCCTATATATTTCATTTTATTAATTATTTTCTAGTTCAAATATACTTTAAAAATTGTACTAGAAGCTTCCTCGCTGCTAGACGCTCCGCCTTTAGAGGAGAGTTATAGTTCTGGTCGGCCCGGTGTCACTATAATGCGATTGCGTGTTATATCATACTAAGTGTCTGCGACATGATACTCCAGTGTGACAGCGCTCAGAATACTGTCTCAAGTAGACACCGTCGCAATATGACCTAAAAATGTTGAAAGCGACGCTAAACACCATCCAATAACAATAATAGTTCAAATATATTCTTAAATTCACATAGGTTAGATAGAAATTACATTATCGTCTTTCTTATGGAATGTAGTTTTGCAAAATTTAAATACATGCCATTAAACAAGTGGTGTAAATAAAAGTTAAAAAAATACTAAAGTAATTTGATTACAGTTTGATCGCTTAATTATGTGGAATGTCATTTCATTTATTATCACAATTATATATTTCTTATATTTGTAATATTTGTTTTCCATTGCATACAAATTGTTTAATTATCATCACTTGATAATGATATCATTGTCGTTTCAGCGGAGGGCAAAGCAGCGGTGTCCATGCTGTAAAACAGAAATCCTGGTAAATATTTAATATACATGTTTTATATCCGATGTATATTCTTTATTAGCATTAAGTATTGAAGAGTTATCAACAGTAATTACAGTTAGTAGAATATAATTTAATAATTGTTAATAATTGAATTTGTGTGGTTAATCAGCCGTCCTTGTCGGTATTTCGTTATCATTGTGTTTAGTGCACACAAAGAAGATATCATGTTACCACTTACCTTCCACTTCCACAGTATCATTAACATATTTTAGCTGTTGCATTTTCCACAAAATACACGGATTTAATACAGTTTTGGTTAATATACTTTGCTGAATACTTTAAAGAAAGTAATGTTATGTGTGTACATTGTATTTTATGCTGAATTGAGTGTGACAACGTTGCTTTGCAGTTTGGTTTGCAGTCACAATGCATATAGCACAATACGCGGGAGGTAACATTATACATAGTTTGAACATAGTTAGGGAGTTTAACTACAAACAAGCAATTGGTGTAACTGTAACTAATTATGTATTCGGGGTAAGATGAGATATTTTGATTACTGATTTGGGGTCGAACAATCTCTGTGATCCATTTTATGATTTTGTAATGTCTGAGAGAGAATATTTATCACATATAATTTGTAATTTCTGGTGACGGTATATCTTTGCCAGTTTTTTCCCCATAAACAAGCCATATGTAGAATACAATTAACTATAGCTATACTTCTAGCTAACACACATCAACAGCAGAATAGTACGCGATGTGGCTGTATACATGTCTGAAAACCCAAAGCGAGTTAGTATATGAGTAAACATGTTTAATCGTGCTGAACGCAGCCCTGGTTACACTGACCGACTGTTTCATCTGACTAACACTGAGAAGATTTTATCAGGATTATTGCAGATACGTTAATGGTGCTACCTGGGCTGCTTTCAGTGTCGTTATATATTGCCTGGATCGCGTATGTAAATTAATTAGCACATACTTTTTTAACGTTTCTGCAGTCTGTTTGTTGTGATAAGCATATTTGGTGTGAAATGCGTTCATGTAACGCACAGCCGAGGTGTATGATGAGTCGTGTACCTATCCAGAGCGTGGTTTTAGTTCAAATATGTATGCTGACATATGGTGCAATGCTGCATTAATATTAGTTGGTATATGGTAACATTCCACATATAAAAGAGGTTTGTTGATATATGGTGATATATCGCATTAGTATTTTAGCTCGTGTACTATAAAAGCTCAGAAATTATATTAACCATGGTCTGCTCTCGGTATTGTTAAACAGACGGCGCATATGCTGCCTTGTTCCCTAAATGTATCTTGTGCTGCGGGCTAATTGGTGTGTGTTAAATAGCGTCGCAGCCTTGGTGGATGTCATATAAATCTCATATATCTGCTGCAGTCTATATTGGTTAATGAATATTTTCTATGCACCATGGTTTCCTTTGCACCTCGCAAGGATGTTTGCTGTTTGTGAGATATGTATGCAAACTGTCAAAGGGTCTGTTCAGTGCGTTGTTTTCGTAAAAAAATATGCATATAGTTGGTATTGATTACCATATAAATGGTATTTGGTTAGGTACCAAGATAATTGTTTGAATACCATTTAAGAAGGGTATTTGGTTAAATACTACATACAAAACGATATTTGGTGTTGAATACAACCTCATAAAAAATGTGTTTGGTTATATACCACATCAGAAAGGTATTGGTTTTGTATACCACATAAAATGCTGCTACATGTGTATGTGTTAAATACCGTCTAAAAAGCTACAACAAAGAAAAAAATAGTATTGGTTTAAATACAACAAAAAGAAAAACTAGTCTTTGGTTTAGATACAACATTTGGTATTTGGTTTAAATAACAACAAAAACCAACAATGGTCAGGTTTGAGAAAATGTAGGGAGCATATACAGCTTTACGCCTTGGCTTTGAGGTCATGCACCAGGAATTATGGCTGCGTGTCACCACACTGCATTCGGGTATAAACTTATGCCAACATGGATTCCCTGTTTAGCACACAACCGCCGTATAGCACACAACCGCCGTATTTGGTTTTTAATATCATATAAATGAATGTATTTGGTGTTAAATAGAAATCATTTTAAAAAATGGTACTTGGTTTAAATACCACAAAAAAGAAAAGAAAATTGGTTTCAATACCACATACAAATTGTATTTGGTTTAAATAACAACAACAAAAAGAAACAATGATCAGGTTGGAGCAGGGTTATGTCCAAAATGCATTACTTTTTGATGACAGGAAATGTAGGGAGTAAATACAGCTTCACACCTTGGCTTTGAGGTCATGCACCAGGAATTGTGGCTGCGTGCCATTCCACTGAGTCCAGGTAGAAATTGATGCCAACACAGAATCCCTGTTTTGCATACAACCGCCGTGCGGGTTATAAGCGGTCATCTTGTAGCTTTCCGCATAAGTGTCAGGAGTGTGGCGGTGGGCTTCCACGGTTTTTGTGTTCTATGAAGGTCCTACTGCTACTAAACATGTTAATGATACACAGGTTACTGGTAATGCCATTCACGCTGTGCATATGCAGCGAATACCATCGAGTATTGCAGGTGAGGGAAGACGAGGAACCAATCAGCCCTTTCGAATATTTATTTTTGAATGGTTTCATAAACGATTTCGAATTCAATTTATAGCCAATGTATATAATTATCACTAAAGCAAAATGGGTTCGTATCTTTGGTGGTATCTTAATTATGTGTGTTTGATTGTTTACATATCGGTATAATACTGTTTGATCTCGAATTAGGCTGGTTTATAGAGATTAAATGTTGACCATTGCTTGTTATATTTCATATGGGAAAAATTGCTTGAATGGGTGTTGACTAGTCCTTTCCTACGTGGTAGTAGTTTATTCAGGTACATAACTGTTTTCATACCGAATTTACTTCGCGCTTTGTCATATCTACACTGCGACACATTTATCTTTGCAGCTATCTAAAAATGTGTTTGTTTGACATTTTATATACTGAGATGACATTGTTTGATCTCGAATGTCAGCGTTAGGATGGTTTCTAGAGACAAAGTTATATTTCACATAGGAATTGTTTTTTGAATGCTCTCACTTGATGAAATCGGCGCTTCGTGTGTAGGTTTTGTCACTTTTGCGAGATATTGTGAAAAAACGTTGGGCACAACCAGATTGCGCTGTTGCCTTCGTGCCAGCATATTGTCTATGAAGTCGTCCATTTTATCAGAAACTGCCGGGTTCATATTAATAAAGTCTACCGGTTATTAAATCAAATACCATTTTTGATGTGTGATATTTTAACCATATACCATTATCTATGTTTTCTGGTATTTATACCAAATACCCTTTTCTTCTTATTTGTGGTATTTAAACCAAATATCATATTTTCAATGTGGTTTTTAAACCAAATACCATTTTTTCTTTCTTTTCTGTTATCTGTTATTTAAACCAAATACCCTTTTCTTCTTTTTTGAGTTCCGGATCTGATTAGCTCAGTCAGTAGCCAAGGGTCGTGGGATCGAATCCCTGACCATCACTAGTCTCTGTGATGATTGATATACGACACTGTGTCTCATTATCATTCGTCTATCACCGCTGATTCAAATGGGAAAGTTTTCAGTTGCTTGCGGAGATGGTGTGTGCTCGAATACTGATTAACCTTTCAGGATCCCCGGAAACAGTAGTTAAGTTAACTGATCGTCTATTAGCCCTCGATGGCATAAAATTACGATAAATATGCTAACAATCAATCAATTTATTACGTGGTATTTAAACCAAATACTATTTTTATTTGGTATTTAATCCATTCAATTTTTCTTTTTTGTGGTATTCAAACCAAGTACAATTTTTCTAATGTGGTACATGAAGTAGATAACATTTTTTGTGATATTTAAACCAAATACCATATTTTATGTGGTATTTAAACTACATAACATTTTAAAGGCACTGAGTCTGCGAATCTACTTCGGCGGATACAATATAAATACATTTATTAGAAAGAAGTGAATAATTGAAAGTATAAACAACATTATGCAGATAACCAGTTCTGATTCCTTTTTACATATCAATAATTATATTTTTTTCGTTTTTATATTTACAGGAAATTGTAAAGCTGGTATTTGTTCCTCAGGAGTCACAGAAAACTGAACAAGACTACAATATTACGATTAAGGGTGGCAATTCTCCACGGGGTATTGGTGATAAATTGTACATAGATAATATATATTGTGATGGTTTATTGCATGACAATATGTTTCAATTATGAACATTTGCTATGATATAATGCTTAATTAGTGTAAATCTAATTGTTTGCGTATCGCTAACGGCCGTCTTGGTAATTATTACGCAAGAGGTACATTTACTTATGCAAATAGTAACGGTTCTGACGTCATTGATTATTTGTTAGTGAGTGAGCGTGTTTTTAATTGTGTCAATACTTTTTAAGTTGATCCATTTTATGAATGGTCGGATCACACACCATTATCGTTTAATATTTTATGTAACAGACATTTTGTAACCGATGATCAGTATAACACGTTCTCCCATGTCTAATGGAGAGATAATCTACTTGATGATTTTAGACGCGGTCTTATCGCAAAGCTTCCTATTTTGAATATAATAACCAGTAATGTTGACTATGATCAGAGAGAAAATGTTAATGCATGTATAAATGATTTTACTGAAGCGATTAACAGTGTGGCTTATCCGTTATTTAGCAAAACTATACGTGTCTCGAATAGAACACGAGCAGATAACTCTTTGTGCAAAAAAGCAGATTAGTTCGATGAAGAATGCAAACAGGCCAAGTATGTGTATGTTACTGCATTAAATAAATTTAAGTGTTGTAAAATCAATTGTAATCAGACTAATATGTGCAATTATAAAACAATGAATATGAGTATTATTAAAAAGAAGAAAAGGCAATATAAAATTAACAAAATGAAATATATCGAAAGGCTGCGACACTGTAAATCTAGGGATTTTTGGAAACACTTTTCTAGTAAACTGTCCGTTAAAAATTATATAAGTACCGAGGAGTTTTATAAATATTTTTCGAATCTCGGCTCAAATTTACCTACTGTTTTGAACAATGATGCGGAACACTTTTGTAATAATCATGATTTTAACTCAGCAGACTGTAAATTTGAAGAGCTAGACGAGCCAATTGCAAAATAGCCTTGATCTTTTAAAGAAATATTTTGATAAGTGGGGTTTACAAGTAAACACTGATAAAATGAAAGTTATTGTGTTTAGAAAACGGGGACCTATCAAAAATGACGAAAATTGGACATACGATAATAATGCTTTAGAAATAGTAATAATTTTAATTATCTCGGAACAGTTTTTAATTACACTGGTGATTTCTTCCTTAACCAGGAAACTTTGGCAGGTAAGGGTCTAAGGGCTTTAAACATTTTATTAGCAAAGACTCGCAAATATATTCTTAAAGCAACACATCCACGTTTGAACTTTAAAAAAAAAATTAATTAAGTTATGAGCACATTTCCCATACAAACATATGATCAATTAGCTGTATATGAGCATATAAACACAATCCCGAACAAAATGATGCCCAAATTATAATGCGTGACTAACACTTTATAAAACAAGCGTGTAACTCACCCGAGTCAAACAAAATTGTCAAAATGAGGCAGGTAAAGTACACTACGCACTAAAACGTGAAGTTTTTTAATACGACTCGCATAATTCAATTTGAATCCAAGTTGGAATACTCGGCAATTTAAAAATAATTTATAAAGCGTTTGTCACGCTTTATAATTTGGACATCTTTTTTTATAATTCTAAAGCGTTCTGGATAGTGTTTGTTAGCACATATACAGCTCACTGACCATATATTTATGTATGGGAAATGTGCTCACAACTCAATTGAAAAACTTTTTAAAAAAGTTTAAACGTGGATGTGTTGCTTTAAAACACAAACTATTTGTCAGCTATTTGATGCATTTGTAGGTTCAACTCTAAATTATGCATGCGAAATTTGGGGGTTCTCTAAATCAAAAGAAATTGAATGGGTGCATCTTAAATTTTGCAAACAATTGCTACATGTGAAAACATCAACTTGCAATATGGGAATATATGGCGAACTTGGTAGATGTCCACTGTTTATAAATATATATGTGCGTTTGGTTAAATATTGGTGTAAAATAGTGAAGTCGGGTAATATTATAGTTATTTTTACGAATCTTTACTTAGTGATTGTCAAAAAGGTGTAAAATATTGGGCTGCGAACATAAAAACACTATTAAATCAGTATGGGTTTTGTTATGTATTGAGAAACCCTGCAAATACTAATTTACAAAATTTCCATATGGTGTTTAGACAGAGAGTTGTTGATGTATTTTTGCAAATGTGGCACATTAGCATATCCAATTCCAGATCGATATGTACATAAAGTTACTTCAAACTTCATTTTGAATTTGAATTATATCTATTCTTGCCAAGCAAGTATAGAATTGCTACATTCAAAAAATGTTTATTCACTGTTATTGTTAGAATTATATAGTGGTCACTTTAAGACAATAAAATATAGTGGGGACAGTGCTATTATTTCCTTTACGCAAATTATCTGCTTATTTATAATTAATTTTAATGTCGTAATACTATTTAATTTTGTTGTTGTTGTTTTTCATATATTTTCCTACACACATATCAGCGGATCTTCTTTTACATAATATACACACAAAAGTAAAACTTTATTATGTAAATATAATAACCATGTGCCAAGTAAAGAAATAAAACCATTGTATACGCGAGTATTGGCTACATTGTACAAATTATAAGCACTTGTATCCACATGTATGTGACCACTACATAATTAAGTGTATGTAGCTGTGTTTTTGCTTCTGTTATTCTACATCTTTGTTCGACTATATATATGATGATTGTTGAAATGAAGATATTTTGGCTTGTGGCCCTGTACATTTATCATTTTTTTTATTTTAGGCTATTATATACTCCTGCCATGATAGACTTACTCAAGTCTATAATTTCTTATTTTTTATTGTCACTCTCTTCTAATTCTCATCTCTTTACTTATACATACATGGAGGCTGATGCTCATTTACATTAACTTATATTGTATGTTTCTAAGATTGCTATATATCAGTTCCATTTTTCACATTTTTTTACATATCACCAATGAAAACAAATATATGTTCATTTAACGTAAAAGGGCTAAGTGATGTCAAAAAACATAAACATATTTTAGCTGGCTTAAAGATAGCCAATATGACATTTGCTTTTTTACAAGAACTTGCAGAAAAAGAGAAATAAATCATTTTTAAGTGGTGATTTTTCGAATAGTAAATGTGTTGGTATTTGATTAAATCATTCTCATGATATCACTGAGCACAAAGAAATAATTGAAGGTCGTTTGCAAACTTTAAAATTAAATGTCGATGAAACTGAAATTATGCTTATAAATGTTTATGGGCCAAATACAGATGACGTAACTTTTTTTAACACCCTTGAGTAAATTATAGCAACCAATAGTGAAAAAATAATAATTATAAGGGGTGATATCAATACTTTTCTCATTTGGTAATATTGACAAGAAAAACGGAA
The DNA here is from genome assembly GCA_029582155.1 of Panopea generosa. Taxonomy (NCBI): domain Eukaryota; kingdom Metazoa; phylum Mollusca; class Bivalvia; order Adapedonta; family Hiatellidae; genus Panopea; species Panopea generosa. The sequence goes on along the minus strand of CM055894.1, from coordinate 34,272,161 downwards.
GACAAGACACAAACAAAAAATGTAGCGCAAAACTAAATACAATCAAAGATAATTATGAACTTAGTGACATTTGGCGCATAAAACATTCAAAAAAAAAAATTCACTTGCATTCAAACCACACACTTCCTATATTCTGTAGACTTGACTTCTTTCTTATATCTGCAAATTTGATAAACAATGTTACTAAATGCAACGTCTCATCAGGTATCCGGTCTGATAATTCCTTAGTACACATAGAAATTAATTTTTGCATGTCAACGTTATGGGCCGGGATATTTTAAATTGAATCATTCAATTATTTTAGACAAGGAATATCAACATCAATTAGAAAAAGTATTAAAGATATTACTGACAGAAATGCCAGCACAAACCCTAATACATTATGGAAATTTATTAAAGGTACTATACGTAATGTAACTATCCATTATTGCTGTTTAAAAAAAAAAAAAAAAAAAAAAAAAATATAAACTAAAATTATCGGAGAAATAGACAGATTAGAAATAAAAATAGTAAATGAGCCACTTAATGAAGATATTGTAAAGCAAATTAAAAAAAATAAAAAAGAAGAGCTTGAAAACATCACCCTTAAACGCGCTCAAAGATATTATATAAGATCAAAAGCTAAATACATTAATGGGATAGATAAAAATACTAAATATTTCTCAAATCTAGAAAACAAAAATAGTGGAAAAAAACATATATCTAGGTTATTAATCAATGATCGTGAAATTACCAAATCAGATGAAGTTTTAAATGAAACAAAACTATTTTATGAAAATGTATACACTAAGCAAACTTTAGAGGAATCAACCTTTAACTTTTTTCCTGAAAATAATATTTGTTTTAAATGATATTCAAAAGCTATCATGCGAAGGTATTTTAACAGAAGCAGAATGTGTAAACACTTTGTTTAGAATGCAAAATAATAAAAGTCCTGGGTCAGATTGCTAAGCAACAGATTTTTACAAGATTGTTTGGTCAGACATAAAAAGCTTTTATGTTAAATCTATCAATTATTCTTATGAAAAAGGTAAGCTCACTCAAATGAAAAAAACAAGGCGTTATAAATTTAATTTAGACACAATATAAAGATTTAACATCATTAAACAACTGGAGGCTTATCTCACTTTTGAATACAAATTATAAAATAGCTACAAAAGTGATTGCGAATAGAATAAAAAATGTACTACCACTTTAAATTGATGAGGCACAGACTGGTTTTATTAGAAACCGTTACATCGGTGAAAATATAAGACTTATATAATTATGATGTATTAGATTATGTAAATGAAAACGACCATCCTAGTCTATTATTCTTTACAGATTTTGAAAAAGCATTTGACAGTGTAGATCACAATTTCATTCATAAAACTTTCGATTATTTTAACTTTGGAGAATCAGTTAAAACATGGATTAATGTTTTTTACAACGACATGCAAGGTTGTGTTTTTAATAATGGTTACATGTCTGATTTGTTTTTAAAATAGGACGTGGTGTACGTCAAGGATGCCCTCTATCTCCATATTTATTTATTATATCGATAGAAATTTTATCATTAGCTGTTAGTAACAATAAAGATATAAAAGGTATAAAACTTAATCAAAAAGAAATTTAAAAAAACCTGTTTGTTGATGACGCAACATTTGTTACGGATGGTTCGAAAAAAAAAATCAATACTCTTATTAAAACTATAGACGAATTAAGTAAAATATCCGGCCTTAAATTGAACCTAAATAAATCCACATTATTAAGAGCAGGATCCCTTAAAAATACAGACAAAATGTATTGCTAAATGAAAAAAAATACATGGACATCTAATCAAGCAGCCACTTTAGGAATCATATTCACAAATAATAAAGCCAAAAGAGTAGAAATCAATCTTAATACTCAAATAAATCAAATGTATTCATGTCTTACAAAATGGAAGAAACATAATTTATCATTATTAGGAAAAATAACAGTCATAAAAACATTTGCCCTGCCAAAAATAACATACCCATTGACAGTACTAGAATACCTACCGGATCACAAAATAACTCAAATCACTAAACAACTTTATTCATTCTTATGGGACAATAAACAAGATAAAATAGCAAGACACACAATTAGAAAATACTATAAAGATGGGGGATTAAAAATGATAGATTTGAATGCATATATATACTCAATAAAAGCAAGTTGGATCCCAAAAAAAAAATATGAAGAAATAACCGGAATTTGGAAAGATAATTATATAAATGAAATTAACAAATATGGTGGGAAATTATTATTACAATCAAACATAACATATAAAGATATAACCAATAAATTCAAAAATATTGTCTTTACAAAGTTGGGAAAAGGTAAACTTTAATTCGGAAGTAACAAACATCACAGATGAAATCATATAAAATAACTCATTTATACAAAATAACAATAAAACAATATTTTATAGAGAATAGCTAGATAAAGGGATGAAATATATACAACAACGTTTAGATTACTGAATAGGAACTTTTATCATTTTAATACGATAAAACAACTTTACAATCTAGACAATTCAGATTTCTTAAAATACCACTTAATAATTGCTTCCATACTGAACTCTTGGAAAGAAAAATTTAACCATGAAACATACAACAACAACAGAATTTGTTTTCATTGGCAGGATTTTTAAAGTACTGAGACCAAATAAAATTATATATGAGAGATATATTTCGAAAACAACTACCAATGTTACAAATATAGCTCAACAAAAACGGAATGACGCCTATGAAAATCTGAACTGGAAAAAAAATATTTTTATCACCGATTACATGTACTTTTTATTCGAGATTGAGATTATTTCAATATAAGTTTTTATATAGAATTATACCCACAAATAAGTTCTTACACAAATGCCATTTAGTAAATTCAAGTTTATGGCAATTCTGCAATATGCATGTAGAAACAGTACAACATTTATTTTTGGACTGTGCTCATGTACAACATTTCTGGAGAAAATACAAATGATTTCTTATCACAAAACGGTATTAATGTAGCATTTAATTTTAAAAATATAGCATTGAACATCCATGACGAAAACACAGAACAAAAAACAATAATAAATTTTGTTATTTTTTTAGCAAATTATTTCATTTTTAAATGTAAAATGCAAAGCGATACACCATACTTTGACCACTATCTTAGATATTTAAAAGAATGTAAAAATATAGAACAAATCTTAGCCCAAGCGAGATCCAAACTGGAAACGCATAATAGGAAATGGCACTCAATAAATTTGAATAATCAAATATTGCAACCTAATATAATCAACATTAATATGTATTGATCTTATAATGAACATGATTAATCATATCTCTCTGTCCCTCTCTCTCTTTCTTCTCTCCCTTTCTCTCTCTCTCTCTCTCTCTCTCTCTCTCTCTCTCTCTCTATCTGTCTATCTGTCTCTCTCACATTTTCACTACACTACTTACTTTACTCATGTTTATAAATGTGTATTGTTATGTAATACCTTGATAATGTGAAAATGAAAAATAAACGGGCTGCCATTTGGCAACTCAAAAAAAAAAAAGAAAAGAATTGCTATGTCTAGATTTGAAACTGGTCGTTATGAACAGAAAAGAACATAATTGACCACAACCGAAGATATTGCTCTTTATGTTATACACACAATTTTGAAGACGAGTATCATTTCATCCTTATCTGGCCGTTGTACAATGATACTCGCAAATTGTATATAAAACCTTATTATTACAAAAGGCCCAGCGTTTATAAATTTATTGAATAGACGAAATCTAAACAAAGTACAGAACTTTTAAAATTGTGGAAATACATATACACAGCATTTAATTTACGTATGCCAAGTAAATCTTTTAACAAAGCATTGGTTTGAAGGCATTGTGTGTGTAAATATTCAGTCTAAATTAGTTCAGTTCAGTTCAGTTCAGTTCAGTTCAGTACAGTACAGTTCAGTACAGTACAGTACAGTACAGTACAGTACAGTACAGTACAGTACAGTACAGTACAGTACAGTACAGTACAGTACAGTACAGTACAGTACAGTACAGTACAGTACAGTACAGTACAGTACAGTACAGTACAGTACAGTACAGTACAGTACAGTTCAGTACAGTACAGTACAATACAGTACAAATACAATATAATACAGATACAATACAATACAATATAATGCAATGCAATGCAATGCAATGCAATGCAATGCAATACAATACAATACAATACAATACAATACAATACAATACAATACAGATACAATACAATACAGATACAATAACAATTACAATGCACTCACATTACAAACATAACCTTTATACGCAACAATGTAACAATGTTACGGTGTTACCAGTATAACTACAACTTAAATGATTATTGATTCAGTCGTTTGAAGTTAATGACTCATGTACTTAATGCTATCTTAATGAACAATAACCCGGCAAGTTATTGATATGCATACTGTATTGTTTAAACCCTATGACAACAGTATGACCTTGCCGCCTATTTATAGCTAACAATGACATCGATATCAGCTCTACTTCAACATACATAAAATTATTCGCCTGCAATAATACTGCTGTAAATTTAGGGATGTTGTAAAAGTTATTTTGCGATTTAGCAACTGTCTAAATATATTATTTAGAGAAATATAATTTCGGTTAATTGTATTTTCATGAATGGCTGACTATGAATAACCAAATTGAATATAAGCAAAATAGTGTGTTTGATGCGATTGTTAATGTTTTATATAATCATTTTGAAATGCCCCCCGAGTGTCGTTGGTAATTTAGGACAGTGGGACATATGAAATTTGTGGAGTTTCCCAACTACGTTGTTGATACTTGATATCAACCTAACACACAATACGTTAAGGTAAAGGTCATCTATTTACTTCAGATCTGAAGAGTGTTTTCTTTATAAATAAATACAACACGTCTACAATGGACATTAGCAAAAATAATGTAAATAAAGTAAATGATCATAGTATTACTTCAATTTAAACAACGCATTTAAACTATGAGATTTACCTAGGAAGGATGGTGAAATGGTTGTTTTAAATTTATCTAGCGATATCTGCCTCGGTAAGACGTGTATTAAGCATACCCAAATAACATGTAATGCTTAAGGTCACAAAAGAGGATTGTAGTGGCGGGAAGAAGGCGTGATCCACATATCCTGGATCCGGTACATGTACTATAGCAAACGCTTCACATGGGATGATGGCCATTCAAACATAAACTTTTTTAAAAATAATTATATTAAATGGGTAATTGTATTGAATAATTGTACGAACTTACCTATTAAACAGTATATCAGTAATTGAACGGATGTCAGTGTAGATAGTCACCGTTTCAGAGATCCACCAGGCGGATAAAGTGTTGTAGAAATGCGATCTCTGCAAATCACTGAATTAATACCGGCATATCTAGAGATAGGGGACATATGGACCGTAGAGCAACGTTCATGACCAATCATCACAAATATATTGATTGTACGGGATTCGAACTCACGACCACTAATTTGACAGTCAGACGTGTCACCGTCGGATCTACCTTGGCTTTGTTAGATAACAGAGGTTGAGGGAAATATGTGTTTCATTTTAGCGATCGTGAGTCGCCAAATTCAACACTGGTTTATACTACTAACTACAGTTATTCATCTATTTACATGTACAAAGTGGTACTTGGAATCATATAATGGTGGTATAGTTCAGCCAACATGGCCGTCGAATAGCCACTTCAATATGTCGACATCAGGCCGCATGATGTTGGTATTTCACTATTAATAAATCCGAAACATTCCGCATGACCTTATCTATATGATTAGCCCAGCAACACCAGGGCGCTTGGGGTTGACAGCAGGACGCTGGTGTCAGCATCAGTAACTAAGAAATTGGTGACAGAACACGAAAACATGCTACTCACAGGCTTTTCCAGCCAGTTACTCACTTACCAATATTTCCATAACAATTGGAAAAGATGACTTATTCAAAAAGAGAGTGTCACCATAATGAGTGATATGTTGACATCATACTTTACTAAAGTCGACTTAATGAAGTGGTTATGTGAAAATCAGACTGGCAGAGCTATGTCACCTTGGCATATCTATACAGTTAAGATTAATGCTTTGTTTCTTGTAACTGATAGAAGTATAATTATCTTGTATAGGTGTAGAACGATTAGTTTAACTGAAGTTCTAATTACTGTTTATTTCAAATCATAGCTATAACATACACTTAAATCGCTTTAATAACATAATCGACTTGTTTAGATGCCGATACAACCAGTATCACCAATATTAACCTTGTTTTACTGTAATATCGTCCGTGTCCTTCACAGCAGTTACAGAAGACTCGATCGTGACATGAATAAATAACTCGGCATATTGTTTTGTTAAATATATATTTTTTAAAACATATCATGTGTGTCAATGGCGTGTTAACATGATATCGCCCCATCAGTGTTCTTGCGGTCGGGAGATAGAATAATAAAAAAAAAAAAAATAGTAATTCGGCAGTGACTAGTTGTTCTAGTAATCTGTGTGTTCGAGCCATTCGTATTTGAGCAACGGAGTTCTACTGGAAAGTTAAAAGTTATACTTATTTTATATGTCTATATCAATACATAAACTAAATATGAGGTGTCTCCGATATAAAGACACACTATTGGACAAATAAACAGGTTATAAAACATTTTAAATATTTAGTACACTGCAATTGATAAATCAATAATTAAGGGTTACCTTAACTAATACAAATACTAGAAAAACAAGCAGTATAACTTACATAGTAAATAAATGTATATTAGACTCGCGTTGCAGCTTATATAAAACGAGTACTTATATATAATCAAATAAGCATTGTTAAAGGGATTTTCCTTATTAGTTACATTTTTTACTAAAAGTAGAAAGGGTCCTCGAGTGGTCTAACATGCCGTTTCAAAATGACTCACCTCTCACCTCTAAGGTAATAGGTTTAAGTGTCGTTCACTCCAAAAACATTATGTGAGGAAGTTTGTTAGTTACCTGCGGAAGGACGGTGGTTCTCTTCAGATTCATCCTGAGGTCTTCCTCCACCAATATAACTGGATCTGCTGGATATATAACCCAAAATGTGTTGACAATGGCGTTAAACACCATTCAAACAATGGAGAACCTGTGGTGTATGGACGCGAGAGCATGAAATTTTGCTTGTTTTATATTCCTGTGTTTATTTACATTCACGAAATGTCAAGCACAGGCAAAGTAAATCATTATTCGCAATTAAAAACATGACTCTGTATTTTAAAAGTCAATATATGTTCTATCCTGTTATATTTTTAATCCTAACAAAACATATCATGGTGTCATTTGTTTAACAGTTACAGTATATGTGGAGATAAAACAATCATGTTTATTAACAATTCATCGTAAGAGTGATGTCCCTTGTCAATAACACAAGTCTACTAAAATAAATATTCATGAGAAACGCTATATTGCACAATGTAGATTCAGATATGGTCAGTAAGTATGTAAGGAAAGAAATAAGAAGAAGGGAGGAAGCAAGCAAGCAAGCAAGGTAAGTAGGGCAGGGCAGGTTAAAAGCAGGGCATGACATGCATGCAGACAGACAGACAGACAGACAGACAGACAGACAGACAGACAGACAGACAGACAGACAGACAGACAGACAGACAGACAGACAGACAGACAGACAGACAGACAGACAGACAGACAGACAGACAGACAGACAGACAGACAGACAGACAGACAGACAGACAGACAGACAGACAGACAGAAAGACAGACAGACAGACAGACAGACAGGTAGGCGGTTGAAGGCAGGAAAGTAAGTAATAAACCGACCAGGTAAATAATCAAGTAAGTAATAAAGAAAACAAGCAGTTAAATAAATAAGTAAGTAAGTGTGTAATTAAGTAAGCAAGTAAGAAAATAAGTCTGTAAGTAAATAGTTTATTATAGTTTATTACAGAAACAGTTGAATGTAGGAAAGTAAGTAATCAAGCAGTGTTAATAAGTAAGCAAGTAAGAAAGTAAATAAGTAAGTAAGTAAGTAAGTAAGTAATTGTGTAAGTAAGTAAGCAAGTAAGAAAGTAACTACTTTTATTAATGTCTTATAAATAAGTAACTACACTAAATGGTTATTACTGCGGGTAACGTCACAGATGATGAGCAACATATTGAGGGAGATACGAACGAGTATGTTAATTTGCAACTGAACAAAATACATCTTGGGCGAAGACATTACATATTCTGGAAAACTTCGTAATACAGACAATACACATGCTGGTAATGTCTTGATGCAGTCAATACACATGCTGCAAACTTCTTGATGCAGAGAATATACATCATGGCAAACTTCAGTGTCCTAGACTGAGCTAGTATTAAATGTTGTATTTGTCTTTATCGCCATGTTTTTGTCATCTTAATCTGTTTTACTTCTAAATGTATAGTATTGCTTCATATTCAGCGAGACATATGCGTATGTTTATATCTTAGCATATTGTATAAGGCTCTAAACCCATAAGGTCGTAAAAAACGGAGGAAAGAGCGAGGGAGCATCATAAACCAGTTTAATTTCTCCAGTGGCGTTGGGTTAATGATTGTTCTAAGGCTGTTGCCCATGCCGCCACGTTTAAGTTTGTATTTTCATATGTATAATTACATATTGATACAAGCGAAATAGTGTTTTCCCACATGCCTTCTGAAAGCCATGCCTCCGTTTTTTCATGACATATGTTTGCCTTTCATACACCATTTCATTAACCGTTATCTTTCAGAATATAACTTGTGTCTATTGCAATTGTAATGCATTTTGCAACTTCTGTGGTAGAACCGGTACAAAGCATATACGGATACAAATGACTCTTCACATAGCCGCGGCGGAGGTTCGAACCCATGACCCTCAATCCTGGGTACGATGATTTACCACTCGACTTCACATTTTAGATGATTCTACCGTAATTGTTTTTTCTATTGGTGCTACTATAGTTTAAACTAATATCGTTACTTGTGTTAATGATGCCATTTTATATTATCTAAATTGAGAAGTAAGCTCATAGTTTATATGTTTCCTGGTTAGACTTAGTACTAAGTGTTATCTTTAGGGGTCATTAGGTCAACACTATTTACTGCACTACAGCCCTTTATTAACTCCGTGCTACTTCCGTAACGACTGTACGTGTCATAGCAGACCACAGCGTGGTCTAGTGGTAGAGCGTTTGCCTCGCATGCGGAAGGTCGTGGGCTCGATCCCCGACCTGGTCATAGTAACTACTTTAAAAACTGTACAGGAAGCTTCCTAACTTAACGCTCAGCATTTAGTGGAGAGTTCTTTGTCTTTTCGGCCGGTGTCAGTATAATGTGACTGGTTGGGATATCATATCATGTGTCTGCGGCATGATACTCCAGTATAACAGCATTCAGAGTACTGTCTCAAGTAAACTCCGTCGCGATATGACCGAAAAATTGTTGAAAGTGACGCTTTACACCATACAACAACAACAACAACAACAACAACAATTGTCATCGCAAGGGTTTATTCGTGATAACTGAACATCTGCTTGGTGGCAGGGTCGATATTTATTGGCCCTGAATAAATCCTGATTTTCATCTATTCAATTCACCTTTTAAGATTACATCTACGCAATATACTGATTTAAGTTAAAGAATAATGTGGACACGAAAATAATACACTTCAGGACGCGTTTTAAAAAAAATGTTTTACCCTTCCTATACAATAGAATGCATTATCCCATTCCAGTCCAATGCACATTACTATTGCAAAAAAATAAGCAAATACAAAGTACACCTGTACAAAGTAATATAATCCGCGTACAAGTTTATTGATTTTTATTCTCAATGGAAAGGTAACTCTGACTGGGTTCATACAATACCTTGCTCGAGTAAATACCCTTTAACAGACTTTCAAACAAGGGTCATTGAAGAAGTCCTAACTTCCTGATATACATATGCCATTAGCAACAACTCGTACCTGTATATGTATCGCTTGGTAGCAAAGAACACAAAATCAGCCAAAATAAAAACAACATCGAGTTCGATTTTATTACTCTGTTGAAGTGTATATACTTATACAACACCTCTCAAATTTATTAGGACACTAGTATTGATATGAGTGTTGTAAGTTGACTTCGAGTTTCCCTATGGAACATGGGAACTGTTCAGTCAAACTTTAATCTCAGTTTAAGATATATTAAAAGCATCATCTGGTCATGACTATTATACTAGTTAGTTTTGCTCCAGCAAGCAGGATTTAATTTTCATAAGGGGTCAGTAGGGGTCCAAAAAAATAGTTAAAATTGCGAAATCTCTTAATCTCCTCCAAACAAAAATGTCTGTATTTCTTTTTTTAATCGTATACAATCTTCCTACGGGTAGTTGTTTACAAATTGTAAAGCAAGGGGCTGTGGTGTATAGCGTCCCGTAAGTGGTCTTAAAGTGTTATATAGGAATACTGTATGCAGATGAAAAAAAATCTCATTTGCACATTTATTTGTGCAAACATAATGTTCTATTTGAGATTCAAAGCATTGTCTAAATTAGTTTTAGTTTACGTTTCTCTATGGGACTTGGCTTTCCCTATGCGTGGGTATTTGAAGTTTTCACAAGGCAAGGTGCTAGGTATATAGATGCTCTGCAAGGGTACTTAACGTTTTACATATGAAGACTGTGGGGAAAAGGAAAATTATCATGGTCTCGTCGATTTGTTCTATAATATGTTTACGTGTGACATCTGAAGCAGTGTTACGTCAAATCAAATTTGATTTGGTTCAAAGAGAAGGACTGAATCATAAAAAAAAGACCAGATGATGCCCCGAAATGATTAATATTGTGAAATTTAAACCTGTCAATCTTGTTCACAAACACTGATCAGTCAACTTTATTTAGTTAGTATTACATCAGCGAAGGATTCAATATTCTAAAAAAAAGGGAGGGTGGTGGTGTTGTAGTTGTGCCCTGTAAGGGAACGTTTGCATATGAATACTATCGGAAAAGAGAACAGTTTCATCGTTGCCTACATTTGTACTAATACAGTGCAGTTTAAGTATTATCTGACCATAGTTAAGTAAATGAAATACTTTTCTTGGTATCCCTACATTCATAATGCAAACATGCATGTCATAAAACAATGTTCAAGGAAACAAAATGTATATACTTTATGCTAAAGAAATATGTTCAATCGGCAATAGAATGCTAACAATTAACCAAACACACCTAAACTTAAATAATATACAGAATATATTGTTTCAATATGGAATTAGTTGCCAGTTGCGGCAATAGAAGTATGGCAGGATTCAAGTATTCAGAAAAAGACAATTCTGAGTTAATAAGTTCTAAATGAAAGAAAAAGTAAACCCATCAAATGTAAAGGGATACATGAAATGTTTGACAAAGCCAACTACGAATAAAGTATGGAAGAACTAATACTCACTATTTGAATAACATTTGTTCATCGTAGGCTTAAGTATTTAATTTTATTTCATAGTTTAATATTAATGTAAAGGTGTTGCAGGCACATCCAATTATAAACATATTGAGGGACCCTCGAATATATGTAAAGAAGGGACACCACTGAGGAGACGCTTTGCCTTATGCTTGTTTTTATTATCTTTCCTTAGACCTTAGGAGGTTACATGTAACATTTCAATACATAATATAGCTTTTAATAACGGATTCTTTTGGATTACACCTGTAGTGACTTCGATATAATCTTCCTTATTTTACCTCGGTGTAACCAGTACTACGCATATGCGATTAAAATGTCTTGTTTTTGGACATTACGCATAGTCTTGGCGGAGGATCGAACCCACGACCCGTCGATCCTCTACCACTGGATTACACGTTTCACTACTAGTTAAGTGGTTACATGTTATATGTTGCATGATTTACTTATTTGCGATCAGATCCCTTTATATATAACTAAAACATAGCGTTGTTCCTGAATTTATTTATATTTAGATAAACGTATAAATCATTCATATCATTTATATTTATTTACTGTTCCGAATTATTTCCATACTATTTAACCATATGTAGTTTCATCACTCTTTTAAAAATGCATTTGTTAAGACTGTCAACATTTAACAAGTCAGAAATAGATTTGTTGATTTTAATCTAATATTCGCCAAACGACAAATTCTCCCATTCAAGTCATTATTTATCAAGCGAAACGGTATTTTATTGATTTGGTAATTAGTAAACTTGTATAAGACACGTGTAGTATGATTGTAAGATATCACTACTGCGTTTTACATATCTGTTGAATAACACCCTGTGTGTCTTATTCCTTGTGTTATTTCAACAACCGACAATTTAAGGTATAATTTACATTGTGCGTAAAATATTTTTGAGATTTGTAATATCTTTTAATATTAAGAGGTTATTAATGGGGGGGGTGAGGATGGTGGTCTTCTTGGTGATATTGGCCCATGGAAGCAATATGAGAAAAGAAGGCTTTAACGTATGATAGTTAATGCAGAATATATATTACACATTTAGTAGAAATATTGTCACAAATAAACAGGTATAACCGACGATAATGTACCGTATATAGGCATTTCAATATCACGCTAACTTACAGTGGTGTGGTTACTCCTGGGTGTATATAATATATCTGGTGATCAAGAATAACGATAGTTACATATTTGTTGACAGACAGACAGGCAGACAGGCAGCTGGGTGGGGCGGGCATGCGGACATGCGGACTGACGGACGGACAGAACGGCCACAAACTAGAACGACCCCATATACCTTAATCAAAACGGTCCCAGTATACGTTTTGAGATATGTTTTGCTTAATTAGTGAATACACAATATGTTGAATGTTATCCATATGTTGTTTAGTTTATAATGTGTGTACTTGTTTGATTTTGTCAATGTTTCTCACCTAGCTTACTGATTGAAATTGCCGTTGGCTTACCCATTCCATAACAAATTTTAAAAATCCTACTTACCCCACCCACTTTGTCACAACATACCCGCTATTAATATAGTCAATATTAACATTATAACAACACAGCATATAGATCAAACAAATCTGATTATTGCGAAACCTTGGTATTGATATAAAACAACCAGCAGTCATCACTGACATTATAAAAAAGATGATTTTACAGTTAAATTCTAACAAAATAATAATTGTTTTATCCCTGAAGCCACCATTTTGAAACAACCTGTTTGTTGACGAAAAATTGGGGTTACCCATAAAAGTATAGTTGACAGTGTATTGGTATAAACAATTTTTGTCCATTTTCTCAAACTGTTTAGCATATTTTAAAACATGTCAAATTTCTATATACTTATAATAATAAAACACGAATATGCTGTTCGTCATTACTCGACCACGTGACTATCTTTAGCATATTGCTTTTTTTAGTTTAGGGTAATCTTATAGACGTGTTGAAGGTGTGTGCAATAGCCTGAGGGAGATATCACAGCTGGGTGCCTGTTAATCTGTTAATTGTCATGATTGCTGATTGGGATGAGGGGACAGTTGAATGGATTAGCCAAAATACTTTCTACAGTTAGAGCGGCTTGTTTTTGTATGGAAAATTGAAATACGAAATTCGACCACAGTTGATTTCTTTGTCGCAAACACTTTCGAAAAAGAGGAAGATATTTTGCCAATTTAAATTTTCCTTCGCATTTGGCGACATTGACGAATCCCAGCGGAAGCTCTGCTCTATGCGGCCAAATTTCATTCGGTAACTTGTCGTAGCCAACTAGTTTACAACTGTATACTCTCTAAATTTATGTTTAGTTTTGGTTATTTAGACATTAAATATATATAGTTATTACATGATTTTGTAAGAGTTTGAACCTCTGATCGGTAAATGTTTCAATAAAAACTTTTTAATATGAAAAGTCTAGCATTTTGTTAAAAAGACAGTCTAAACCAGTATACTGCCATTTTTAAAATTATTTTAAACTCCTTTAAGTTTCAATTCATCATTATTTTTTAATTCTTTGAAAAAATATTTTACAATCGTTATATAAACTTGACAATACTTATATCAGTTTTACTTTAGTACCATAATTATAGACCATTCTTAATATTACCTCATGAATATGCATATCTACACCAGAACGAGGTTAGGAGCACGTCCTATCTTACAGCAACACAAGCGTACATAGAGATTACATGGCTATCTCGGATAATAATTGAGATATAAGTCTGACTACATTTGTTAATTTTAATTTGTTGACAGTTTAATTAATGTAAAGGTTAAAATACAATATTTAATTATTGATTTAAGTAAGTCATAATTTGAAAATTCCTGAAGATAAAGGCTTATTAACACCTATCTTTGAAAATGATTTAGAAGGGATACAAACCGTTTGTATAATGACAGGTTCGATGAATATTTGTGCTTTACCATGTGTACTCATATAAGTGTCCATTGTCTAGAACACAACAGATCAGTTTTGTTCAAAGTCTTCTATTCTTATTTTTTTATAAAACAAAAATAATATGGGGGGAGGGGATATGACATAATAAAGGGTGTAACAGATTACAGAGAAATAATGAAAAAACATGTAAAATAAAGGCATTTTAAATTTTAACGTTTTATTAACTAATTATCCATGTTCGAACTCATCTTATTACAAGTATGTCTCAAAACAATGTCTACATTTAAATAAAGCTTATAATTTACTTTACATATCAGTTGTACAGACAGAAACAGAGTAGACCCAACCGTTTCGGAAGCTGATTGTTAGTGTATGTAGTCATATAGTGGGAGTAATACATTTTCCATATGTCAAGTGCAGTCCTACAAATATATACTTGACAGGTATACCAATTTATGGGGACAATATTTCTGACTTGTTTGTGTCTCTGTCATCATGTTTTCCATGTTTTCTCTATGTTCTCTAGCATATCAATATACTTTGGTTTGGATTGGATTCTTCTGGTTTACAGTGCTGGTTTTATCTTCTGGTTTACAGTGCTGGTTTCATTTTCTGGTTTACAGTGCTGGATTTATTCATACAGTCCATTCCCACCCTATAATGAAAGATACAAATATTATTCAATATTCTAAAATATTGACAATAAATTATTATATATAATACTATGTCCACATGTCTATAAAATTATGTTGCTAAGGCGTAATACGGTAACACAAATTGTTTCACTTCTCTTTCTTTATATAATATAATGTGTTGTTACATGCTGCGGTTTATGCATATATTAAAGACAAAATAGATGTTTTTAAAGTTTGTATTTATTTCAAATAAAAAAAAATAATAAGATATTTAAAATTCATAACAATAATAGATAGATATGTAAACATAATAACTTACATTGCAATGTCTCGCCTTATTTTGCTTCATACAATATGAATATGCTATCTGATATCTGATATCCAAAATTGAACAAAAAAACTTTGTCCAGGTCTCAAAATATCGTCCCAAGTTGATAGGGGTGTAGCCATTTTCCTATGTAGCTATAGTCGTCTGCTAAGCCGCTGGTAGTGTGATGAGCTCCTAACCCTGCTTGGATAATGGAATGTCTGGCATGCATATAATTTGAGAGAGGCCTATTGAATTCAGACATCGTTTATTGAAAAAATGACAAAAATGACAAATGTTTTATTAAGCAATTTAGGCCTCCGGCCCATAATACATAATAACATTTTTATCATTTATAGTGAAAAATGACAACAGTATTACAAATATAAAACGTATATTAATAGATAAAGAACAATTGCTTTGAAATGCTAAGTTGGAACGAGGCTTTTGATTGGCTAATCCCAAAGACCCTAAAACAGCGGTGTGACGATAGCGGTGGACCGATATGTTTTATTTAACGGTGCACTGCTATTAAATTCCCGTGGACCAATAAATATGTAACGTTGCATGGTTTATAAATGATCGGTCCACCGTTAAACTATAGCAGTGGACCGATAAAATATAGCGGTGCACCGATATTATATAGCGGTATAAAGCGGCATCGATATATTGTAACGGTGGACCGTCACTTTTAACGTTTCACCGATATATTTTAATGGCGCAACGGTATATTTTATCGGTGCAAAGTTAAAACAAAAATATCGGTGCACCGATATATAATAGCGGTGCATCGGTACCTGTGCTTTTGGCTCTAAACGACAACAATAATAAACAGTGTAATATGCACGTCTTAGTCAGACTAATATTCAGTTCAATGACACTTGAGGATGAAAAATGATTTACGGCTGCACTACTATTTATAGTCAGCGTTTTATATGAAACACTATAATATGGGATCTGCATATAACTTTATTTACTATTTATTCAACTGAATTGTTAAAGCCTGCCATTTTTAGCAATGTTTCATATTTTTACCTATACATGTAACCAGTAGACACACAGATAAATATATATTTCAAGGTAGGCAATTTAAGCGCTATTTCGAACAAAATTAATATTTGTCACTACTTACACACAGGAATAACGGTCCGAGATTGATACATCAAATCAAAGGCGACAGTATCGGTATTTCAACAACCAAAACCAATTTTACCTCACCCAACTATATTTTATATGATCCATATATTAATATACAAGTATGTTGTGTTTTTTAATGAGACTGGTGTAATAAGGTTGTAGATTTCGATATATAGAAAAGGTAACCAACTCGATACTGGGCCACGGTCATAAAAACTCATTTCAATCAAATATTTCATTGATCAAATTTAGAGATTTATTCATAAACCTGGGTTCGTTAGTACTTCAAATGGTGGAAGTTTCCGAAACCAAATCATGGAACCCAATCCCTTTAAACATTTTTCGACAAGTCGAAATGCATGAGCAAATATAACATTTATCGTATGTATGAAAGCCTTCGAAACATTCAAAATGTCAATATAACCGCGATTTGTCAACAGTTCTCCAAATATATCAGTATCTACTTATATATTTTTTGTGGAATCATCAAACTCACTAGACTGCCTCCCATGAACATCTAATTTTGCAGCTGGTAAAGTAATTTTACCAGCTTTATTCTTCTACTTTCTGAAGATGAGTACTCTTTAAGTATTAAATATATAGCTTTAAAACGAATTCAAATGTTTGACCAATCGTATCTAAGTAACAACTATGACGTTCTCATAGAATGAAACGTGACTTCCTATAAAGCGGATATACAAGCTAGACAAAATTTAATCTGTGTGAAAATTCGTTTGGAGCTTTAAAAGTCAATCGTCAACATAAGGTAGACTATGAAACAGTGTTTTATAAAAGCTTTTATACATTTTTTTAACATATTTGTTACCTTGTACTGTATACCTATGTTAATATGTGTATTGAAATGTGTTTAGTTTGCGACCCGTGTCCGCCATTGTGCTCATATAACTATATTAGGTAGCATGCATACTATCTGCACTTTTTGTGTTATTGGTTTTGTATAAAAATTTTAATATTGCGTTGGAATTATGTAGTATTTATGGTGAATGGGGATTATTTATTCACAATTTGGATGTTTGTTTGGATATTTTAAACCACTATTAGAATAATAATGTTATTGCTTTCCAATATATTAAAGCTATTATTAACGGACGTTTGGAGAGTATACCTTGACCATAATATTAAAATTCATTGGGTAGAAAATGTGACTGTCTCATTTTTTTTTAAATTACAACAGGTGCAAACATACGTGAGAAGAATTTTTTATTACATACAGAAAATCTTAGTCTAAAATAGTAGTAGCAGAAGCATCAGCAGTAAAAGTAGAAGTAGTAACCGTCTGAATAAAACTAACCCCGTACATGAGATTATTCTAATACATGTTTAGATTAGTATCAGTATGCCAATCTTTGATTTGTATATGTTGAGTCATATACTTTATGACCGTTACAGGACCTTGTGTGAAATCATTTATCGTTTTACATTTGTGATTGAGTTAAATCGTGTTAAGATACAATATTAAATGTTGATCACACTGAAATACTTATGGCATGCTTAATGTTTTTACTCCTTTTTAAACACATCAACACTAGTAACGAGTTTATGACAAATAACCCTACACCATATGCAAGGAATACACTTCATCGTTGTAAAAGTGTGGCATTGTAGACGACGACTTACCTAAGTGTACCGAAGTTATGTGTCGTGCCCTGTTTTTTTTATTGTAGTATCATTATGATGACATTAATTACCTTATTGATATACAGAGGGAAACAAAGATGCACATAGAGTAATGCCATCCAAACGTTTCTTTAGGTCAGTTTTCAGTGTGTTTTTTAACATAAATAAACTATTTCCCAGTGAATGTGACACGATTTAACAATTCATCATTTGTTGTTTTATTATATCCGGGTTATATTTGCCAAAACTGTATCATATCACATCTTATTATTTTGTGTTCAATAGATTATTATTTACACTTAGGAACGGAGTTCGTTGTTATATAAGTTCATGATTTTAGTATATTCACATATATATGTATCTAGTACTATATTACGAAGAACGTTCCTTAGTCTAATGAATTGTGATATACACGTTCACAACTTTAAATCCTTAACTGCAGCTGGGCGAGCTAATCTGATCTGTAGCTGTGTGTCTGGTTGTTCACAAGTAAATGTTTGTTTTAATGTTGTATTTTTGTGGATATGTATTTCTATTCGATATGGTGCTATATAATATCTCCTGTAATAGACGATTAAATGAGTATTATATAGTTCCACCGCACTGCCCGCTTCCTGTCAAACCCCATGATAATATTACACTGAATATATTTAGTTTGCAAGTATATTGTTAAACAAACACCTACAGGAATACAGTGGTAGTCAGATAATTAGATCATCTGACAACTGTTTTCTGTGTGCTAACACACATTGTCGGTAATATTTTGGGCGATATCTATGTCTAACCGATTGTAATTTTATGTCACATGTTGCAATGTAAAGGAGCAACTGTTTTATCCGTGTGCAATTTTGATATCGAAGGAAAACATTTGCATAACAGTCTGTGTAAACTTTTACATGGTTAAAATGGATGATCTAAGCACGTTTAACGAATTCATGAAATTCGGAACTTCATATACCTAACAAACCAGTATACAACTTAAGATCAATGCGTATACCAAACGAATCAATCTACAACATAAGAGCAAAGCATTTACATAAGTCATAAATCTAATTGATCAGTCTACATATAAAGACCAATGCATATACACCTAAAGAAATAGTATACAACTGGTGGGTCCTCCGTGTCCGAATGGTCTAAGGCGCCGTTTTAAGATTACTAACCTCTCACCGCTAAGATCGTAGGTTCGAGTCCCGCCCGCTCAAAATCCATTATGTGAGAATGTTTCCAGTTACTTGCGGAAGGCCGGTGGTTCCACTCAGTCTGACTCTCTCTTAGATTTTCCTCCACCAGTTAAACTGGATATGCCATATATAACCTGAAAAACTGCATAAAACCCAATTCAAAAAATGTATACAACTGAAGACCAATGTATATACCTACCCGATCAGTCTTAAACTTTAATCAAAGCGTAAACCTAATGGATCTGTGTACAACTAAGATATATACCTAACGGACCAGTTTACATCTGAAGGCCAATGTTTGTACCTAACGGAGCAGTCTACAACCTAAGATAAATAGATAAACCTGATGGATCAAGTCAGGATCAATGCGCAATCCTAACGAAATAGTCTACAACTTAAGATAAATGCATGTACCTAACGAATCTGTCTACAACCAAAGATAAATGAATATTCCTAACGAATCCGTCTAAAACTTTAGATAAATGCATATACCTAACGGACCACTCTTAAATCTAAGACCAATATATTTACGTAACGGATCAGTCTACAATTAAAATAAATGCATAACTTATATATAGTGAACTAGTCTTGAGTTGAAGATCAATACATATAAATAACGGATCAGTCAACAACTTAAGATTAAAATATATACCTAATGGATCAGTATATCATTTAAGATAAACAAAATACCTAATGAACTAGTATACAACTAACGATCAATGCATATACTTAATTTATCAGTCTACAACTTAAGATCATTGCATACCTAACTGATCCGACTACATCTTAAGATCAATGCATATACCTAACGCATCAGTCTACAACTTAAGATCAATGCATACCTATCTGATTAGACTACATCTTAAGAGCAATGCATATACCTAACGCATCAGTCTACAACTGAAGATCAATGCATATACCTAACTGATCAGACTACAACTTAAGATCAATGCATATACCTGACGCATCAGTCTACAACTTAAGATCACTGCATATACCGACCGATCAGTCTACAACTTAAGGATAACGTACATACTATCATTATTCTATAACATGTAGATATATGTTTATCGTATTTTTGATAATATTAAAGTTGGCTCTTAAAAATGTATTTAAATGACAGTAAATATATCAAGATTAATATAGTTCCCTTTTCACAGCTACATATATATTTTTTTAATTAAATATGCAACTTGTTGTATCTTTGAAATAATGTATGTGTTTTTGTTGTTGTTTGATATGCGGAATATTTAACCGGTAGAGATACCGTTCCTTAACGTGCAATACAAAATTAGTGTTCATTTTCGGGACGGTCGAACACTCCAATACGAAACAAATATCCGGATTGTCTGAACACGTCCGGGTTAAAGTGATACAATAACGATTTTGTATGTACAATAATGTGATACAAATGCCCGAAGCTCATTTAAATAGCTATGTTAGGTGGATACTAAAGGCTCTTTACACATAGTTATATAAGCTTTACTAATTATACAGCCAATAAACAGTCCTATACATCTCATTTGAAATAGTCATAGTATGATATATCACACTACAGAGAACATAATTGTACAGTGTGTTTAAACCTTTAAATATCAAAACTGTATACCTAAAACGTTATACCTCTAACATACATTTCAAATAAGAAGTTACATAACCCGGCGGGATCGAACATGATACTGATAGGTCTATAGCCGTTTATAAATATTGTTTGAACGCACCGTATGGTTAAACTTTGTACACGTTCGGTAATACATCAACACAATGGTTAATGCAGACTAATATACTTTGATAGTAATAGATTTTTACATATTGTGTTAGTTAAGTTAACTTGAAAACGCAATGATATCCAATATCTGCACTGTTAATGAAATACTCCGTTGCTGAAAGTTGTTTATGTTATGCTTTTATTCGTCTGGATATTGGGTCAACTGACACAGCCATTCAAAACACCCCTGGGCCCAGTTGTTCAAAGCTTGTACGGCAATTTTAATGCATTTTTAGAAACAATATGGCATATTTTCATAATGTTCAATGAAATAATAACCTAAAAAAGTGTAAATCTAAAAATAATGTGATTTGAAAATTTCGTTTAACCCAGGGTTAAGCTAACCAAGCTTTGAACAACTGGGCCCAGGGGTCGCATTCTCTAACCATTTTTGAGAATAGTCTTAGACTTGAGCTTCAAAATCCAAATTTCAACCTAAAATATCTAGTTTACCATGACGGAGAGATTAATTGTGAGAGTTTTTTTACTATGTATTAGGTGTCCTTACATGCTTGCAAACTTTGGTCTCAAAAAATGATCAAGTCTAAGACTATTCTTAAGAATGGTTGGTGAATACCACCCCAGGAAGACATGCTTTTGTAGCAAATGCGGAACAGTTGTCTCTAATTTCTCAATAGGTAGATCGTGGGTCGATTCAAAATACGTATACTTTTATTTTATTAGAAATACCATTATGGCATATGCAGTTAAATGAATAATTGTGAGACACATCCACACATTGTAGTATTGGTTTCTAAAAATGGACGGCAAGGTTGTCAACCAGGAAGATTTAGTAGATACTTGATTGACAAAGCACACTATGCCTGCATACATGCGTTATATATATGTATATATATATATATATATATATATATATTCTTTATTTAACCTGTAAAGTAAAATACGTACACACATAATTACAACAAAGGATTACGGTATTTGTTCGTAATTAAAGTAGACACACCGGATTTATAGATTTTAGACGGTTATGGTTTATGTTAATGAATGAATGACCGATATACACAGTAGTGGTAGTACCATTATATCTCAAACATAGTTTTAAGCGGAGCGGTAGTGCAGTGGATATACTGTTTTAGTAGCTCGCAATCCCAACAGGACCTGATGGCATCTCAAAAAATATTTATTACTGGTTAAATCTCTGAGCTCTCTTCATAACCGAGCTTAACTAAATTAGTATCAATACAATTAGTACAACCTTACTTAAACTGAACAAAAACTTGAAAAATAGACTTGAATCTTCCTTGTTTGGCGTTAAGCATTTAGAGAATAGCTTTAAATCTGTTCGACCTAGTGTCATTATAATGGGACTTGGTGGGCATTATATCGTGTGTCTACGGTATTATACTCCAGAGCAGCAACGCTTAAAATACCGTCATAAGTAGATATTGGTAATTTATATTGGATGACAATTTCGTCATCAATTATTGCAATAAGTATGTACACTTTAGTAGTTCCAAAGACATCAACAGCAATAACATAGCAGTACCGATAGTAACATGATTAGAAACAGAAGTAACGGTTATATCAAGGACTGACACTGCAGTAACGACAGTTACATATATAGAAATATCAGTTACGGTAGTATCATGGACAGAAACAGCAGTAACAGTAGCATCACGGACAGATCCAACAGTAACGGTATTATCATGGACATTAAAACAGAAGTATCTGTATAATTACGACAGGACTGGTAGTAACGAAGTAGTGACACAGACAGAAACGGCAGTAACAGCAGTGTCAAGGACAGAAATAGCAGTAGCAGAAGTGGCACGGACATAAACCACAGTAACAGTAGTGACACGGACACAAACAGCAGTAACAGTAGTGACACGGACAGAAACAGCAGTTACAGTAGTGTCACAGACAAAAAAAAGCAGTACCAATAGTGTTACAGACAGAAACAGCAGTTACAGTAGTGACACGGACAGAAACAGCAGTAACAGTGTGTCACGGACAGACACAACAGTAATGGTAGTGTCATGGATAGACACAACAGTTATGGTAGTGTCATGGACGACACAGCAGTAATGGTAGTGTCATGGACAGATACAGCAGTAATGATTGTGTCAAGGACAAAACAGTTTTTATGGTAGTGTTGAGTACTGAAACAGCAGTAACGGTAGTGTCAAAGACAGAGACAGCAGTAACGGTAGTGTCATGGACAGAAACAGCAGAAAAAGGTAGTGTCATGGACTGAAACATCAGTAATGGTAGTGTTATGGACAGAAACAGCAGTAATGGTAGTGTCATGGACAAAAACAACAGTAACGGTAGTGTCATGGAATGAAACAGCATTAACGGAAGTGTCATGGACTGAAACAGCTGTAATGGAAGTGTTACGGACAGAAACAGCAGTAACGGTAGTGTCATGGACTGAAACAGCAGTAATGGTAGTGTTATGGACAGAAACAGCAGTTATGGTAGTGTCATGGACATAAACAACAGTAACGGTAGTGTCATGGACTGAAACAGCTGTAATTGTAGTGCCATAGACTGAAACAACAGTAATGGTAGTGTTATGGACAGAAACAGCAGTAACGGTAACAACATGGCCAAAAAACAACGGCACTTAACGGCATCATAATCATCAACAATGTATCATTAACTATTAACAGTAGCATCATTAAGAAAATAGCAGCAAATATAATCAAAATTAGCAATTGTATAATATGTAACAGAAGTAACACTGAAAGTACAGTAGCCTCTACAAACTATGAAATAATATAAAACACATCTGATTCATACATTTAGCCTATTTAACTGTAAACATATTATCATATATTGTTTCTGTATTTGGCCATTACATGTAACATTAGCATCAGCTCTCTTACACTAATAATATGGCGATACATTACTGTAATTGCTAATATTGTTGTTGCTGTTGCTAATGTTGATGATACTATTATTGATGAATATTGAATAGTATAGAAGTAGTGTCACTAGTTATATATTATATATTATAGCTATACAAGCTGGGTTTTGTTAGCTTAGTCGGTAGCGCCTCTGACTAACTATCCAGTGATTGTGAGATTTCTCTCGGCCACAGTCTCCTTAATGATTGATATACGACATTGTATTTCTTATCAGTTGCCTCTTCCAGCTGATTCTAGTGGGAACATTACCAATTTGTGTGCACACTGAACAGGAAACAATTCTTGGATGACACACGATCCCTATATTTCTCACCACATTTGGGTAGTGCAGATGTTGATAAACACTAAAATGTAAGTTTCACTTCTTTCATTTGAGTTTCTTTGTGAATGACAAGCATGCCCATTTTTTAAATTAACTATAGAATGAAGAATATAAATCAATTGTTGGTTTACACCTAGATCTCTTTATATTTAATATGTATGGCAAAACTCTACCTAAAACATCAATCAATCAAGAAACACATATATCTATCATCAATTCTGTCAGGTCAGAAATGACGACAGGAAATGAAAGAAGAATGAATACTGGTGATGCTTTCGGAGCATATGTTCCAACTGCATATGTCAGGTCAGAAATGACGACTGGAAATGAAAGAAGAATGAATACTGGTGATGCTTTTGGAGCACATGTTCCATGATAATTTTTTTTCTGTCGTGATGCATATATTAGCGAGGATGATAATAATTTTAGAAATTCTGCTAAATATGCATTTATTTGCGAGGTAGACATGCTGACGGATATTTTATATGACATTCGGGTATACAATCCATGACACGCTTTTCAATTTTCCAAAATCATATAACTAATGAAGTTGCTCAGGTTGTGAGCCTTCCTTCAGGTCCTTCAGGCTTTTGATATAACCCTGACACCGGACAGATCCGGAGGATCATCAATAGTCATATTAAATCAGATAAACTTGTTGTGCAGCCTAATGGAATCATCAAATTCACAAGATTATCTCCCAGGAATATTTCAATATTGCAGCTGTTACGTCATTTTACCAGTTCTAGGCTCTTACTTTCTGAAGGGGTGTAATCTTTAAAAATGAAATTTGTAGCTTTAAATTACAGTTAGTTATTTTAACTGATCTCATACAGTGACACGTGACTTCGGATCGCCAATTTCCTATAAAGCGGATATTGACAAGTTAGACAAAATTTAACCTGCGTGAAAATTCGTTTGGAGTTTTAAAAGTTAGTCGAAACTTGTAATTTATACCAATGTTTCTTTGTGTATTTAAATGTGTTTTACAGCAAACTATTGCGATTCGTGGCCGCCATTGTGCCGCGTCATACAGCTATTATATTAAGTAAGACGCATAGAATCTGTTACATTGTCAAACACTTTTTGTGTAATTGATTTTGTATGAAAATTATATTTAATATTGTGTTTGAATTATGGAATATTTGTGTTTGTTTTATTCACAATTTGGGTGTTTGTTTTGATAAATTAAGTCACCATCAGATAATATTGATAACAAGAGTTGTCAGAAGACAACACAGCTCGCTGATGGGATAAAACTCACAAAAGTATAACCTGCTTGTTAGTCCAATGGTATATTGCCTTACCTGGGTCGATATATAATTTTATCAAAAGCATAAAAAAACAATGTATAATGAAGCAGTAGAGCAAATGTGAACATAATCAGAAAAACAGTTGATGACTTGGATGCAAAAACCAAAACATAAACGCAAATGTTTAAACAGTGTATCTGCAGACGACGACGACGACGACGCCAGGGTCATGACAATAGCTCTCCTTGGACATTCGTCCTGGCGAGCTAAAAAGATTTTTGCTTTTAAAAGTATTATAAGCTGACTTAAATGGCGCGTGTTAAACTTAATCTACAGTTTATATCTCTTTATTTTAGGATTGTATACCCAATTATGATGCATTTCTTCTTAATATACAGCAAACGACGTAAAAAATATAAAAAACAGCGTATCATAGTTAATGCAGAATATATACTACACGTTTAATAGAAATATATTCACAACTTAAGGTATAACCAACGGTAATATACCGTCTATAGTTAGGCATTTCGCTATCACGCTAACATAGAGTGGTTACCGCCTTTATCTTAATCCTGTAGACTATCGATTTAGCTTCAACCATTACATTTTTCGTTTGTGCGCGTTAACACCTGCATGTAAGCAAACAGCTTTCAACAAGTTTTACATTTAAATAAACGTTATCTTAGTTCATTTATAGATGTTTTCTTAGCATAAATAAACTGTTTCCAAGTGAATGTGATTCGTCATTTGATGTTTTATTATATCCATGTGTTATTTGCACATGTCTTATTATTTTTAGTTCAATAGAATGGCTGCCAATGTAAACTAAGACAATTAATGTTAGATAGGCGTTTGGTGACTCATTTTCAATTGTTATTTTACGTGGTGTTTATTTTATATAAAAAAAAATGACCAGACCAGATTGAACTTGCATATTTGAAATGTTGTCTACTTTTACTATTGATTTATACAAATGTAGAAATGTGTCTTAATCCAAACACGTAAATGTTAATGTAACACAAACTACTTGTCCTCTGTAGTAATATGAGTCATGGTGCATGGTACTCCTTCAGTCAGTTACTTATAGTGTAAGCTTTAGTGTCATCAGTGAGGAACTGTTTACTAAACATCTGGACGGTCATTGGTAAATTGTAAGAAATAATAATAATGTTGGTTTCGTAGACGTTTGCATTTTTATACTCCTATTGTCGATCAGCACTGTTTGGTATAACAACATCTCCAAAACGTTCCGAAGATATTTTGCTCCGTTGCTCACTTTAAGTCATTAACAATGGTATTTCAGGAATAACTTGGCTTCTTTGCATTTAAAGCATGTACTTGTTATGATAAAGACAAATAAAATCCTGTTTCATGACGCTCGCCAACCATTTGGGCACGTGTGGCCTAATAAAGTGGGACTGTAATGGGCTCGTTTACTTTCGTGCGTCGTCGGTATCCTCCGTGACAATATTGGAGCATTTCGGTATAGATCGGAGTAAACTTATAAAATACAAAATGTATAGATTTTTTTTCATAGTATTACATGGATTTTATTCGTGAATTCTATTTTAACATTGCTATATCCGTTTAGTTTAGTTAAACACATTTAATTACTTGTGTTGCTGAGAATGGACCTCCCATGATACAACATATTTATATATAACATGGGCAAATTGACTTAACTACAGGTTATAATAACAATATTTCTCTGCATATATATAAATGTATACTGGAATGAAAACAATGTAATATCCCATCAAAACAAGACTTAATGTACATTGAAGGACCTTGACAGTTGTCTTTGTTGCTAACATGTAATTTACGCACATATATTTACACAATTCAGTCACATTACAAATTTATTTCTAAAGAGTACATTTGAGAAAAATTAGATTTAGAAAGATTGTGTGGATTACAAAGAATTCAAACTTTCTACAAGAAATTACCTTGTACATAATGTTTTGCTTGAAACACAATACTCAGGTTGCAGGGATTTTTAACAGGTATCTAGTTTTCCTTTGTTGACTGTTTATTTATGTACGGATTTGCACGTTGAATGCAGCGAGAGTCTAACGAACAGATGTCTTCTAACAGTGTTTCACTTTTGGTAGAGTGTCGAGTAAGAAAATCGAGTGTCGAGTAATTATCGCTGGAAGCGGTACACACTATTGTCTTACTCGACACTAAACTTTTCTACTCAACTGTTCCTTCTCGACATTTCTTATTCGATACTCGACTTCTTTACTCGACAATCGACTTTTTTACTCGACACAGGATTTCTTACTCGACTTTTCCTACTCGACTTTAGGTCAGCTGAATGCAGTAATGGATATTGTATTATGAAACTTAAAACTATAGAAATATGCTTATCTATATGAACCACTGCTAGGAATATGAATAAATTATGTTGAATTGAAGTGACAGGACAATGTAACACTATTAATTTTGAATGTTCTCTGAAATGCAAGCTTATTACACAAGCAAATATTTCAGATTAGAGGTATCTCTTAAATAATCAAACTTACTAAATTTTATGTCACATCCATCTTAGACTTCAAATATCTTGGAATTGCCATATTTTGATGCATTTCTATCAAATAAAGTGGCAAAATTTGGCCATGTGTGATACATTGAGGCAGTTCAAGTGAATACTTCTATAGCCAATCAATCAAGATATGGCAAGTTTAAGAAATCTGAATTCTAAAATGGCTGTGACATAACATTCACCTTATGCACATTGCTATATAGCATATTCAGAAATAACCAATATTAATATCTTAAAAATAATTTTTTTTTTCAAATGGTTAAAAAACATCTCATTACCGTTAATAAAACAAAATATATATGAATGATTTGGTATGAGAAATCCATCAAATCGTGAGAAAAGCTATATTTAAATTGGATTTGCAAATTTAAAAACAATCCCCATTCTAAAAATAGACAGCACTTAGATACTGCTTGACGACTTCCACTCCGGTGCATTTGAATTAAGAGGTATCTTTTATCAATGCATTACCGATACCGAATATAATGCATCACGTTGAATTTTCTGAATTCCCGAGTCATTGCGTGACCATCATTGACCACCGGGAGCAATTACATATTCTGTGGCCACAGAAATCAATTGAGGGCTATCACAGATAGCCTATTGGTCTACTCTGCTTCAGTAATCTAAAAGTTAGTCTCAGATCTACGGATAATGTCTATGACTGCATATGTTTGAACATTATACTCATATTGATCAATCATTTTAGGTAGAGAATCATACCTGGTGTATGGGTGGTCCTCTTCATCATAGATAGACTCATCAAGATAAATTGTTTAAGGTAAAGAATCGTATCTTATGTATGTGTTGCATTATACATAATCTTTATCTCTTAATAGTGACTTTATGTACTCGGACACATCCGGTCGAGATGCTCAGCAAAGAATTTGTCCTTTATGGGTCGTCTTGTATCATTCATATTATCCATTTGTTAATTTTAAAATCCTATTCGTCCATTCTTGTCTGGTATATGGGTATTTGAATGAAGTAATTTTTGCTTCTTTTGACTACACAAGTGTTATATTTAAATTCTCGATACACACCAGGAGCTATATTTTCTAGAGAATTATTTCGTCTAAGTAGACAGATCCCTATCGAGCATAACTCAAATGGTCGTAGCTTGTCAACCATACACACATATCAGCAAACGCCTCTAGATGAATTTCCCAATTGTCCTCTCTTTCCGTTCTGATAAAGTCTAACATAATATCAACAATGTCAAGGTACGCAATCTAAAACACGGTCATGCAAGTTATATTTTCACATCACCAAATCAGACTCCATGAACTGAGCAATTAAACTGCTAAAGCTTATGACCTGATGTATCTGTTCAATTGGATTCTGTACTGTCAAAGTCAATCAAAGTCTTCCAAGTCTTTCCAGTTGACAAGTTCTGGTAATAGTATCCACAAAGTTTTCTCTGGCTGTTGATTATCTTTGTCAAACGTCTGACCCGGAGGCTTTAAAATGTAACGTTTGATATCTTTAGTAAGATAAAATTAGCTTTGCTTTCAGGTAACATCAGTAATGATGATTATTCATCTAATGATCAAATAAAATGTGCTTTTGGGTCAGTTACATTTTTGACGTCTATATGCTTTAACCATTGTTGTCGTCTTTGTAATTAACAATGTTTTACCATGTTAATGGTATATAACAATCATATAATAATTGCAAGAAATGAATACAAAATTAGCCAAATTCTGAGTATGAAAAACTTCTATTAAATAAAGGTTAAAGTGCTGAAGTGTATTCATGAGTAATACATGATAAATCAGACACAGTCGAGCCGTGATATATGTACACAGATTGATGGTGGGTACACTTTTTAGAATTTCACAGCTCCAGTTTAAATTGGTATATGGTTTATCTGTTAAATTCAATAATTAATGTCAGATATATATTAGATACGAGTTACATATTGTCAGTCTAAGTCCACAGAGGTATTAATAATAAAGGAATGAACTTAATTAAATGAACTAGAACAGCATATGTCTATATCTCCGAGTGTCGAGATAGAATATATATTTGTGTCAGCTTAAACAATATTGAATATAATTGATCACTGAGCTACATCATTGAAGCTAGTTTTGATATTGGAATTAATTAATGCACAACTCCAGTATATGTGAATATGTCGTTTTATTTCATTTTTATAAAATGACCCATTATAATATTATAAAACACCTTTTTATAATGTATCATGTAATATGTGAATGTCATACTAAAAAATGCAATAGACAACCCGGTGACATCTTATACCGGATCAATACAAAAGTCTGAGACAATTTAACAAATATCTTTTGAACTATTCTATATACTATTCCCATTGAAAAAGGTGGGTTACTTTCTGCCACTCCATGGCCACCCAAGAATGATGTAGGAAGGAACCAGCTTCAATAATGCATTAAAATACAACATGCAACCTAACCAACTGTATGCAATAAATAATATGTATAAATATATATATAATCATATATATCTAAATCATAATATTGGAACTAAAATCAGTTCGGCTTTTATATGCTACGGAGAAGTACATCAATAAATGTGCATCAACGGTCAATATAGCCTAAAAGCCAAGTAATAATAATTGCCAGTTAACACAAACCAGCATATTATCCTAACCTTAAAGAATAAAATCAAAAATGTAGAATGTTTGCCAGCAGACACAAACTAGCACATGCTAACTCTGTGTACCCTAGATACATAAAACGTGTAGAAAATATGTATATTAAGACAATCGTATAAATGAAATTTCAATCATTCTAACTTTAACATGCTACAAAGAAGCACAGAAATAAATGTCCAATGAATCATAAAACATGCATAATACCTGCTCGCAGGCACCAACTAGCCTACGCTAACATTGTGTACCACGGAAAGGTAAAACAACATGTTAAACATATGTACACCAATTATTGTAAAAACAATCGTATAATTGAAAATTTGTAAACATTTTGCTTTAAACATGCTGCAGAGTATCACATAAGTGGACGGTCAAGAATCATAAAAATCAAAAATGTATCATGCTCGCCAGCATACACAAACTAGCCTAACGCTAATATTGTATACCCTGGACACTTGAAAATGTAGAAAATATGAGGGGCATTTGGCTGACGTTTTGGTGATGACTGCTACAGTGCAGGTATTGTCGATTAGGAAAAGAATTTGTTGATTAACCAAGTGTCGACCCCATAATTCTATGGCGATAACAATAGGAAAAAGCTCCATAACATTGATACTACAAGAAGCGAGCGCATTTGACCATTCACCGTAAAACCACTTTTTCCCCATAACACCAGCAAACCCTTTAGAAGTAGCAGCATCTGATTCTAACTTCAATGTCTCAGTTGAGAGCCATGTGTCATTCAAACACATATATTTACACTTGAAACTCGTCATAATTAAGTGCCAAGCTTCAAGGCTCTAGCTGCAGTATTTAACAAATTTTATGGTGTGGTAGTGAAACACCAATAGCGAGATCATAAAGTCGGCGCAGGAAAGTACGACCAAGAGCAACGACGTAAGTTGCAAAGTTTAACAAACCGATAAGATATTGCAGTTGACGTAAAGTAACCTTTCGTTTAATTTTAAACGACATCAAAAGACAATTGATATTGCGCTTAAGAAGCTTATCCTGTGGTAAACGATAAATCAAGGCCACTGAATCTACCTTAATACCATAAATTGTTATGGTTGTTGTCAGTAGTACAGTTTTTTCTTCCTTGATGGGGACACCTATACTTTTGCACAGATCAATAAACTGCTCTGAGTCAAACACTGAATCGAACCCGCCCGACCTACAAAGAAGAAATCGTCAATAATGTGGCTCATGAAAGCATTATGTTTAAATTCCATATACCATTTTGAATGCAGTACTGAAGCTTGCAAAAGTTTGACAGGACGTACTCAAGCCCTTAGGAAACACTTTATCGAAGAAAAAAATTGTTTGACCACCACCGTTTACAGAGAACCCAAGAAACCCATTATCATCTGGATGTATGGGGGGTATACGGAAAGCATTCTGAATATCGGTATTGGCCATGAGAGCGCCTTTACCAAATTGTTTAACCAAAAAAATTATTGTGTCAATGGAGTCATACACGATTGACAAGATTGTCTATGCAGGAGGTATGATTGTCGACAAGGCAAGATGACCTTGACCCTGTAAATGGAATCCGAAAACCATATTAAAAACTATATTTAAAACCATTGGAGAGATATATCCTTTCCTCAGAATCATACTCAGTCAAAATTAGAGTTAACATGTCATGTTAAATTGGCGTTGGAAGGGGGGCCGCCTTTGAGGTTGCCCACGAAAGGGCTGATTTGACTGCTTATTTACTAAAGCGTCGTGTTGGATAAGATGTTGAGGCTTACCTGAGGAACAGGAGTAGGCAGTATGTTCTGTTCATGATTGCGACACAAGAATCGAGGATGCGCCCCACTGCACAACTGGCATCTGTGTGGATATTGACAATACCTAACCTTGCCACCCGACCGCCTGTTATATGCAAAACAATTCCGTTTTTGAACAGGGGCTGATGAAGTAAGCCTGCCAGAGTTAAGTGCAGTGGCACGCATCCTCAACTCCTAGTGCATAACACCCCAAGGCAAACCGTGCAACTGCCTTTGCTCTCGAAACTGTTGGTCATAGTACAGAAAAACCTGCTGACGCTAGGCCTGTACTAACTCTTTAACTAGAGCAACATAAGCAAGCAAGCCAGATATGGCATCTGGGTGTTTCTTGACGTAAACGTCAATGAAAATATTGAAAGCTTTTTGCCACAAGGCAGTATCCAGCATTTTTTATTTAGTCTTTGGTTGTAGCTGTAAGGCACCGCCCTCAGTGACATGGACCGTCATTGTCTCACTTGTCTGACCTGGCAGTAGTGCTGCTAAGTCAATGACCTGATCTGAACAAATAGCTGAACTCAGTTTTTCTGACACATGTTTAGACACGGAAGATAAGCACCTGGATTGTTACAGGTAGAGAAGTGTTCCAATGCAGTAGACGCCTAAACAACACTGGCGGAAGGATCTGCCGAGAATCCAGGAGTCGCAGCCGAAAGTGGACCCGAGATCGTGTCCACAGAAATCACCATGGCAGATGACTGTGGAAATGTATCCAACGTAACATAAATGCCTACTGATGCAACATCAACAGCATGACTGGGATATATATCCTTGGAGGCAGGCAATACTAGCCCCTGTTCCTGCATCTGTTGAAGGACCTCGTCTATGAATGAGTCAATACTGTCCTCCCCATTTTTTGGCTTTTCTTCCTGAGGCTTTCGCTGACTGTTGTTTTGACATGTCGACCTGTGACAGAATATGGTCAATTAGACAAAGCCTTATCAGTAATGTATGCAGGTGTCCGCCATCATTACAGCGGAAACAACAAAACACTCGCATTAAAACTAAACTTCACAGCATTTGTGAAGGCTGCATCAATAACCACCTATATGCATGACAAGGTGAATTTTAAAAGAGCATACCATAATAACATAATAACAGCATACCCTTAACATGGTGACCTGTACAAATTATAACAGTATGCATCAATAAGCACCATCACCCTACATTGAAGCTGCAACAAATAAAAAAAAACTCACCTAGATATGTACCAAGGTGGTGATACATAATTAACTAGCATCATAACCTTGTGTTTTGCGAAATTGTCAGTACACACAATGACAAAAAACAAATGAAACAGCCATTCAGAGGGTGGTAAGAGATGCACACATATAACACAATGGAGTACACCATTGATATCCCATATCGGGCCTTTACCGACACTGTATGCAGCAACCACATCTACCACTGTTGATATAATGATTTAAAAGTATTGCTACTCATATAACTATATCATGTAAATGACAGTCTATACTAAGGCTGTCACACCAATCACCTAGATACGAAAGTGGTGATAAATATTTATGAGTGTGCTATTATGTAATTGAAAGTCTATACCGAGACTGGCACACCACTCACCTATACCAAGGTGATGATAAATATCTAACAGTGTTGATACATGTACCCGTGTAATGGACAGCCTTTACCGAGGCTGTCACAACACTCACATATACCAAGGTGGTGATAAATATCTCAAAGTGTTGCTACATGTACCCATGTAATGGACAGCCTTTACCGAGGCTGCCACTCCAATCACCTATATCAAGGTGGTGATAAATATTTAAAAGTGTGCTATTTTGCAATTGACAGTCTATCTCGACACCAGCTCACCACTCACCTATACCAAGGTGATGACAAATATTTAAAAGTGTTGCTACCAATTTAATGGACAGCCTTTACCGAGGCTGCCACATCACTCACCTCTACCAAGGTAGTGGCAAATATTCAAAAGTGTGCTATAATGCAATTGACAGTCTACACCGAGGCCGGCACATACCGAGGCCGGAACGCCACTCACCTATACCAATGTGGTGATCAATATCTAAAACTGTTGCTACATGTACCCATGTAATGGACAGCCTTTACCGAGGCTGCCTCACCACTCACCTATACCAAAGGGGTGATAAATATCTAAAAGTGTTGCTACATGTACCCATGTAATGACAGCCTTTACCGAGGCTGCCACACCACTCACCTATACCAAGGTGGTGATCAATATCTAAAAGTGTTGTTACAAGTACCCATGTAATGGACAGTCTTTACAGAGGCTGCCACACCATTCACCTATACCAAAGAGGTGATATATATCTAAAAGTGTTGCTACATGTACCCATGTAATGGACAGCCTTTACCGGGGTTGCCACACCACTCAGCTATACCAATGTGGTGATAAATATCTAAAACAATTGCTACATGTACCCTTGTAATGGACAGGCTTTAACGAGGCTGCCACACCACTCACCTATACCAAGGTGATGATAAATATCTAAAAGTGTTGCTACATGTACCCATGTAATGGACAGCCTTTATCGAGGCTGTCACAACACTCACCTATACCAAGGTGATGATAAATATCTAAAAGTGATGCTACATTTACCCATGTAATGGACAGCCTTTACCGAGGCTGTCACACCACTCACCTATACCGATGTGGTGATAAATATCTAAAAGTGTTGCTACATGTACCCATGTAATGGACAGCCTTTACCGGGGTTGCCACACCACTCAGCTATATCAATGTGGTGATAAATATCTAAAACAATTGCTACATGTACCCAAGTAATGGACAGCCTTTACCGAGGCTGCCACACCACTCACCTATACCAAAGGGGTGATAAATATCTAAAAGTGTTGCTACATGTACCCATGTAATGGACAGCGTTTACCGAGGTTGCCATACCACTCTGCCATACCAAGGTAGTGATAAATATGTAAAAGTGTTGCTACATGTAGCCATGTAATGGACAGCCTTTACCGAGGCTACCACACCACCCACCTATACCAAGGTGGTGATAAATATCTAAAAAGTATTGTATCATGTACCAATGTAATGAACAGCCTTTACCGAGGTTGTCTCACCACTCACCTATAACAAGGTGGTGATAAATATCTAAACAAATTTCTACATGTACCCATGTAATGGAGAGCTTTTACCGAAGCTTCCACACCACTCACCTATACCAAGGTGATGATGAATATCTAAAAGTGTTGCTACATGTACCCATGTAATGGACAGACTTTACCGAGGCTTCCACACCACTCACCTATACCAAGGTGATGATAAATATCTAAAAGTGTTGCTACATTTACCCATGCTATGGACAGCCTTTATCGAGGCTGCCACATCACTCACCTATACCAAGGTGGTGATAATTATCTAAAAGTGTTGATACATGTACCCGTGTAATGGACAACCTTTACCGAGGCTGCCACAACACTCACCTATACCAAGGTGGTGATCAATATCTAAAAGTTTGCTACATTTACCCATGTAATGGACAGCCTTTACCGAGGCTGCCACACCACTCACCTATAACAAGGTGGTGATAAATATCTAAACAAATTGCTACATGTACCCATGTAATGGACAGCCTTTATCGCGGCTGCCACACCACTCTCCTATAACAAGGTGGTGATAAATATTTTAGAAAAAAATGCTACATATACCAATGTAATGGACAGCCTTTACCGAGGCTGCCACGACGCTCACCTATACCAAGGTGGTGATAAATATGTAAAAGTGTTGCTACATGTAGCCATGTAATGGACAGCCTTTACTGAGGCTGCCACACCACTCACCTATACCAAGGTGGTGATAAATATCTAAAAAGTATTGTTTCATGTACCCATGTATTGGACAGCCTTTACCGAGGCTGCCACATCACTCACCTATACCAAGGTGGTGATAAATATCTAAAAGTGTTGCTACATGTACCCATGTAATGGACAGCCTTTACCGAGGCTGCCACATCACTCACCTATACCAAGGTGGTGATAAATATCTAAAAGTGTTGCTACATGTACCCGTGTAATGGACAGCCTTTACCGAGGTTGCCACACCACTCACCTATACCGATGGGATGATAAATATCTAAATATGTTGCTACATGTACCCGTGTTATGCACAGCCTTTACCGAGGCTGCCACACCACTCACCTATACCGATGAGATGATAAATATCTAAATATGTTGCTACATGTACCCGTGTTATGGACAGCCTTTACCGAGGCTGGCACACCACTCACCTATACCGATGTGGTGATAAATGTCTAACAGTGTTGATACGTGTACCCGTGTAATGGACAACCTTTACAGAGGCTGCCACAACACTCACCTATACCAAGGTAGTGATAAATATCTAAAAGTGTTGCTACATGTACCCATGTAATGGACAGCCTTTACCGAGGCTGCCACACCACTCACCTATACCAAGGTGGTGATAAATATCTAAACAAATTGCTTCATGTACCCATGTAATGGACAGCCTTTACCGAGGCTGCCACACCACTCTCCTATAACAAGGTGGTGATAAATATCTAAAAAAAATGCTACATATACCAATGTAATGGACAGCCTTAACCGTGGCTGCCACACCACTCACCTATACCAAGGTGGTGATAAATATGTAAAAGTGTTGCTACATGTACCCTTGTAATGGACAGCCTTTACCGAGGCTGACATATCACTCACCTATACCAAGGTGGTGATAAATATCTAAAAGTGTTGCTACATGTACCCATGTAATGGACAGCCTTAACCAAGGCTGCCACACCACTCACCTATACCAAGGTGGTGAAAAGTATCTAAAAGTATTGCTACATGTACCCATGTAATGGAGAGCCTTTACCGAGGCTACCACATCACTCACCTATACCAAGGTGGTGAAAAATATCTAAAAGTGTTGCTACATGTACCCATGTAATGGACAGCCTTTACCGAGGCTGCCACACCGCTCACCTGTACCAAGGTGGTGATAAATATGTAAAAGTATTGCTACCAAGATTATTGTGTAACCACTCACCTATACCATACAGATATATTTTTTTCCAAAGAAATGCTACCAAGATAAATTGATGATGAAAATTGACGACATCTTATACCAAGGCTGCCACACCAATCACCTAAACCAAGGTGGAGTTAATTCTCCTTCATAGGCCACCACACTGCACGCACCTCTTCCAAGGTCGAGATAGGGATGTTCTCACCAGGCATTGCTAGGTACATATAAAATTATTGATGGATAATCTATTACATGCACAGCCCATCAATACAGTAAGTATTGAGAAAGTGTGGCTACCAAAGTAACATGGTAGAGATGAAAATGTAATGCATTATCCATCAAAGGGTAATGCCATGCGTCGCATACAAAATTATGTATCAAATAAGAACATAAAGTGTCGAATAAAGAAAATGAAAGTCGAGTAAATGAATGTTCTTTGCATAGGGAATCTGTCATATTATTTTCATACTCATCAGATTCGCCTGATGCAATATATATTATCATTATATTTTGTTTTATACCAAGACAATATTTTATGCATATATCTCAAAAGCAACTCTCCTTACATAACGGAAACTTCCCATGTGTATGTGTTACCGCCAGACGTGTCCATAAAATAAATTAAATATTCAAACTTTTAACGAAAAGAAACTTCGAGGACAAAATAAAAACGTAACAAAGAAATTCAAAGAAATGATAAAGCATTTAATAATATCTAAACAGCGTCTTGGTTGTAATTTTATTAAAGAACGTTTCATAATATTTAAAGATATGGAATAAATGAACAAATTAATGATATTTTTCTCAAACTATTTAGTAAACAATATGTCTACCATTAACAATACATATCAACTTCAGTATTTACTTAATATTTTCTACTTTCAATTAGCATTATTACTCTGATCAGTTTTCTCATTATTGTAAACAGTTACGATACGTACATGTATATACTGAAATACGCCACCTTTGTATTTACAATAACTGTATTTTATCTATCATGTGAATCTGACTATCCATTTCAATAACTACTGTAAAATTTCTCTCATAAACAGTAGTATTGATTCAAGTCCAAAGGAAATTGACTTTATCTTTTTTTTAAAAAAATACCTTAAACGTCAGGTGGCGGGTTAGCGTTTCCGTTTAGTATACATTATTGTATTTAGAACATTTTGATTTCAGTTATTTACCATGTATATCTTTATGAAATCGTCGCAATTGTATCTTAAGTGCATACTCAGACTATTATATAGAGTATATATCCTATACATGTAGATGAAATAAAAATGCATACATAGTAACTTGTTCTCATTAGTTTTCATAACAATATTTGTCAGACTTTGTTCTGCGTCGCTCTTAACCAACCATATGGTTGTTAAGTTTATTTACTATGTTCTGTTAAGGTGTTGATGAAAAGTAAATACTGATTTCGACCTTGCGTGCTCAAGTTTACGCATAATCATAAATATCATTAACATACATTCGTGTATATTCTGAGCATTAAAGAGAATAATGCCTAAAATATCTAGATCTTATCATAAAAATGTCATCAAAATACACACTTATCTAGTTCAACTATAAGATTGTTCAATATTTCTAGAAATGTATTCTAGTAAATTCAAATTAAACAAAATCAATAGTTTGTCATGCCAAGATTAATATTGAAGAATACGGCTCTCAATAAGTTCGGTCTCCATTTGTTATAAAAACGTTGTATATTTTTTAAAAGAAAGAGAACCATGTATAAAATTGTTAAATAGATTGTTAGCAATCTAGAAAAGCGAAGGCCGCATCCTACACAGTTTCAATTGTAATAATACATTTGATACATTGGGAACCAATTTATACAAATTAATTACTTGTTTCGTTTGCATCGTATTTCTTATGATATCATTCCGTAGACGGATGGTCGTAACTCGGTCCGTTGTAGATACAAAAAGCATGTAAAATTAACATATTGCATCAACTGGAGTACATTGATAACGATATAGTAGAACTATTGATCTCAATGTTATGTTTGTGAAATTGGTTATAACAACATAAATCTGCATCAGTACAATTATTTTCAAAAATATTGTTAATTATATAGTCATCTCCTTTGAAATAGCGTGATAGCTATATACATTTTGGAAATTTATATTTCATTCTCTTGTGAAAGTAATAATAGCTGGCAACAATGCCTTATTCATTCATACGCGCAACTACCAAAAAAGAGAATACATAAAAATATATCAACACATATCGTTTAACGAATCGTTGTTTTCGATTTGGCAAATATTGCAAGTATATATTTTGGAAATCACTTTCACTAAAGATGTGTTTCATGATGTTTCTGCAAGTTAACTGTATTACCTTATAAATGTGAACCCGACATCTTCACATGTTGTCGTTATGAGGTTTAAATGTGTTAAATCTTTTTTATATGAAATATTATACTTTTAAGTTAAAAAACAAAATAAATCGGGAAAAAACTGTATCAAAACATAATTAAATCACTGCAAATACTATACAGTGTATAAGGGCAAGTACAAAAGTATTTCAATTATATTCGTATGGGGCGCAGATAGTCTACAAAGCACCTGATAGAGAAGATTTATTCACAGATTTAAGTGAAATTCGTTTGATGTATATAAACTAAATGAAGTTCCATTCGATATATTAATGTATAAACTCAACGAAGTCATCTTTATATCATTTATAACCTAAATGTAGCCAAATGTCTACATTTTTAAAATATGCTTTAAATGACCTGCATTAAAGCATTAGGTGTATGCAACTGACTTCCTATAAGAAATTTTCGTTAACTAATTGTACTCCCCTACTGACCGCTCTTATGGTAATTCTAAAAAGAAATAACTGTTTATACTGTCAATATTTAACATCACTGCACTTATAGTGTCAGAGCACATTCCTTAATTCAAGTCTTAGTCTTACATAAGGTTTAGCACAAACGTATTTAAGCTGATTCTTACAAGGTTTGTTTTATATTTTATAAAACAGAAGAAATAAGCAAATATAATTATATTTACTCGTCTTCTTGTAAATTAATTAATTAAAATATATGTAACATCAAAGCGAAATAGATTAAGAAGATTACTAGCTATAATATAAACAGGAATAAAAACAAAAATCAAGTGTTTCATCTACGTTAATTGACAGTCATAAGGCAATTATTTAAAAAACAAAACTCGCCGATCAATAGAAATGAGCTAACTAACAAAACGTAAATATTTGAACAACTAACATTCCATTACGTAACATATATATGCGATAGAAACAAGCAATAACAACAACTCAGGATAAATATATACATGTATAACCTGGTTTTAGAATATAAAAACAAATACCAAACGATGTTACGTATAGAGAGTTATCTAAAACATGATAATATACTTTATGGGTACATTGGTTCTAAACTTTTCATCTGTAACATAAGAAATCGAACAAATTAAGGCATATTTCGATTATTCAAGGGTTATCGATCAATACATACTCGTCTATTACATCTGATGCAGCACAAAACCGATAGTTATATGTCTACTATGTAATTATCAAAAATAAGAGAAATTTTGGGTCATTATTAGTTCATGGTACAATAATGCATTTGTCATAATGTTCATGGTATGACTCAAACAACTACTACAAAGTTAGTCAGTTCTCAATATTGTCTTAACATTTAAAGTGATAAAATGAAGCGAAGGTTTGGTCAATATTCAATAAAACTATGAGTGCAAAAAATCTAATTATCAATTTTATTTAGTCCGCATTATTATAACTAAATCTTTTTCTTCTTTGTACAATAAACCTAGATAAAAAAAACGAATAAAAAATCCATTCCGATGTAACGGATGTACTTTATACGTGTTCTGCTTGGCATATTAACAAAGTCATTGAAGACGGTAAGATACGAGGGGTGTTCAAAATGTATTGTGTATTTATAAGTCGCAGAAAGTTCACTTGGAATTATACATCAATATTTATAAACATGGATAGCTCATTTCGATACCTACACAATGGTACAGTACGGGAACCG
Source organism: Panopea generosa (assembly GCA_029582155.1). Taxonomy (NCBI): domain Eukaryota; kingdom Metazoa; phylum Mollusca; class Bivalvia; order Adapedonta; family Hiatellidae; genus Panopea; species Panopea generosa. The sequence continues at coordinate 34,230,667 of CM055894.1, read as the reverse complement.
TTTTATTAACGAGTTTGTACGTTTCAACGCCGTTTCGACCACGTTTGTGATGCGGTAGTTCGTTGGTTCGTTGGTTCCTTTGGAAACTAACGGTTTAGGATACTTATGCACATGCGCACCGTTTATCCATCTCTATTCTCCGCATGCGCAGCGTTGTACCGTTTCAGTTTGTGTTATGCGCATGCGTAGCGTTTTTCAGTTTCACTTGATCAATATGTTAATGTGTGTTTCGATTAACGCTTATTTATTATACAATTTTGTGTAATGAATACCAACTGAGTTTATGATTAGTAGTTTTCGGTTATCATTCAATTGGTATTTTTTTATTTAGAAATCAAGGTATATCGAAAACTTTACATTCTCCAGTTAATAGCAATTCCTTCATGACAATGTTTGCTTGTTTCAGAAACTTCTCTGTATGTGTATATTTACAATTCCATATAACGGTATAATTAACATACGTGTGTTTATAAAAAATATATATTAAAACAATAAGAATGTTAGGCAAGGTAAATAGTTGAATTGTTCATTGATATAATTAAATGGTTTACTTTTCTAAATTAGGTACCCAGCAAGTGTGTACAAATTTAAAGACAAACATGAAACTTTGAAAGAACATGTGTTTTAATTAATGACATCAACTTGCAATCACGCGAATACCGATGCGTATCGCAACATGGGGTAATTTCGGATAGATATGTCAAAATTAGTTTGTGTTGCGAGTTTTCGTTACAATGCTGTGTAAACATCACAGGATTAGAGAGGCGTGTCGAAAGCATCGGAATGAAAGGTGTGAATACGTTGATATCGCAAATTCACTTGATTAAAATACAAATTATAAGTAGATATATATCTATTAGAAAACTGAAATATTGATTTTATAAGCGTATTTTTAATATACTTCCTGAAAAGAGCTGATGAAAATATATCACGCTGGTGTGAATATGGCGTTTACTCTAGAAATCGACATATGAGTTAAAGAAAATGGTTTAACTCAAGCACCATCTCACTGGAGAATATTTAATCCATGGCCTCGATAAATGACAGGCATATTTTATGTAATGAGACAGATCGAAGGTTAAACGCAGAAGCCGTATTTAAATTTAATGATAAATAAATTTCCTAATTCAAGTTAATTTGTATTGATAAATAGTTAATAAAAATACACGAGGTAAAAAACATTTTATCAACGTATATAATTATATAATAGATAATGAAATATAGGTCTAAGTTTCCTCAATTCACCATGTGTATTTGTCCGTTACGGCCAATACGTGTTCAACAAAAAATATAACCATAAAACCAAAAATTCGCAATTAATTCACATATATTGTAAAAAAATAGATACAGGTGTCTATATATTGTCCGCCCTTCTTGATTCTTGTTTATTACGGAACCTTAGACCAAATCCTACAAGAGTCATAGTTGACTTTGATATGGCCATTCATAATGCCATCAAATCTGTGTTAGGTAATACTATTCATATACAAGGCTGTTTTACCACCTGACTCAAAGCACATGGAGACGAGTCCAGAGCGAAGGACTTCAGGCAGCATACTTATCAGACGAAAAAGTGAGACACTTTTGTGGACAAATTGACGGTCTGGCATTTTTGCCAGTGAATGATGTCAGCGAAGGCACCAGACTGTTAAGCTCCTATAATGGATTATTTTGATAGTACGTATGTTACAGGCGGCTTTAAGACTGTAAGGGGTGAAAATGGCCAACTAAGGTTTAGAAGGACTCCACCCAGATTTCCCCCACACACACGGAATGTGCATGCGGCAACGCTCCATGACCAAAGCCGAACCAATAATGTGTGTGAGGGATGGAACAATGCCTTCAAAACATTAGTAGGCCATTCAAACCCAAGCCTATGGTATGTGATAAATTGTATATAGAAATACAATTGTTATGTAGAGACTGTCTACGATCAAATCCACCAAGGACTCCCGCCAAAGCGTCGAAAAAGGGAAAAAAGCCAGAAGCAGCAAAAGCGACTTAAATGTCTTTGCAGTCAGTATCTTAAGAAAGAAAAGACCCTTGCTGAGTTTATGGACGCAAATGGTAATTGTGTGAGACTGCACTGAAACTAAGGTGTAATTGAATGGCAGCAAATCCACCAAGGACTCCCGCCAAAGCGTCGAAAAAAGGAAAAAAGCCAGAAGCAGCAAAAGTAACTAAGGTGTAATTGAATGGCAGCATTTCTTTCTAAGTTTAGTATCATACTTCAAATTATCAGAGTGATCAATTACCATTCAATACAATGAACATGTTAATAAATGTAAATAATAAGACAGTTTTATCAATAATTATGTGCTAATTGGCTTTGTAGTGTGCTCTATTGTGAAACAGACAATACGTAAATAATATATTATAATTATGTGCTAATTGGCTTTGTAGTGTGCTGTTTTGTGTTTCTTCAACCTGCTACTTCTTTATTGTGAAATTAAAAATGAAAATAATATATTAAGTTTCTCTTTCTTTCACTGCCTGACCAATGAATAACTTAAACTAAGTAGGGGATTTTGTCTGTAGGGGATTTTTTTACATTTTCTTGAAAATGTACCTAGGGGATTTTGTTTGTAGAGGATTTTGACCGTCAACCCTATAAACTACAGATGCCTATGGTATTCGAATTGCACGCTACCTAATGTCAATCTGGTTTACACGGATCGATAGATGAAAAAATATTATAATTATATTCTGAGAATTGCTATTTCTACTACCACCACTACTACCGCTACTGCTACTGCTACTGCTACTACTACTACTACTACTACAATTACTACTACTACTAAAACTACTACTAATACTGCTGCTAATACTGTTGCTGCTATTATTACTTCTACTGCTACAACAACTACTAGTGCTGCTGCTGCTGCTTCTGATACTACTACTACTACTATTACTACTACCACTAACAATACTACTACTTCTACTTCTGCTTCTACTTCTACTTCATATGTACCGAATAAAGTCTTTTTTACAGAAACACTGAAAAGTATGTAACTATGTAATTATGTAACTATGTAACTAAGTAACTAAGTAACTATGAGACTATGTGACTATATAACCGAGTAACTATGTAACAAAGTAACAATGTAACTATGTAACTATGTAACTAAATTAAAGTAGCAATGTAATTATGTAACTAAGTAACTATGTAACTATGTGACTAAGTAACTAAGTTACTATGTAACTATGTAGCTAAGTAACTAATTAACTATGTTACTATGTGACTATGTAACTAAGTAACTATGTAACTAAGTAACTATGTAACTAAGTAACTATGTAACTATGTAACTAAAGTAAAGTAACAATGTAATTATGTAACTATGTAAATAAGTAACTATGTTACTATGTAACTAAGTAACTAAGCAACTATGCAAATATGCAATTAAGTAACATATTAACTATGTAACTATGTTCAAAATGTTACAAATGCATGTTGTTTCAATTTCAATTAATTATGTTCTATGAAATGCTAAATGTAACGAACACTTTATCTAAACACTAAACATCAGCTATAGAGGAATATTAGTACAGGATTAAAACAATTGCATAGTGTTCTAACACTTTATTATATTTAGTATTATGGTTCAAAAGCTTTGTTCTTATTCAATTACATTGCTGTTTCGATAAGTAATACATCGATATTATCATTAATATGTCTAACCTAACTGCGTAATGAACGTTTATGTAGAAAATAAAACATCAATGTGAAATAGAATATGGTCATTAGCATATTTTTTTCTGTCCTCTAGCTAAAGGTTTGATAATGGTAATTATAGTAAGTACATGCACATATCACTCCGCTTTATGTGTTCAGTAAGAATGATACACAAACCATGATAACTTTATCAATAGCAGTCGACTCAGATACAAAAAAAATATAAAATGCATCAAATTGTAATCTTTCTTTGCACATGTGAAAACATTGGATCATTTTTTATGATTTCCGGCAAGCTTTGAAGTCATTGGGAACTGTTTGGTGTAGCTATGACAGTTTGAAGATGCGTATTGATATACTACAACAAATGAGCAGAATTGTCAAAAATAAAGGGGTGTCATCAAACCATCGAAATCATGATAAAACGAGTGGATCGGAAGATCTTGGGTTGTATCCAACAATCATTCTTAAGATTATTATTAGAATTCAAGAAAGAATTTTAAAAAAACAACACACACTTAGAAACTAAGTTAGTAACAACTATCCATGGAACGTAAATATAAAATGATACTCATGTAAAATACTCACATTCTCTAAGTAGTGAACCCTCAATTTGGTTTCAACATATTTTATTTCTCAATATAAGTACATTTTATACAGTAATACAAGTGTAAACACTACTAGAAAAAGGATTAGAACGGAAGCATAATGCTTATGATGTTCTTCTCCTGCCCTCAATATGAATATTGAATCCCTAGTAGACTTTGAGAAATGTTTGAATTATGAATTACAAGTTAATGTAGTAATACCAGGATAAACATGCATGATGTAAATGAAGTTTTGATCAATCGATTTACATGCATATTGTTTAATTGATATCTAATTGTGTACTATTATTTATACCAGTTTATTAAAAGACAAACTCAACTATTTGTATCGACTATGTAGAAAATGTATAACATTTATCCTATAGAACTAAGTCTAATTAACAAAAGTTATAACTTAAAGTTCCTTTTTGTTAAAATCACAATGTTTAAGTCAAAGCTATAATAGTTAAATGAAATAATTTAATATACATGTAATGTCCTTTGGATGCCAGTAACTCATGATGGATACTGATGTGCAATTGATAGTTGTTACAATAGTCACTTACTATGACATTATTTGGTTTGGTATCAAAATAAGAAATTAAACAAGAAAGCTACTCACAATGTACATCTAATTCTGTTGTTTGTGATTTTATATGAACACTGTTCGATCGAGTATATTCGTTACTAAGCTCGCATGTAGCTGCCATCTTGTTAAGGAAAGAGGATAGTAATTTGAATACTAGTCTGTTTGTTGTATCAGGTGTACCATACTAAGACGTCCAGTTAGCTGTGGGAGCTGGATTTCCTTTGTCACCGTTACTTGTCTTACACCACAAATATTTGTCAGTCTGGTTCTCACGCCATCGAAAAGGTAAACTGGGCTCAATTGTAACATTTGATGGACTCCCTAATTGATTTTGTTTATTTATCATTTTATTTGTTTGGTTAAATTGTACTTTAATAAATATTGATGTTGTTGAAAGGCTATTCATCAGTTTGTTATATCTGAGATTTTTTATTTCAAATTTATTTCAACATAGATACATAGTAACAATAAGTATTATTTAATGTTAAGAATTTATTGATTATTTTTTTCTAAAATATATTCGGGTAACCCTTTATAATATATAGTTAATGAACTATTGTCTTCATATAAATGTTGTATATTTGTTATATTCTGACAAAGCCGTTTTCATGTCATTGACTAATAAACTTATCCATTCTTACACCGTTGCCATGGTTGCATTGCTTATATAAAGATGATATTACTGTTATAATTAAAGATAATGATTATTATGTTCTAGGCATGCATGTATGTACTTACACCACACATTTAGACTATGTTTTGACGCTCGGGGAATATGTCTGTCCGCTGATGCGAGTCATGCATGTTATGGTCTTCTTTGGGAGTAATTGAAAAAGTATTTGATACATTTTGTAGAGTAGTCTCCCCTATCTTCCTGGTAACTATCGCTGCAGGTCTTGTAGCAGATGTTATACATAAAAGACTTGTTACATCCCCAAATAAAACAATCAAACTTCCTGAAGTCGTTTTGTTGGCTAATGAGGGTGTTGTAGTAGGTACTGAAAACGGTTTTGAGTATACAACATGTTTGAACGTTTATATTTTGTTTTAATCTTGAAACATGTAAAGTAAGCTAATATAATTAGATAAGCTGTGTCAAATAAAAAAGGTTGAATGAATTAACACACTTGTTTACATCACTTATTTTCAATTTTTATTTGTTATCATATTTGTTGTTCTTACATATACTCAAAAATGTTGAAAACGAAATTAGATGTATTTGCTTTATTTGGTTCATATTATAATATTGCTCCTTACAGACAGGAATATAATGCCTTATGTTAATATATTTCTAAGTATAACTTTAAATGGTTAATTTATGCCTATTGCTGTCGGTACATAAACTACATTTTGTCTTAAATAGTCTTATTTTCTTAAATAAATGCAATTTCGAAAAGCAATACTTTCATAGTAACATAATTATTCAAATCTAAGTTGTTTGTAATATTGCTTAGATAAATATACGAGTATATCAAAGTCAGTTCTGTTTTGACACGTGTTTCTGTACTGTACAAAAAAGTACGGAATATGACAGTTATAACTGTTGCAAAGTTATTTTCGTTTATAATGTTCAAACCATGTAAATTGTGATAGATGCGCATGTCGTAGTCTGGTTTGTAGATTAGGTATCATGTTTGTTTACATACAATTTTATCCACATGTATAGCATACCTTGTTTACATGCCTCCAAAGCATACAACAAATCAAATATACGGCTGTTGTGATTTTAATTTTCTTACATTATAAAATAGCATTATACTGATTTCATGGTCTATTCATGATCCAACGGGTTTCCATGTTTGTCCTTGAAATAGCATCTTTGAAGATATGAATCAATAACTGGAACCGAATAATATAAGCTAGCATTACATGTATGTTAATCCCAATACAATTGATATCGATACCAATCATCCGTTTTTGGTTTTTGGTATGATAGAATTATATTATATAGTGATGGATTTCACGACAAACTATATGTACAGCATTTCAATCTTATAATAAATCTTAATACATGTCTGAATTGCATTAGAATAAAACATATTAAAATAACCTCTAACCAGTGTGTTTTCAGTGACATGTTTTGTTTGCGGTTCTTCAATACAATTATGTGTAATGAGTACACATAGTGTTATACTGACCTGCAAATATAACATTTGGAGAAACCGGTGTATACAGTTCGGTGAGCAATCCCGGGAAAGATGTTATCCCACATAAATGTTGTATACCTCGCCAGGGTTAGCTTTGATGTGTAATCTTTCTCTGGACTTACACAGCTGGTGTTTGCACTGCTGTTCGTAACTCCTGGCGAAGTGTAATTATATTGTGATGCACTCTTCTGTTAAAACAATTGATATTCCTTTTAAAAGTGGTTTCTAATGTGTATCTAATTGAAAGAGTAAAATTTCTGTTTCGATGATATGAAATGTCTAATACAGTATGTAGAAGTGTTTATCTAACCAATGTTATATAATCTACGGTATCATTTAAATAACAGTTAAAGTTTATTGACACGTTTGCTTTCTTAACTTTACCTCGGTAACAACTGGTCATACATCAATGCCGTTTCACATGTGTCTTCACAACCTGACAGAGCACCACAGAACTAAGATTATTTTTGTCACTTTATAATAGGTTATAAATAAATAATTATAAACAGTGTTTGTTATAAATAATTATATATAAACAGTGTTAAACTTTTTATCATAATTTGTCTTGAAACTAATTGTCAGTATAAAGTTTTCTGTCATAGCAATCTGATTGTGTAACATGCTCCATGTTTAATCATTTCATATTTTATTGATTGTACCGTTTACTTGATTTCAATGTAAGCTACATGTTCATGAACAATGTATCTGCTACCACAGTTACACGAAAGGTAAAGGACGGTTTTTGATCAGATATTACAAGATTAGTGCAACTGATAGACAGAGATTGATTAAATGGTCCATACATGAGGTATATTTAGAACACTATCAAATCGTATGTACTGATAAGATAACGTTTGTGTTAAACGATTCCCAAAGCTATGATTGTCACTGGTAACATTTGACATTTGCATGTTGCTGTATGATGTTTATTATACACTATGTTAGAAGCAACTGTATTATTGCATATTTTCGCCGATTTACGGTCGTTACGAATTGTACACTAAAAGCAGCTATTATGCAATAAGTTTTTTTAGTAAAATCATAGATGAAGGGGTTCACCTACGTAAATAGTCAGCGATTGAACATCGTAGGTTTCCGTAATAGTATTCACAAAATATATGAAAGCACGACCATAACCAAAAATAGGTTTCTCGGATTGACAGTGTCGGTCAATGAAATAAATAAACACTCCTTCCGCCACCCTATCGAAAAATAAAGTGGTTTTCTGCAAAACATAGTTAAATTGTATCTGCCATTTTCAAATTGATACTTTGCTATAACAATTGATTTATGTCAAGAAGCAACATACAACAACTTGTCCGTGTTTGTAAAATATGGAAATTATAAATGTTCAATCTTTCATAATATTAACTGAAACTTTATATACATGTACTGTGGTTTAAACATATTTTATCTCCAGTATCCGACTCGTATACATATATTTCAAAGATACATTTTGTATATACAAGTTTTAACACTGTATAAATGATAACATGTAACATGTGTTACATTGTGTATACATATAATAATGTAAGTAGGAAACAGAACCGTGTTATTATAGATTTCAGTAGTGTTGTAAATACATTATATTTAACACAACGATATCATTATAAACAAACGCATGCGATGTTTACTTAGTGCAGAAAATGTGAACCTCGAGAAGTGACGGATTGTCATGTCATTTACTGTATGCACCATCGGATTTAAGTAAATTACACGGCACAAGCATTGATATGGTTATACAAGTCACATATAATGCGAAGTGTAGTTACATATTGCCTGGTGACCTTATAATGTGGTTGTCTTTATAATGGAAACAATCAAAAAACACCTGGTAATTGCTTTTCCAATTTCGTTAAAGATGCATCACCTATAACTTTCTGCTCAGTAAATGACACAGTTTATTGAATCTCAAAGATGAAGGTCCAATTCATGAATTAAGGTTGATTCCATCCTTGTAGATTATCTCATTTACGAGACGTTCGTTTATACATATCGGCATTTCCGTTTTATTCGTCAATGTTTTTTAGCATTACTTGAAACTGGCCAATGAGAGACTTTATCGCGGAACGCGATTAAGTGTTTGGTTAACAAAACTAAAGATTTATACACTAAATCGACACAATACAATATTAGTTATTAAACTGAATATCAACAATATATAATGTTTGATATAGTTGTGCACATTTACTACAGCGATCGATCACATAATGGCGCTATAGGTGTCGAGGCCTCTTTAAGGAACGGGGTTATCCCTGTAAAATAAATGCGACATATATCCAACATCCGAAACGTGATGATTAAATTAATTTCTAAGTTTCTTTCAATCATCGTAAATTAAAAATGTTAAAATGGTATTACTGAAGTGACTATAAATTCAATTATCATTTTTTTGTTGTTAGTAATAACAAAGTTAGATATCAATTACTTTATTATGTTTATATCATAAGTTAAAGTTTATGATTGGTATGATACTTTTGATAATAATGAAATAGTGTGACACATATCCAATATCTGAAAATTGATATTATTTTGTATTTAAACCTGTTATTGGCAATAAGTATTAGAAAACTTATAACAAACAGATTGACAGTATAAAATCAGGTTCTTTAGAAATACGTTAATTTACCGTAATATAGAACCATGTAAATGCTGGTTGAGGGTGGACACAGTTTGTTATACATTCCAGTGTCACAGCATCGACTGCCAAGTCTTGGGTCAATCTGGTACACGGTCATACTGTATGGATGTTGGTACAGCTAATGCAAATTATAAAACATTCAATTTTTAGATGTACTGTTTGATAACTACTATTGACACATCGTGAAACAATGGTTTTAAATGAAGCTAATATTGCAATTATTAATTTATTTGTAATTATTGATTCCAATATGTTTAACATAGTAAGAGGTATTGCAAACATAAAGACAAACAACTGTTTCCGTCTTGTTTGTACATTATGTGGCTTTTTATAAAGTAGATGGTAAAATAAAATGCAGTGATATTTGATGGCATAGTGTTTGCTCAACATCTTCCACCAGTAAACATGTTGAATATTTTTAGGCAAGTGTGTTTATTTAAACAATATTGCTTGACATAATTACATATGAAACGTTAGAATGTATTATAAATAAAATAATACCTAACCAAACCCAAAAGAAAGTTATTTGTTTTCGAAACATTTATTATTTCCTATTTTTCTAGCCCCATCACTAGCACAAAACGCCTCTTATACAATCCGGAAAGGTAGTCCGTGCGCTATGTAGGAATATAACAAAATCGGGTAAAACATGGTTTAAACTTAACCGTTTACCCGGTTTAATCGACGATGTCCGGAGATTTTCGGACGTTTACGGATATAACTGAGATAAAACTATATCATTAACTTCTAATTTAAATATTGGCGATAATTAAATAGCGAGTTTAAACACTTTTTTTTAAGATAAAGAACGATATGTTGGACTTTATATGATCAAAATATTCACAATGTATGCTACATGTAAATATTACGATTGCACCACGTATTTATTGAATTAAACTGAGAACATTTAATGATCGATGCCTCTTTAAAAAGATAATGATAATATAAGATACAATACACTTGATTGTATTTTGATCATTTATATATAAAGAGTAAATGAAAGAGGGAAAGGAGATGAATTTTGCACAAACGTAGTTCATGAATTGTTACTGAGTGTGTGAACATGACTGACCTCGGGTGGATATATTTATACTATTCAATAGTAACGGATTTGTGTTAAGATATATTTAGTTATAAATCATAGTATGTGGGAATCGTATAGACGTCGCACACGGTAATGGTACCCCTAAGCGTAACATGACGTTAACGTTAAAATTGTATTAAATGAAAACAGACACTAAATCTAGTTGATTTCATTAATGCTTAATCTCGTCATGCATATGGCATCAGTACAGAAGAATGCACTAAGATGTACGTCATTAACTTGAAATAGGTCCATTTAATATAACATATACACACCGAGATAAAATGTCTGACCGCGTTTGTTGTAACACTGGGTACCTAAGCTTAAAAACTTTGAGGCTGTCAATTATAATTCGCAAAATTGTTTGATGTACTATTTCAGGTACATGCACGGTTTTACTCCGGCTAATCTCCACACAAATATAAGAAATTGATAAGGCTTGTGCCTTATGTTTATGGAGCAGCTTCTACTTAGACCACTTGAGTTCCCGACGGGCTGAAAATAGCACCCTTTGTGTTACGTTGCCACACGCAGTGTACATTGTATTATAGCCATCTGTTTTGTTAGTTTTTAACATATATTGTTTTGTACTAGCTTGAAAAAACAAATGATTTTCTTCTTCAGCATGGTCGACTAGAATATAACCACTGGCAATTAGGTCTGTCACAGGTACCTCGCAATCTACACCAATTTCGCACTCTACACCAACGTATGGCTGTTCTTGGATGAATTTTATATCTCTGAGCATCCTATCATCTCGATATTTGTTAATACGATCATTATAGCACTCATCATAAGAAAAACATGAAAGAGATCTATCCACCACTGTGTCAGATGTAGATGATTGGATTTGGAGCTTATGCATATCGTTCTCCATTGCATTCCCTTATTAGACCTGGTACTGAATTGTGTTTCGAGAGGTCGGGTAGAGCCTGGGTCAAACTTGCGACCTCTACCGTCTGAAGCCAGCACCCTATCCGCTGTACTGCTGACCCACTTTATATTTTAGAATACAATTAATTTATTACTATTATTTTAATGAGATGTGCACGAGTATAATGTTTCCACTTTAATTGCAATAGAACAGTTTTACGTACATTTGTTCACAACTAAGCACAGACTCAGTGTAACTATGTTTTGGGAAAATATAAAACTAAAGTCCAAATTAAATTGAAAATTGGTAATTTTATTTTGCCGAAATACCCAAATAAATAGAATCATAATCATATAATTTTCCGAATATCTATGTTTTGTTTGTTTCACGCATGCTTTGATATTTTTGTATTTGGAGCAGTATACGCTTAAATCTAAATAAAGTACATGTTTCTAATTTATATCGAAATAACACGGCAAATAGTGAATTCATATTACATCTTTTCGAATTGTTATTTACACAATATATATACATTTTACTACATTTTTTAATTATTTATATTTTTGTTGCGCAAACCAAATCATGCTTAAACATGCAACTAAATTAAACGTAGATAACCGTTGATGTGTCGTCTATTGTATAATAGGTATTTTAAACATTATTGTATTGATCAGCTTAATATTGATATTTATGCTATAATTGATAAATTGTTGACCAAAATAAGTTTTATCATGCGTTTTACAATAAAACATTTATATAAACTACATGGTTTATATTTATGTGAAAGGAAATTTCTTTTTTATCTCGATTTTAAGTATCGGCTTCACGATCAAATAATGAAAAAAGAGTGTATCCGAATGAACGAGTGCACTCAGCAGCGCACGAATAGTTCTGTTATCAGTTATTTTACTGTGTCTAGCGTATACTGCATATACTGCGCATTTGAGTGCACTTAGCGTATCTGAGTGCATTCAGCGTGTCTGAGTGCACTCGATCTATTTCATGCGTTCAGGAGTGCGTTTATTATTCAAAATCCAGCGTTTGCTTACGGTCCAGGTCCGCTCCGTCAGCGCTCAATCTGCGCTCCGTTCGCGCTCCGTCTGCGCTACGCTCGCGCTCTGCTTACGCTCTGAGTGCACTCCGTTTGCGTGCAATTGGGGTACTTGAGCGGTTTAGGGTCTGTACCTTTTAACCTGTTAAATGGCCAAGTCCGCTTGCTGCTTGATAAAACCAACCACCGCATCCTTTGTGCCTTTTGCTTTGGGTATTTCATTAAAATTCTAGTAAGTTTTTCGCCGTATTAAACTAACGTCAAACTGACGCTGTTATTTTTTAATAGAGGACATCGGACGAGGTATAAATACTTTTCCAAATGTTTCAATACTTTAGGACACCAACAGAAACTAAATTTACTCGTAAATATAATTTTCAAAAGACAATGTACAATGTTTAAAATATCTTAAATGTGATCAAAATATGATGAAAGATTTTATTTTTTGATAAAGATGATAAGGGTCGGCATATCATAATGGACATTTTAAACACGAAATAAGAACCATTCAGAGCAAAGTGAATATATTCTATTTTACATAAGCATGTTCCACTGAAATTTTACTCAAGTTTTAGTATTTCTTCAAAATAACGTTGGAGGACAACGTCTTTTTTTTATGGGAATAATGTAATATTCGATAATTGCAAGAAGAAATACATTTTTCTAGTGCCATATAATAAAACAATGAACATTATACAGAAATAGTTTTAATGCAATACTGACAATTATGTTTCACCTTGACTGCTCAATAAGTCGTTGTTGGTAAGCCTTCTTTTTTTCCGGGACATTTAATATGTGCTTAATGAACCGCGCGTATTGTGAAACAACCGTTATTTTTTTTGTTATCAAAATAAAATGTCTGTTTCCAGATATTAGATTACTTTCTCCAGTTAATAGAACTAACGTCAGTCCTTTGCCACAGTTTTTAAATATAGCTCTTTAGGCCGGAGCCCGTTTTAAATGTTACGCCGAGACATGGTGAAAATGGCGTTACTTTTGTCAAATTAAAATATATATGTCATGTCAACAGTATATGTTGTACCCGTTAACTGAGAAAATCTTTTCACAAATATAATTTCAAATACAATCAAGTATATGGGGACAGATTTATATGTTTCAGGTATTAGTTTTATAACGCAAGTACCATTACCGTGCGTGACAGTACCTTTTATTAACAATTTCTGAAATATTGTTCGTTTCAACTGAAAAGTTGTCAAAGTATATTTCACTTGTCGTTTATTCTAGATTTGCTTTAATATAGAAATGCTGATAAATTAACCCAAAATAAATTTTATATTTGATCATATATAATCATATAAGATATCCTTATTGATTAAAAAAATAAGTTATCTACTTATTTAACTTATTAATTTAATAACTTTTAGTGATAAATTACAAATGACAAACACTACATGAACATTGGTTTTATATAGATTTGTATAGTTGAACTAAGATTTATTTGATATATGTGGTCCTATTATGCAACTGGATGTACCAAATAGAAAATCTGTGACTGGTATATTTTATAAAGAAAAAGTGTTGAAGAAACTTAAAAAAACAGTGTTTCAAACGTCGCCCACACACTGGCTTAAAGCACCTATCCCTGTTGCATGACAACGCCCCTGCGCATAAGTCTGCTATTGTGACCTCGTTTATGAACAAGAAAAGGGTTCGAGTTCTTCCACATGCACCATATTCCGCAGACCTAGCCCCGTGTGACTATTTCTTGTTCCTTAAACTGAAAGAAACATTTAGCTGGTAGACAGTATATGTCCCGACAGGCCCTGGGGTCCTCTGTTTATCAGTGTATGCTGGGTTTACTTGAAAATGAGTATGAAGATGCCTTTAGAACTGGATTAAACGTTTGAAACTTTGTGTACGTCACAAGGGGGATTACTTTGAGGGTATGACCTGCACACTTACTCCTTAACATTTGTTTTACAAGGAAAACAATATGAAAAAAGACGTGTCCCAATGGCTATAATTGAAATAAAAGTGATAGTCCTATAGTTGAAAATGTATGAAATAATCGTAGGTACCATTGCTGATATTGGTAAAAAACTGTTTGTCCCATGGTAGATATTAAATAAAAAATATTCGTCCCATAGCTTCAAATGTTTAAAAAGCTAAATGTCCCATGTCTGAAATGCATAAAAAAGTAACCGTTAACGTCCCATGCTCTACTGCACCGGTCCTCCTATCCGACAAATATTGTGTGGTCCCTAACATGGAGAGAAACAGCAGTAACTGTAGTACCATGGGCATACACTCCTGTACAGTAGTAACATGGACATACAAAATATCAACTGTAGAAGCATAGATAGAAATATCAGTAACGATAGTGTCATGAACAGAAACAGCAGTAACAGTAGTAGCATTGACAGAACGATACTATCATGACCAGGTATAACGGTAGTAACACTGACAGAGCCAAAAGTAACAGCAGTACCATGAACGGAAGCACCCGTAACTGTAGTATCATGAACAGTATCAGCAGTTATGGTAGTAACATAGACAGAAACGTTAGTAGCATTAGTATAATGAACAGGAACGTCAGAACCGGTAGTATCATAGACAGGACCAGTTATAACGGTAGTAACATAGAAAAAAACAGTAACAGTAGTATCATGGATAGACTTATCACTAGCGTTAGTATCATGGACAGGACCAGTAGTAACGATAGTATCATTGACAGAAACATCAGTAACGGTACTGCCATGGACAGGACCAGTAGTAACGGTAGTAACATAGACAGCAGTAACAATATAATCATGTACAGAAACAGCAGTAACGGTAGTATCATGGACAGACACAGCAGTAATGGTAGTAGCAACAGCATTACTTAACGGCATCATCATCAACAGACACTTTAATAACGATATTATCAACAATGTAGCATATACCATTAACAGAAGCATCATTATTATGCAACAGTATCCGATATAATCAAAATTAGTAACAGAAGCATCATATTAAATGAATTGTAATCTCCCAAAAATATGAAATATTAAAAAAAAACATATCATTCACACATTTAGCCTTTATTACTGTAGACCTATTATTATAAATTGTGGCTGTATTTGGCCATTGAGTGTAACATCAGCATCTCTTACAATACATATATGGCGATGCATAACTGTAATTGCTAACGTTATTGTTTGGTCACGTCGTCGGTAGCGCCTCTGACTTACTATCCAAGAGCCGTGAGCTCAAATTCTCGTTCGGCCAAGTCTCCTTGACGATTGATATACGACATTGTGTCTTATTGTCGTTTGCCTCTTCCCGCTGATTAAAGTGGGAACATTACTAAGCGATGTGCTCTAATACTGGTTAACCTTCTTGGATCCCAGGAAAGGGTGAATAGGTTACTGATCGTTTGTAAGCCTTCGTTGGCATAAACGTGACGCTTAGTATTCAAACACACGTTTTATATATAAACGATTTATATTACAAACGACGTAAAACATCCAACAGCAGCATATCATAGTTAAAGTAGAATATATACTACACATTTAATAGAAAGATATTCACAACAAAACAGGTATAACCGACAGTTATATACCGTCTATAGTTTGACATTACGATATCACGCTAGTGTGGTTATCTCTTGAGAGTGTATAATATACCCGGTGATTAATGATATCGAGTGTTACATATTTGTTAAGCTGTAGCAATTACATTTCTTGTTCTGTGCGTTGAAACGTATAATAATATAAACAGCAAAATATGCACGTCATAATAAGAGTCGTCTGATACTAAGAAAGACGAAAATTCAGTTCGTCTGAATTTGTCAAGTGTATATAATAGCGATGCACCGGTACCTGTGATTTTGACCTTGAACGTACGCCATAGTAAACAGTGTAATATGCACGTCTTAGTCAGACAAATATTCAGTTCAAAGACACTTGAGGATATGAAATTACATACGGCTGCTCTACTATTTATATTCAGCGTTGTCGTCTGTACTTTCAGGTGTTAGAACATATTATTGTATTGGCCATTAATATAACAAGTTATATATAATGTACCCTTGTATATGGGTTTTATATGGAACACTATATGGGGCCTGCATATAACTTAATTTACTATTTGTTCTAACTGAATTGTTAAAGCCTACTATTTTCTACAATGTTTTAGATTTTGACTAGTAGGTGTCACCAGTAGACACGCAGATAAATGGGTATTTCAAGGTAGGCAACTTAAAGTGCTATTTCGAACACTATAAGAAATGTTCTGTCACAACACACAGGAATATATATCCGAGATCGATACATCAAATTAAAGGCGACAGCATATGTGTTTAGACCCCTCAATTTACCTGACCTCCAAAAGCAAAAACAAAACAAAAGAAATTCTTACCCACCCAACTAAAAAACCCATCCACCCAAATATAATATGTGATATGTGCATATATGTTATTTTAATGAAAATTAGGTAGTTGTAATAGGGTTGTGGATTTCGGTATATAGACATGGTTACCAACTCGACGCTGGGCCACGGTCTTACAAACTCATTTCAATCAAATATTTCACAGATCAAATTTAGAGATTTCACAAACCTAGGCTGGTTAGCACTACCGACGGTTGTATATTCCGAAACCGAAATCAGAAGCCAATTCGAAATGCATCAACAAATCTAACATTTATCGTAGGTCGGAAAACCTTCGGAAGAGTCAAAATGCCAATATAACCGTGATTTATCAATAAATCTCGAAATATGCCAGTATTTACTTTAATGTAATTTAAACTTATATAACAGCATTTCCCGCTTCCAATCTCTGTAGTTGCCGGACAATCGCCCAGTATTGAACTGACATCAATATTAAGTTGGATCACCTTCTTGCATAAGTACCAATTAGTTTGACATTTTCCAACACTATTATCGTCAACCTGAAGTTTTTGAAGTCACTTTCTACAACCTTGTTACAATAAGAGTCGTCACGGTCCCGTTTAAGGTTACATCAACACCATTAAATGTAGTAATCATTGGTGCATATTCATGTAATACAGTTCGACTTGTGTTGCTTTTTGTTGCATTGTATTTTTTTGGAATCAATTATAGCGAAAGCGATTTGGTGATCAGCTTGATTACTGTAATATGGTATACGTTTTTGTCAGGTGTAAGAACGTATTATTTCTTTGGACAATGATATAACATGTTATATATAATGTACTCTTGTATAGTTGTTTTAAATGGAACACTATAGTAAACCAGCCAGGGGCGTAGCTTGGTTAAAAACGATGGGTAGGCACAGTGGGCGGGGCTCCAATTTGTTTTTCAGCTAGGCTGTCGTAGGTGCGTTTAGGTGTGTTTTAGGGGCCTGGTATCATTAATATTAACCTTAAATGCACTGTTTTATAACAAAATAAATTGATACAATGATGTGAAATATCTCAATCATATAATTATTCAATGCTTTTTATTGCGATTTGATAGATTACACATCTACTCTCCTAGGGGTCTGATTTTTATTACATTTTTGGCGCTTTTTATTTTTTCGATTTCTTAGAAAAGGGTGAAGGCACGTGTCTACAGTGCCTATAGGAAGCTACGCCGTTGCCAGCATATAAATGTTTATTTACTATTTGTTCAACTACATTGTTAAAGCATACCACTTTCTACAATGTTTCATATTTTTTACTAGCAGATGTCACCAGTAGACACGCAGATTTATGTGTAAGGTAGGCAACTTAAAGCGGATTTAAGTGTTGTTTGTTGGAATTAATACACGTTCTAAATCACTTTCTGTTATTAAAGTATACCTCGTTGATATTTCTAAATATTTCATTGAGTACACAAATAACTGTACTATATTATTTCTCAAACAACAAGTGCAAACATATATATAAGCAGTTTGTATTCCATACAGACCCTCCGTGTTTTATGGCGTGGTTGTGTCGTGGGCGTTATTTTTCTATTAATGTTTATATACGTAAAGATGTGCGTCAAACTTCATGTCAATTTAACTGTCTGTGAGTTTTGAGTGGTTGTGGAGGCCTACTAAATCCGCTAACGGTGCTCATATTGATTCTTGAATATTTTATATTGATATATATAAACTGTTGAGCTTTAGTAGACACCAAAATAGATAACTAATTTCATAATCTCTTACATAATTAGATCAGTATTATGCCTATATTTGATTTGTTTATATTTAGTAATATACTTTACGACAGTTACAAGTGTGAAATTATTTCACGTTTTAAATATTTCCTTTGTGTGATAAATTTAAATCGTATAAAGATATCTTATTTAGTGTATGAGATTGAAATATCATTGTCACTCTCATGAAAAATAACACAACACGTATGAAAGGAAGACGATTTCGTGTAGCTGACAACATACCTATGTGTATTATAAATGGGAAACATAAATGCACATAGAGTAATATAGAACTTGCCAACCGTAGACACAAAATAAGTTACCTTTGGTCTGTATTGCGAGAAAAAATGAGTCGATATTGAAACTAAAGATTTCCATTTCATTGTAAAGTTAATAACGCTTTAATTAATTATAAATACGTGTCTTATATTGTCAACACGCTATTGTTACCATACAAGCCATAGAGTTTAAGTAGTTTGGTCATTTGCGTAGCTAGTCATTTGATAGAAACCATCACTTAGATGTATACAGATATCCTTTCTACTATTGTGTATGTTAGAAAACAGAATATCACGTTGGAAATATGATCCTGTCAAATATTATAAGTCCACATAAATTCGCTATGAAATAAGTGTAGGTTGATTTAATTCATGCTTACTGAAAAGCTGTCAGTGTTCTACTCAGATGCCCCAAGCCTTAGTAGCTTAATGTTCTGAATTTCCTTTTATTATTAGCAATTATACATCACTAGCTTGCGATAGTGTCCAGGGTTCATGAATAGTTTTAAAATCTTATTGCCTATTATCTTATCATTATATCAATTTTGTTTAGCTCGATTATATCACTGCTGATTTATATACATGCATTAGGTTTACATTATCAATCATGTTTATTTGATCTACTTTTTTCCCTAGACCATTGATTTTAAGATTTATATAATAGTATGTTCTGCTGGCGTCCTCCTCTCATCTGCCTTTCTGTATTTATATTTAATTTCAAGTTTATGGTGACATTTTGAAGTACATATTTATGATCCAGGTGCAGATTTTATATGTTTGAGTCAAGTTATTTATACAACACAGTGTCCGGTTTCTTACATATTTTATGGTATTTGATGACTTGTGTATATACGGTTATGCTGGCGTTTCAAAAACAGTAATGTTAAATTCTTGGTTGACCGTGACTTATTTGACGATTTTATTGTAATACACAATGCAACAGATTTAAAAGACCGGTTTTCACCTCAACGAAAAATCATACGGTTTGCCATTGGGTCTATTTGTAACAAATGCTAAACTACTGATCTTCCTGCTCACATCTTAACATTGTAAACTGAAAGATGTGGTTTGGATTTATAGCTGTGCGAACGACATAGCTGTACAGATCCGTGTATCCGCATTTAATGATTAACAGTGGGTTTATCTAAAATGTTATTAGAAAACATGTTTCTTTAAAAGTCCAAGTTCTTATTTGATTACGCGTCATTGATTTTAACGTTATTGTGATTATGGAGTAGAAAAATATTTTTATATTTCTATAACTGTTTTAACATTTATTCCTGCATCCACCATTCCATTCAAGCATGTGCCTTATCTGTATAACATTCATACACACACCACCGACGAAACGTTATAAATATAGAACACTTAACTTTATTTTTGTATATGTATATATTTAGATAAACCTTTATACGGATAAAATGTAACTATAATTGACGGTATAGTAGGCCATCCAAACACAGGAAAAAAACTTTTGATGGCAAATTTGAGTAGAATTTGTCATCCATGCTAAATGTCTTCCTTGGTATGTATACAAACCTGTGAGGGTGGATGCCAATCATGAATTTGCCTCATAATCTCAAAATTAGGTCAAAGGTCAATTGGGTGCAGTAATTGATATATAGAATTAAGGAAACTGTCTTGTTAAAATATTTGTTTATTTAATGAACTGAAAACTATTGAAATATGTCTGTTGTAAGCAACTACTAGGAAAACGAATAAAATATGTTAAAAATTGTGTTGTCAAATTGAGGTCAAAGGTCAAAAAGTGGGTAAAATTTATGAATTTTGAATTTCTTGTGAAATGCAAGCTTCCAATAAATAAGCACAGGCAAGTGTTTTAAATCAAATGAAGTGAATACATAAACAAACATTATGAGAAAATTAAGCATAGTAAAATAGAAGGAAAGAGCTTCATGAGGTCACAATAGAAGTCGGATAAAACTAAATGCGGTATAGAAATAGTCAATATTCTCTGATATTGCTCAACAAAGAAAGCTAACGATCTATAGTCGTTTTAATGTACACTAGTATACTAGTTAATACGTTGTTATATAATAAGGATATTTGTTAAAATGCAGAAAGTAACTATTCGGATAGCATGCATTCCAAAAGCCTGAATCATAGTGTGACTATCAATGATTATGTATCATTGCAGTGACGAATTGGGAAAGTCATCAAGTTAAAATCACTTCATATTCAGAGACATTCAATAATTCAGTCTTTGTGGTAGAGTTCCTAAATCATACAACCCTAGCAACTGTCAGAGGTAATAAAAAAAACTGGTGTTTCAGCACAGAACCAATTTTCTACATTTCAGCAAGCATTTACAGCTGACAAAGATATGTTTAAACATTTAAATGTTTGATAGACTCTAGTTTTCTGTCATCTTTAACAACCTGAACTTTCTGCATGTTTGAAACATCATATATCAACGCAAAGGTTATGTTTTTTTTCTTCAAAGGATCATACTCAGAAAATGTCAAAAGTATCCATTTGTTTGAACAGAACTTGAACATCAGACTCGTTAAGATCAGTTCCAAAAGGCAGACAATCATATCTGGTGTAGATATGGTCTTCCTCTGCACCACTTTCCCTTTATAGTGACTTCTCTAACACATCCGACTGTGTTGTCAAAGTGACACAGAATTTGTCTCTGGCTTGGTCATTTTGTGTGATTCCTTTTTTCCTATTGTTCATGTTACAAATGTTTTCATCCAGCTTGTTGCTTGATCAGTGTTCAGTGATTTTGCTCCTTTTGACTATAAAAATCCTATCTTTAAATTCCCCACACATATCTGGTGCTGTCTTTTGAGAGACTTCATAATTATCATCTAAGTAAACAGGTCTTGATTGCCGCATACAAGTTATTTCTTTTTAGAAAGGATGGCTGATCTGCTGTGATAACGGTGTTGCTTCGACCAATATGATTTGAAATTTCTTCAAATATATTGATAACAGTAGTAAATGTGTTCAGTTCATCTAAATAGGATTGTAGTATTGGAAGCATTCCTATAGTTGTCATTGGCAGAATATCTGGACTGCTTAATTCATTGTAAGCTCTCCATGTCGGAACTGTTTGCACATCATTTTGACTATTTTGCTAAAAATCTATTCAAATATTCTGAATATATGCTGTTTAACGTGTTTCATTATTGTTTGTGTACCAACTACTTGCATTTATGTTGTCAGGTCCATGTATTGGATATAGCCTACCATCATTGCTTTATCTAAGTGGATAGTTTTCATAGTATCAGCAGAAGCATGTTTGCCCAATTATTAAGTTCTGGTATTAGTACCCACATAATATTCTCTAAAGTTTGACTGTATTTCCCAACCATCATATTGTGCTGTTAACTATGTTTCTTTCATCTAACGTTTCTTCAGTAGCACCAATATTATCACAGGACATAAACAGATCATATCCATTTTCGATATACATCCCAAGACTGTCATTTGCAATTAAGTTGTCAATTCTACTGATAATATTTATAACAGTGTAGTTGACAGCATGAAAAAGACTGACACTCATTTCAGAACGAGCTGTCTTGTGAAGAGCATGTCCAAGGCCAACATCTTGAGATTGTGTATGCCGTTAGATACGCCAAATACTATATCTCTTGCGCTAGTATACAAACGTAACAGTTCTTCGCATAGGTTCTGACTTCAGCATTGCCATCTAGAATAATTGTCATACCACCAAATAGCAGGCGAGATAGAGAAAGAACCTTCCAGGAATTACCTTGTCTACATAATCAATGTCTGTCTCACCTGTTAATGTTGAGCAGCAGTAAACACTTTCCTGTATAAGTATACTTTCATATGGTTCTAGACTACTTGAAACATTATCAGATAAATCAGTATTTGACCCAAAATCAGACACATATATGATGGTCTAATAAACTGTGCTTTGGGTCAGTAGCTTTTTTGACGTCTTCATAGAACAATCTTCATATTTGCTTGGAACAGTCTGATTTAATACCCGCTTCCTTGTAAAATAGCTACTCCAGTCGCCACCAACAATCACCGGAGCTCAATCCTCACAATTCTGTCATTACTGTATCATCTTCGATAGTATCTTCATACTTCACAATTTGTTTTTTAAACTTAGACAGACATGTTAGAATGTATTTTACTTCGGACGCAATAAGATCATTTACAGCCGCAATATATATTCTTGAAAAATATCACTCATAAACGGTGTAACTGTTTTTACATCTTCCGACGGAAAATAAATACAGCAACTCGAATCAGTTTGTAATATTTTGCATAAGTTGCTGAACGGACAGGAGCATCTTTCAACACTTCTTCGACACTACTAGTAGAAGGTCCAGGAGATCCCATTTTTCTTTTGAGTTTATTAATTTTGTTTTTGGAAGTGAATACACTATAACAAATTTTATGCCATAAAAAGTTTCAATCAAGTGTCGCGATCAAAACTGTCATTTCTGTCAAGAACTTCTATACTGGAGGTAACAAGTAATTTTCTTCGAATCTCAGATTCTTTGTGTGGCATCTTTATATATGGTAGGACAAGTTTTACTAGTTTTAC
The DNA here is from genome assembly GCA_029582155.1 of Panopea generosa. Classification (NCBI taxonomy): domain Eukaryota; kingdom Metazoa; phylum Mollusca; class Bivalvia; order Adapedonta; family Hiatellidae; genus Panopea; species Panopea generosa. Next base: position 34,207,089 of record CM055894.1, on the reverse strand, counting down.
GTACAATTAAGGTAATTTGATTACATCATACCATAAACTCTCTTTCTTTTACATTTACTTTTAATCTAAGGTATATATATTCGTAATTGTTATTTCTCCTTGAATCGCATTTCAATTGGAAAATGATACATGATAAAAAAATATGCACCAGTGTATTATCCTATTGTGTAAAACATACGGACGTTCAAGCGAACACTTAACTTTTAGAGTTAAGTTTAGTATTTATCTTCAAATATATGCATAAAATTCAAGGTTAATAACAAATTGGAGATTTGCAATAAACAACAACTACTGAAATTGTCTACATTTTAAATTTACTTATTGAACTTTCGACTCGTATAAAAACAAGCAGAAAGACAGGCATGTTTCAATATCCTTTAAATAGATGCTCCATTGTCCTTTACACTGTTTCATTATTAACTATAACAATCATAACTATCATAATGTATATGAATTCTACAGTTTGATGAGCACGGCCAATTCTGACAAGATAATCAAACTGGCAAAGTTTGTATTTGAGATGTTTAATAAAATAACTCTTTACCTCCAAATTTAAAACAAAATGACGTATATTAACATAATGACTTGAATTAAATCTCGAAATTGTGTTATACTTTTTTCTTTTTTTCAGATTTTGAAATAAGATAGACACAAACATTGATCATGAGCAAAACAACAAAACAGTCAATATATTAAAAAATATATATATATATATCTATATAAATAAATATATTGCATTCATTTTATCAAAACTGTAATGAAATTATAATGTTCGTATTATGAATGTTTATTTGTTAGATTCCACGTTAACCATGTGTTTAAAAATGCATTATGGGCCGGAGGCCTACATTACTCAAATAAAATATTGTATATTTGTCTATATTGTCTATTAGACTATTAACAACATGTCATTACAGAAAAAATATATAAAATTACATAATTGTAACATTAGTGACAATAATTTATATACAATACCGTTTTGTTAATTTTTGCATCTGATTGACCTTTGACCTCAACTGTGACCTTAAAACGCAATTCCATGAGTGGCATCCATCATCACACGATGCTATACATATTGGGGAATAATGTTATGGTACTAAAACAATTCTACTAAAAATTGCCATCAAAAGTTAAAATAAGGGTCATTTTGCTTTTTGGATGGCCTACTAGTAGGTCATTAAATATCACCTCACTGTTTTTTAAGTTATGAATTGACGCTCATTTACATATAAATAACATCAAACAATTTCAAACGCTGGTTTAAAATGTTTTAAACTATTCAATTGCTATTGCATAGATAGTGTTGTATAACTATTTACTGTGTGTATATTTACACTTTAAGCCACAGGAGTCAATTACACCAACTAAAACTATTATGCAAGATTCTCCACTCTTAAGATTAAGATATATTATGTTCCTTGTATTATGATTTATCAACAGAAGAATGAATATGGGTACGTACGCGTGTTGAGTTCAAAATATATAACCAGTTTTAAACCAGTCGAGATAAGTTTAAAAGAGGTGTGGAGCAGTGAATGTGATTTTGTGTTTTTCTCCGAAAGAAGTTAGAAATATATATCGTAGTGTCAACAATGGTTTAATTTAAATATTAACTGTAATACTAATATCATGGTAGAAATTAAATACACATAAACAGACACACCAGCGGTTGAGAAAAACGTCCAACATCTATGACAAAGTGTTTTTTAGTTACACTAAGTGTTATTTTAACCGCAATCCTTAGTGTAAAAAAATTCTATCTGGACCAGCCAATATCGCGTGCAATATTATTTACCAATGACCCGGGCCGAAGTATATCAATTGCCTGAGTTCTCTCTGTTTCAGAAAGACATCTCTTCTTTTAACAAATTGAAGTTGTTTTACTAGTCCTAAACAATACATGAATACTTGTAAAACCGGATTTTACGCACGTGCAAAGTAAGGAAAACGTTTATTATGCGCATAAACACTACTGAAATGTTGAGATAATCCTGATAGCCATGTTTTACACGTTTCCGAACATGTATGTTAAGAAAAGAAATAATCAAACATGTCAAGTGTAAAGTTTTTATTTTGGGTCAGTGTATATCATGTATTACATGTATGTCACATAAAAGATTGAACATGTTCTTTATTTTATTTCTCACACATACAAGGCATTAATGGCTATAAAAGTTGTTTTAAATACAATACAAATACAAACAGCACACTAGGGCGAAACGTCTGAACATACAGTACATAGCCAGGCCTGTATAATCCATTCACAATAATAAAACTGATATAATATTACGGAGAGAATGTACATGGTGTTTAAGCCTTTGTATTCCATATATATACACACATATATTCAAAACTGAATACCTTATTCATACAGTTACATATCACGGGATCGAAAATATCATAAATTTTTAGCACCCAAACACACACACACACACACACACACACACACACACACACACACATATTGGTATTATCTGATATAGTAGTATATATTTATAAGTGTTCGTATATGTTTATAAGTTTTCGAACATGAAACTGTTCGATCTAGATCCGTCTATGAACCGTGAGATTAAACTTTGGACACGCGTGATAACACATGCACACATTGTTAAGGTAATATATTTTCATTTTAATTGTACCTCACAAACGGTTAAACACGGGTAACAGTGTACCTCGATACTTCAATATTATACACTGTATGTTATGTCAATAAAATACTCCATTGTTAAAAATTATTTTTGTTTTGTTTTTTATTCGTCTGTTGATCTGACCTACATACCAAAGTAAATACCGAACTGTAATCTCTGTTTTCTCACCAGGTAGATCAAGGGGTCGAGTCAAAATAAGTAAACTCGCATTTAATTAAACAAATCATTATGGCATATGCAGTTAAATCAATAATTGTGAGATGTACCCACATATTATATCGACAGTTGTAAGTACCGATTTGCCAAACTGTTGACTCCATATTTACAGTTTGTTTCCAATATGTCTTTATTTGATCTACGCTGTACACGTATTCTGCAATAGAGCTATTCTTTCTAACTGATCATATGTTACTGCTGATATAATACGAACACATTTTTGCTATGAATATATAAAGAAGGATCGCATTTGTTTTTTACGAAACTCTCATCGTAAGTGCACTGTACAAGTGCACATTGCCTGACATTTAATCGGCATTCGATCGCGTTAACTATTTTAAAGCATTGTTAATAATTATGTTAGTATTACATTGGCTTTATTTAATATTACTAATGATGTTACTATTTATGTTATCTATGCTATTGATATCATAAGTATCGTTTCTCTAGATCTGTTTGTGTCGGTGTTGCCTTTTCGTATTGCTTATATGCGTAACGTTACAGTTATATTTTCTGTTAGTGAATGAATGATCGATTGACACAGTAGTTGTATTACCAGTTTGTCTCAAATATGAAGCAGAGTGGGGCGGTAGTGCAGTTGAAGTTTGAGGCGTTCGCAAACTCAGCTGTACACGATGTACACACAATTCATAACTGGTTCTCGAAACCTGTCTATTTAAGCCCTGAGTTTGCTTCACAATCGATCTAGAACAAATTAGTTTCAACTAAATAAGTACAACCTATACTAAATTAAACAAATTGAATGCTAACTGTTATTATCATTTCCCTTAGTTAGTTTGTTCATTAAAATTGTTGTTTTTTTTAACTTGTGTGTAGCATTGCACTTGCAGTTTTCATTTCTCACAGCAGAAGTTACACAATCACAATATACCTGACAAGACCTTAAAGTGCCCAACTCGGAAACTTATAATATGACGGAATCATTGCTGAAATAGACGCTTAACACCATACGGCATCTGGTTATTTATGTTGGAAGACATTTAAAACATCACTTTTTATTCTAGAACATACACAGTGCTTACTTAATGCCATAAAGATTCCGATAATGGTTTGAACAGGTCTAATAAAATAATAAATGTCTTGGTTGTGATCTTCGAAATAAAACAATTGCTTATTTTGGCATGGTATACTTCAAGCCACAAGTGGAGGATTTGAGGACATTGTAAAATCTTCTAAAATCATTTTTGGTGGTTGTTCTTAAAACATATAAGGTAACTCAAAGCATTTAATTATAACGCAAATATATAAATAATTAAACAGAAACCTGGTTGCTTTTTAAACGCCTAAGACCTTAATGTTACTATAGAACTTTTAGATCAGAGCAAAAATACATGGTTTTATAAACTATGACACAAAAAGGTACACCAATAACACTTTTTATATAATCTTGGTGTCGTAAGTGATGTTTAACCCTGCATATCTGGTTCCAAACATTTGAAGAGTAGGTGTATAGTGCAGTGAACATAATGTTGGTTGGTCTCCTAAAGTTTGCTTGCAGGGATGATCCCCTCTTTAAACCGATGGCCTCTAAAACATCAGCTAGTACTTTTTTTCGTAATTGGCTGTATTTGCTGAACTATCGTCCAGTAATACACTGACATCAATCTTAACTGTGCTACAGCGCCATTGTAACCTCGAATTGATCACAAACCAAGGCAGATTAATATCAATCCGCTATATCAATAAATGTGACCTTCTGGCATATGTACCAACTGGTGTTTTTACAACATTTTCCAATATCACTGCTTTTTATCGCCAACGTGAAATCACTTTCTACTACCTTTGTTACAATTATATTCGCCATGGTCCCGTTTAAGGTTACATCAACACCATAGAATATAGATGTCACTAGTGCATACTTATGTAATACAGTTCGTCTTGTTTCGCTTTGTATTTTTCTAGAATTTGGTATACAGCTGGATTACTGTAGAATGATATACTTATTTATATATGGAAATGTATGAACAAAGTCTCTCAATAAGATTTGTGAACTGATCAATGTACGAATACAATAGAGTTGTAGTTTAATTTTGATCTCTGGTCAAGTCTAAATACAAATATACAACATGGACGCTAGCTTGTTTTTGCAACAACGTTCAATAAAGTAAATGCTTTATAACAAGATATTTATGATGAGGAATACAGTACAATTTTGGTCAAATATGAGAATTTAAAATTTGGTTTTCTCAACTACAAGTCGAGTGTTTCACCATCGCACACCATTAACACATAGGGCAGGATTCTCTCTATATATATTTATTTCTTACATTGTTACAACAGTCATTTAATTTTAATGAATTCCTTTAACACATATGCAGCTTCTAAAATATAGTTCAAAATATGTCCTCATTTTTGTATCTGTTCCTATTTAAATATCAACCATTCTCTCAATCAAACCATGCAACTAAATTTGCATTTCTACAACACCCAACCATCTAAAACCCATTTTAACAGCTGGTCACCCCAAAGTTAACTGCCTCAAATTAGTACATGACTTTACACCTGGCCTCCTTCCAGTCGGCTGAGTAACTCTTTAAAAGCTCGTAGCTTGCACCCTACTAACTATCGTGACAGCTGCTCAATCTCCCATATTTTGATGCATATATGTCCTGGCTTTTTACAATTATTTCCCCCAAAAATGCATATAAACGCAGTTCATATTACTAATTTTAGTCCGGTAACATTATATTTTGACAGGGTAATTCATCATAAGTGACCTCTGAAGTATTCCCATTTTTATCAGTACCGAAGCACTGTATATTTTGTAATCTTATCTTAACCATGAAAAATCCCACATAATTATATATTGGGTTTAAATTTTACAATATCAAAGTAACAAAATATAATAATTAATAAGTGAAGTGACTTACAATAACACATGAGTGCTCGGCGCAAGACCATTCTAAGTCACTTATCAAAAAGTTTACACTAAACGTTTAATAATGCAATACTTAAAGGTGATATATTTAGTGTCATTTTCTCATATCAATTAGGTAACAATAAAAAACAAGAGGATCATGATCTTATGAAATCGTATCTGTTGATAAAACAATGTCTTTGGAACCCTGGTTCATTTATTTTATGGAATTATTACCGACACTACGCTTCTTCTTTCTAAAAATGCGTGTGGAATGTGTAGCTTTAAAATATGTTCAGATATTTTGAACAAACGCAGTACTTCCCATAAAATGACACGTGACGTCTTATCGCACATGTTCAATAATACGGACACTTTCAAGACATACAAACTAAAAACTGTGTGAAAATTCGTTTGGATTATTAACATTTAATAGTCAAAATAAGGTTAGCTATTTTGTTGTCATAGCTTTAAACATATTCTTTCTATAATTTAAATATATGCCCTAGTTAATATGGGTACTTAAAATGTGTTTAGCAATAATCTACTGCGATCACGCATGTGTTCTTTTACATATTATCATAAAACCTAGTGTGTAATGCGCGATTGTTTTTGTATGAAAATTATATAAAAGTTTGTTGTGAAAAAAAATATTTGACTTGAATGTTTTTCCTCATTTTAGACTCGTTGTGCTATGTAGCATTGTCAGTTAATGCATGTGTTTTAACAATTCTGAAACATTTACGTTTAATATTACTTTGGTTTATTGAGATGCCTCTCAAACTAACACTGTATTGATCGATGTCATCAAAAATTGTAGGTTGATGGCCATTTAAGTGTATATTAAATATCGTCACGATATACTTCGATCTATATTGCTTTGTCAACATATGAATGTTGTATATTATGGTGTGACATTCAAAATCGTCTAAACGAATACGAGACAGTACTAGGACATGACCGTCCTAGTTATTATGTATTTAATGTATACTCATGCTACTATGTGTATTTAATTGTGTTTAGCGACAAACTATTGCGATCCATGTCCGCCATTGTGCTCAAATAACTTTATTTGATAACACACATAGTATCGGCTAAGTAATATTATCCAACACTTTTTGTGTATGCAAACTATATTTCAACAGTCCGTTTGAATTATGGAGTATTTGTGTTTGTTTGGGTGTATGGTAAGATAGTTTAAACAACTAGATAGATCAAATCAGAATAATATTTCCAACATGATAAAGGTATTATTAACGGACTGAGCAGGTGCGTGTTAGACTTAAACCACAGTTTATATAATTTAATTTAGGAACGTATACCTCGATTATGATATTAAAGTTTTATTGGGTACATAAATGACTATGCTATTGTCTCATTTCGTCTTAAATTACAATGGGTGCAAACATATGTGTTAGTGTAGTTGTAGTTAAAATAGTAGTATTAGCTGTAGTAACAATGTTATTAGCAGAGGTAGTAATAGTGCCGTGTTTTGAATGCACGTGGTTGCCTCCACTAATGGTGCTCGCAATTGGTTTTATTGCTTATTTGTAGTATCCTCATCGTGCTGTAAATGTTTTTTAATAGTGACATTTGCCAATTGTTGAGCTTCAGTAGACATAATCGTTTGCTATCTTAATATGGGAAAAAACTGACACCGTACATCATATTGTTCTATTAAATGTTTAGATTAGTATCATTATGCCAATCTTTGATTTGTTTATGTTTAGTAATATACTTTATGACAGATATAGGTGGGAAACTAGTTCTCGTTTTAAAAATTTACTTTGTGTGAACGAGTTAAATCGTATCAAGATACACTATTTAACGTAGATGAGAGTGAAGTACTAATGACAGTCTCGACACAAGTAATGCGATTATAAGAAATAGCCTTATACGTATGAAAGATACACACTTCCTCGTTGTAATATTGTGACATTGTAGCCGACAATATACCTATGCGTATCGATGTTTTGTACAAAATAATTCAATGCCCTGAGACATGTGATACTGAAACAAAATCGTCTTCTTAATCCATTTTTTTATTGTATAGGCGTTTATTCTTGGTGTGAATATTTCATCGTTATGTAGAGAATTCCAGCTTTTAACACGTTTTACATCTAAATAAACGTTTCTTAAGGTCAGTTTTTAGTGTGTTTTTAACATTTATACACTTTTCCCAGTGAATGTGACACGGTTAAACAATTCATCTTTTGATGTTTTGTCAAATCTGTGCATTATTTGCAAAACCTGTATTATATCACGTCTTATCCTTTTGTGTTCAAGAGAATGACTGCCACGGTACCTAAGAATATCAATGTATGTTAAATTATTTATGTCAGATAGGGGTTTGGTAACTCTTTTTCAATTTTTACTTTATGTGTACTTTTGTCATTCAGATACGTAAATGTTTATCAGCAAAAACATTTTTCAAATTTAGATTGTATTATGATGTTACTCTTAAATCTGCGTCTTCAGTAATATGAACTATTCGCTCTCTGATACGAGTTTAATTTGTTCTTCTGTACTTATGTGAGTATTATACATTACCGTGCGTTTCAGGTGCATGGTACTGTTTATGTCAGTTTATTATATTGTAAGCTTTGGTGTCATTAGCGAACTGCATAATCAACATCTGGATGGTCATTGATACATGCAAGAAATATGAAAATCGTTTGGCATTGTATACTATACTACGGAACGCCACTATAGACGTTTACGTTTTTATATTCCTATTTGTTGATAATCACTGTGTCGTATAACACAAAGGTGTCCAAAAGCGTCATTACATCAATAACAACATCTCTAAAACAATCCGGAGATATATTGCTCCGTTGTTCTATGTCCACTTTAAATAAGTCATATTAACAATGTGGTTCTCAGGAACAACTTTAGTTCTTTGCATTTGAAGAGTGTACTCGTTATGCTAAAAAAAACTATTTTCTTTTTTTACGCCCGCCAAGCATGTTGCGTAATATTATGCTCTTTAAACTTCCTGAAATGGTCATAGATGATTTCTTCTATTGTATTTTTTGCTAAAATATATTGTACTATGGAAGATCGATTTCAAAATAAAAGTCAAACTGGTTTAAAGTACGTCAAGGTAAAAGACAATGTGGTAAAGGTTCACCCATTCTGATTATGGAATTTAGGAACTGAAAGTCATGTGCTGTATCTTTAACATGAGTGTTTGTTCTCCGGCAGTCGCAGATATGGTGTTTGTCATTTTAACAAAACCAAAAACCAATTGGAGCAAATGTTCGATACGTGTCATAACTATGCTATGCAGTGGCCATTTGAGTATAATAACTGATGTTATAGTTTTTAAAGAAATCATACATGTTTACAAAATAACGGTACAAGGCAATTGAAACTTACTATTTACACAAAGTCATATCTAGAAACTGGGTAGAGAACGATCAGATATAACAAACGAGTGAATATTTTAATATACAATGAAAATGCTAACGTCTGCTCCCTGCAAGATTGTAATTGTGTGATTGCCTTGAATGTCGTTTCAATAAAGAACATTCATGTAGTGTTATAACTCTGCATTTAATCATTTGAACATCAATTTTGATATAAGTAGTGTAATATACAGCAGAAATGGGCACATTTGTTCCCTGAAAATATATAAGTTACTAGTTTTCTTGTTTGCGTTTGTTTTGTTTCAACAAGCACTGCAGCTGGGCAGGCTTATCTGGTCTGTAGATATGTGTTTGGTTGTTCACAAATAAATGTTTGTTTTAAGGTTGTATTTTTTTGTGGATATTTATTTTTATTCTATATGGTGAAATATAATGTCTCCTGTAATAGACGATTATATGAGTAGTTTATAGTGCCACCGCTCTGCCCGTTACCTGTCAAACCCCATGATAATATTGCACTGAATCTTTTTAGTCTGCAAGTATTTGGTAAAGCATATTGTTAAACAAAAAACACCTACAAAGGAATACAGTGGTAGTGAGATAATTAGATCATCTGACAACCCTGCATAGTTTTCTGTGTGATAACGCACATTGTCAAATGATATCTATGTCTAACCGATTGTGATTGTACGTCACGTGTTTCAATGTAAAGGAGCACCTGTGTTGTCCATGCGAATTTTGATATCGAAGGAAAACATTTGCATAACATTTTGTGTAAACTTTTACATGGTTAAAATGGATGTAAATATGAATATTCTAAGCACATTTACCGATTTTATGAAATTCGGAACTTCATATACCTAATGAACCAGTATACGGTTGAAGATCAATGCGTATACCAAACGTATCAGTCTACAACATAAGAACAAAGCATATACCTAATGGATCAGTCAACAACTAAAGATCAGTGCGTATACCTAACGGACTAGTCTACAACTTAAGATCAAGTCATAAATCTAATGGATCGGTCTACATATAAATACCAATGCGTATATCTAATTGATCTGTTTACACCTTAGATATATACCTAATAGGACGGTCAAACACTCCAATATGAAACAAATATCCTGATTTTCTGGAAACATCCGGGTTGAAGTGATACAATAACGATTTCGTATGTATAATCATGTGGTACAAATGCTCGGATATCGTTTAAATAGCTATTTTAGGTGGATAATAAAGGCTCTTTACACATAGTTATATAAGCTTGACTAATTATACAGCCAATAAAACAGTCCTATACATCTCATTTGAAATAATCAGAATATGATATATCACGCGTCTGAAAACATATACAGCGTGCTTAAACCTTTAAATATCATAACTGTATGGCTAAAACGTTATACCTCATACATGCATTTCACATAAGAAGTAACATTACCCGGCGGGATCGAATATGGTACTGATAGGCAGTGGGGCGTAACGTGGGGTGCGCGATTATGCTGCTGAAATAAAGGCTGTGTCCAATTTTATGTTTTATAATATGTGTTTGCAAAAAAAGTAGTTCTATTTAATTTAATAATATATTTGAATAACATCTAGCATGTGTTTGTCGATAAAAAAGTTCATAAATCGCTCTTTATTGCACTTTCAGTGTCATCTCTAACAGGAGACACAATTTCGGCCACGTCTTTTCGGAGTACCTCAGATTTAGCCCTAACAAGGAAATAATAAAACAATCTATTTTTGCTCTTCGTTTGTAGAGTTTACATGACACTTGACCGAACAGCAATAAATGACATTTATTTGGTAATTTGTATTGGATATATACAAAAGGCTATGTTTTGCTTTATGGTAAAATGCCAATTGCAATTCATTAATGCTGAAAAAATACTACGTTGATGTTCACTTCTCAACCTTCCAAGCTGGTGACTTTACCTTGGCCACCATTGATTTTATATTGTTTTGCAATAAATTAAACAATCTGTTAACATTGTGTAATATATGTGGATGTAGGTGTATCTGGCCATGAATCGACACAGAAAGGACAAGCAATGATAAAAAATAGACTGAAAAAAAATAATTGGGTTGGGTGGGGTATATAAAGTTGTAGGCCTTGTTTACACAAATGGTTGCTTATATAGAAGAGTGGAAATAGCTCCCTACATCCACATCTTTCTACAGAATTGTATTCTTTCTACGAACCATTACCGTATGAAACATTCTGTCTGTTGATGTTGCAGATCTAACCATGATCTGATTTGGTATCCTTCAAGCAGGGATTGTCACCACTCTCATTCTGGCCTGCAGAGGTCTAGCAACAATTAGCCACTTTCTCATTGCTGTTCTGGCTGTGGTCGCTGTAACCGGAGGGGTCTTGGATGAAGAGGCGAAAATTAGCTGGACACACTTTATTCTTATGTTTATCTTTTAACTATCCAACCTCGTCTTGTTGTCTATCCTTTAATTATATTATTCTTAACCTAGCGCCACGGGTCACGTAATAAATCAAGTGTGACAGCGTTGATGTTTGGTGTAAATAAGTATTTTTTATGGGCATGAGGTCAAGCTGTGGATAGAACTTGCAAATTCTGGTGTGAGTGGCCAACATTCTATCTGGGGAGTCGATGGCCAGCTTGATAGAAGTCACAGTTGTAACATGTGACCTTGACTATTGAATAAATGTTATTTCAAAATCCTTCCATGTTTTTCTTTTGAAATCTGAATTTTAACCTTTTTGGGACCCTACATGGACCTTTATGGAAATTTAATCATCTTTATTGATCAAGATCTAATTTATTTTCATTAAACAAAGGTTCAGATCTCAAATTTAACATTATTTTTAAACAAATGAATAAGAAAATAATAAACGTATTCCTGTGTAAAGACTACTACAACTTCGCAGCATTTCAATTTGTGGCACAGGATGAAGACATACAAGGAAATTTGTAAAAAAATTATACATGTTTTTTTTAGTCCAGCCTGATCTTTAATTGCCAAATAATTACACAGACTTTGTGAATCAATGTCGAGTCCATGTCCTATGCAGATCCAGTACTGGGTGTCGATTATGAGGAGCCATTAAGCTAAACCGAGGACCATACTTACAACCTTTGACTTGATAGACAAACGCCTTGGCGACGTTTCACACAGTAACTTGTAATAAAAATCCTCACATGTCAATTGTTAAGTTGTATGTTCAAATAATATTTGTATTTTCAGAAAATATATCATTTAAGCTAACCGGAGCCGAATCACAGGTGATATTTCGTGATCGCCCTGTGTCTGTCATCCGTCGGTCATTAATTTTTATTTCAAACAACTACTTCTCTGAAACCGCTTGCCAGCTTTTTACCAAATTTGGTGTGAAGCATTGTTACATGAATCTCTCTCAAGTTTGTTCAATGCATAACCCTAAAGTCTTATAAGTTTATTTTTCAAAATTAAAAATATCTTTTTCTCAATAACTGATGGGCCAAATTCATTTATATTTGGCATAAAGGGTCCCTATGAGTAGGAGTTTCAATTCTGTTAAAATGATGGACAAGGACTGAAATGTCTTATACAAGCTACATGACATTGTATGCATCCTCCTTTTCTAACACTGTTATTGAATGCTTAAAATCAAAGAAATATTAAGGTTATTTTTTTTTAAATTTTACCCGTCCTGACCAAATGTTCTTATGTAATGGTGAGCAAACGAGTGAAATTTTTCAGCCCTGATACTGTTAGGATATATTGGGGCCCAGAAAGGGGACTACTATGGTAAAATAATAATTTCATTTTTTATTATAATTTTTAGGAATTATTTTAATCATCTTGCCATCTTGGGTATTGTTTAGTCATAACAGTCGATACTGGGTTCTTAAATGAGATTTGATATCCATAAGGGACCAAAGCAGAGATAATTTGTGAATTATCACAAATCTTCTTCTCAAAAACCGACAAACCAGATTTGTTTATATTTGGTGTAAATGATCTCTGAATAGGGGTTCCAAATTTGTTCAAATCAAGATCTGAACTAAGTCCCATTGGGTTCCAGTCAGGGAAATTTGCTTTTAACAAAGGAATACTATAGGAAAACAGGAAATTATGTTTTTTTCTCATTTATTTTAAGTAAAATTTCAAACATATTGATCATTGATGTCTTGATCGTTGGCTAGTCATTGCAATTGATACTGGGTCCTTTAATGGGAATTTTTAAACACGTAAGGGTCAGACTGGACCCAATAATGGAATGTTTTTCTTTGGAAAATATCAGCCAATGTGTTCATATTTGGTATACATGGTCCCTAGAGCTCTTCATGCAACAAAACTAAATTACACAGTAATACAACTTGTAAATTATGATGTACGAACACCTTAAAATAGCAGTAAAAAGTTTCAATTTAATATATTGATGTTTATAAATGCAACATTAATATATTATATAAATGTAACATGTGCATGCTGCAGTTTGAGAGGAAACTTGCATTTTATGTACCGATTTTGCAACCATTTTTGGGTTGCGTTTAGTTCCATTGACTTGTGGAAGTCATTTAAATAGTTATAAGTTTCACAACAAATTATATTATCGTAGCAGCCAGTTAAACGGGATTGAATTCATGATTAATGTGCAGTGCTGTAATATAGTTTCAAAACGCATCCTTATAGTAAAGTACATCTGTCTTTAAGATGGAAGATGTTGGTTCAATCCCATCTAAGGATATCTGTTAGAGGTTTCTTATTAATGCAAATCTGTTATGAATCAGTACAAATGTTTTGATCAGTAAGTTAGGGCGTGTTTATTTCAGGAATGAGAACAGTTTGGCGTTTTCATGACAGTTGATAAAAAACATCAGACTAGTTCAATGTCTGTGAAGTATATATTATACAACAATATCATATTATAGTTCTGGTTGACATAATTAATTGTTTTGTACAATGGTTGAAATTGTTTAGGTCTTAACCAGGACCTGAACCTGAATCTCTTTTCATGTAGAAAAGTGTGCTACATCACACTATAAAGATGTACTTAACACCAGAAACCATATGTATGTTAATAATTAGTTATCATTTTACATGAATGTATAAAGAAACTGCCCAAACTGTAAAAAAAATGCTAGTGTAATAATGCCAGTTGCTGTAAGTTAACTATAATGACCTTCCTGGGGAACTTTTGATGGGGAGAAAAATATTGTAATGTACATGTATTTCATTCATGGCATTTGATCTCCGCAAAAAAAGAAAATTGTTCCACTTGAATCAGCGGTGACAGACGAATGAAAATTAGAGGTAATGTTTTATATCAATCATCAAAGAGACTGTTGTGGGAAGATCATTGATGTATGGGGTTTATCTGCTTTCAACAATGATTAAGACAGTATTCTGAGCCACACTAGAGTATCATGCCAGACAAATACACAAGTATGATACCCTACCCAGTCACAATATAGGCAACATTATACCAACACCAGTGCGACCAGACCTAGAACTATCCCCTAAATGCTGAGTGCCTAGCGAGAAAGTTTCTGGTACCATTTTTCAAGTATTTGGTATGACCCGACCGGGGATCAAACCCACAACCTTACGCATGCGAGGCTGACGCTATTCCCCCGACTGACTTGTCAATCACCATCACAATATTTGGAATAGATCAAGACTGTCAAGTGACACAGGAAGATCGGATCAGATGGCAGATGTAGTGCTTATTTAATCAAATGGTTTGAATAGAAGGGACACCCATTTCCAAGGTTTGAAACTTTATAAAATTGACCACTTCACTGAAAGTATAAGATTTACATTGTGAAATCCAGACCATCAATGTGAAACGGATAATGCAATATTTAACTTTGATAAAACATTAAATGAATTAGAATTAACTAAAAAAATGTCATAATGCGTCTTGTTACACCCAATAAAATTATCAATGTAGAAAATGAAATATAATATTATAACAATCATATCAATTCACAAATAGAACAATTACTTATCGAACTTGCTGCAAATCAATTGCTGTGAAGTCCATTTGGCCATTACAAATTTTCGATTCGTAAAACGATCGCACAAAAAAAGATAGGCATCAAGTATAACTTGCAAATCGGTGCTTCTTATTTACAATCATTTTTTCAGATATATTTCATAACCCTACACTTACAATGTTAATATGTAATATACAATATATGACAGGTCAAATATCCAATTTAAGATAGATGTGTAACACCGGAAATGTTGTTGATAATTTTAAAATGGCCGACACAATTTTGTAGATATTCGAACGCTTATTTCTCCACCATTATTTAGTTTATACTGTTTATTTTAGCTCGATTGCGATGAAAGCTCAGAGCTTATATGAACCGCTCTCGAGTCCTATTCCTGGGAAGAACCAGTACTGAGTGTTGTTTTATGAGAGGTATCGGGTCGACCGGGGAATCGAACCCGCAACCTCTGGCGTGAACGGCCAACACTCTATCCATTAGACTACCGCCCCGCTTTTTTGATTACCATTTGCTTTTACCATTATTTGATGGTACACCTAAAAAAAATCATCGTGAATTAATTATTTTATTTTAATCGATTGATGTCCTGTCTTAGTTTAAAGACTTCAACATTTTTAAAAGGCATTTAAAAAAAACACGCTCAATATACATTACTTTCTAAATGGAGGTGTCCCACAAAATCAGTATATTTTCAACATGAATGTTCACAATCGGTTACAATAACTCTATCATAGGCTAATTAAAAGATTTTCCTACACGCACTGGCAATTTTCCATTAGATTTTGATAAAGATTCGTGACTAAAATGCCGATTGAAAACCAACCTGTAAATTTTCAAAATTTGTCAGCTGAAGTGGCCGGAAATATTCTGTGCATCTGCTACGAGTGGCATTCCATCACTGCTGATAGGGCTATAGTGTATAGTCAAACTTTGGACACGTTCGGTAACACATGCACACATTGGTTAATGCAGACTAATACAATTTCATATTAATAGTTCTTAACATATTGTGTTAGTTAAGTTAACCCAAGAACGCAATGATATCCACTATCAGCACTGTCAATCAAATACTCCGTTGCTGTAAGTTGTTTATGTTATGCTTTCATTCGTCTGGATATTTGGTCATCTTACATGGCCATTCAAAACCAGGAATACACGATATCGAAGTAAATGCCGAACAGTTGTCACTGTTTTCTTAACAGGTAGATCGTAGGTCGATTAAAAAAACGTATACTCTCATTTCATTAGAGAGACCCTTACGACATATGCAGTTAAATGAATAATTGTGAGACACACCCACACATTGTAGTATTGGTTTCTAAACGTATTCGTTTACGTTCTGACTGCTATAAACATGGACCGCAAGGTTTTCAACTGGGTAGATTAAGTAGATACGTGATTGACAAAGCACGCTATGCCTGCATACATGCGTTATATATATATTCTGTATTTAACCCGGTAAGTAAAGTACGTACACACATAATTACAACAAAGGATAACGGCATTTGTTCTTAATTAAACAAGTAGACACACCGGAGTTATAGATTTTAGACGCTTCATGTAAACATGTTGTCGTTGATTTTAATAATGTGTTTCATTGTGTGCACCCATGAGGTAAACATTACAAAGCAACCACATTATCGATTTGCCTAACAGTGGAATCCATATTTACCGCTGACCATGCCTTGGGTGTTGTAAAAATATTTTATTGAATATGTCTTAAATATGTACATAATGTGTATCGTTCTAAATGTTCATATGGTAATGCTTATATATTACGATCACATTATTTATATGAACATACGAGTGTGTTTTTTTTAAATTGATGGCATTTTAATTTTAGAGTCAAACGAAGGTAGGGAAATCCCCGTTTGTGTTTTGTTAGTCATAAGGTCATAGTGTTTTTTATACAACAGATCATATGGCTGAATGTTGTTTTTTTTTGTAAAAACGATGGTAGCAATGTTATTTACGAAATTCGTCGTAAGTGCACTGAACCCGTTCACCGTGCACACAATTTAGTCGGTATTCGATCAAGTGAACATACTTAGTATATCTTTGAAATTACTAATGGTGTTACTATTTATGTTAACTGTGATATTGATACTATAATTATCGTTTTTTTTGTTTGTGTGGTTATTGCCTTTTCGTCTTGCTTATGTGTGTGACGTTACGGTTGTAATTAATGTTAATGAATAAATGACCGATATACACAGTAGTGGTTGTACCATCATATATAAAATATGGTTTTAAGCGGAGCGGTAGTGCAGTGAATACACTGTTTTAGTAGCTCACAATCCCAACAGGGCCAAATGGCTTCTAAAAATCAATATTCATAACTGGTTAAAACTCTGAGCTCTCTTCATAACCGAGCTAAACTAAATTAGTATCAACACAATTAGTACAACCCAACCTAAACTGAACAAAGACTTGAAAAATAGACTTGAATCTTCCTTGCTTGGCGTTAAGCATTTAGAGAATAGCTTTAAATCTGTTCGACCTGGTGTCATTGTAATGGGACTTGGTGGGCATTATATCGTGTGTCTACGGTATGATAC
Source organism: Panopea generosa (assembly GCA_029582155.1). Lineage (NCBI taxonomy): Eukaryota > Metazoa > Mollusca > Bivalvia > Adapedonta > Hiatellidae > Panopea > Panopea generosa. The sequence goes on along the minus strand of CM055894.1, from coordinate 34,189,443 downwards.
TCTAGAGCGGCAACAACTAGAACACCGTCTTAAGTAATTAATATTGAATGACAATTAAGTCGTCAATTATTGCATTAAGTATGTACACTTTAGTAGTTACAAAGACATCAACAGCAATAATTTTAGCCTCATGAACAGAAACAGCAGTAACAGAAGTATCATGGACAGAAACAGCAGCAACAGTAGTACCTTGGACAGAAACAGCAGTTACGGTAATATGATGGACAGACACAGCAGTATCGAGATTATCATGGATAGAAACAGCAGTAACTGTTATATCAAGGACAGACACAGCAGTAACGACAGATATAAGGAGAAATATCAGTTACGGTAGTATCATGGACAGAAACAGCAGTAACATTAGCATCATGGACAGAAACAACAATAACGGTATAAAATGGACAGTCCAACCGAAGTATTTGTATTATAATGGACAGGACCGGTAGTTACGAAGTAGTGACTGACAAAAACAGCAGTAACGGTTGTGGCACGGACATAAACAGCAGTAATGATAGTGTCACGAACAGACACAACAGTAATAGTAGTGTCACGGACAGACACAGCAGTTATGGTAGTGTCATGGACAAACTCAGCAGTTATGGTAGTGTCATGGAAACACACAACAGTAATCGTAGTGTCATGGACATACACAACAGTAATCGTAGTGTCATGGTCAAACACAGCAGTAACGGTAGTGTCATGGACAGACACAGCAGTAACGGTAGTGTCAAGGACAGAAACAGCAGAAACGGTAGTGTCATGGACAGAAACAGCAGTAACGGTAGTGTCAATGACAGAAACAGCAATAACGCTAGTGGTACGAAAAGAAACAACAGTATTGGTAGTGTCACGAACTGACACAACAGTTATTGTAGAGTCACGGACAGACAGAACAGTAACGGTAGTGTCACGGACAGAAACAGCAGTAACGGTAGTATCATGGACAGACACAGCAATTACGGAAGTGTCACGGACAGAAACAGCAGTAACGGTAGTGTCAAGGACAGAAACAGCGGAGACGGTAGTGTCAAGGACAGAAACAGCAAAGACGGTAGTGTCAAGGACAGAAACAGCAGTTACAGTAGTGTCACGGACACAAAACAGCAGTAACGGTAGTGTCAAGGACAGAAACATCAGTAAAGGTATTGTCAAGGACAGAAACAGCAGTAACGGTAGTGTCAAGGACAGAAACAGTAGTAACGGTATTTTCACGGACAGAAACAATATTATTAGTAGTGTCAAGGACAGAAACAGCAGTAACGGTAGTGTCATGGACAGAAACAGCAGTAACGGTGGTGTCAAGGACAGAAACAGCAGTTACGGTAGTGTCATGGACAAAAACAGCAGTAACGGTAGTGTCAAGGACAGAAATAGTACAAACGGTAGTGTCATAGACAGAAACACCAATAACGGTGGTGTCAAGGAATAATCTGCGGTAACAGTAGTGTTAATGACAGAAATAGCAGTAACGGTAGTGTCATAGACAGAAACAACAGTAACGATGGTGTCAAGGACATAAACAGCGGTAACAGTAGTGTCAATGACAGAAACAGCAGTTACGGTAGTGTCACAGACAGAAACAACAGTAACGTTAGTGTCAAGGACATAAACAGCAGTAACGGTAGTGTCAATGACAGAAACAGCAGTTACGGTAGTGTCACAGACAGAAACAACAGTAACGTGAGTGTCAAGGACAGAAACAGCAGTAACGGCAGTGTCACTGACATAAACAGCAGTAACGGTATTGTCATGGACAGAACCAGCAGTAACGGTAGTGTCAATGACAGAAACAGCAGTAACGGTAGTGTCATGGACAGAAATACCAGTAACGGTAGAGTCATGGACAGAAACAGCAGTAATGGTAGTGTCATAGACAGAAATAGTAATAACGGTAGTGTCATAGACAGAAACACCATTAACAGTGGTGTCAAGGACAGAAACAGCAGTAACGGTGGTGTCAAGGACAGAAACAACAGTAACAGTGGTGTCAAGGACAGAAACAACAGTAACGGTAGTGTGAAGGACAGAAACAGCAGTAATGGTAGTGTCATGGACTGAAACAGCAGTAATTGTAACAACATGGCCAGAAACCGCGGTACTTAACGACATCATCATCATCATCATAATGACATAATAAATAATGTAACATTAACTATTAACAATAGCATCATTAAGAAAATAGCAGCAAATAAAACCAAAATTAGCAGAAGTAACAACATGGCCAGAAACCGCGGTACTTAACGACATCATCATCATCATCATAATGACATAATAAATAATGTAACATTAACTGTTAACAGTAGCATCATTAAGAAAATAGCAGCAAATATAACCAAAATTAGCAGAAGTATCACTTGTATAATATGTAACAGAAGTAACACTGCAAGTATAGTAAACTCTACAAAATATGAACTAATATAAAACACATCTGATTCATACATTTAGCCTTTTTAACTGTAAAAATAGTATCTTATATAGTTTCAATATTTGGCGAGTATATTGCGATGCATTACTGTAATTACTAATGTTGTTATTGCTGTTGCTAATGTTAAAGATACTATTTTTGATAAATATTTAATAGTATAGAAGAAATGTCACTATTTATATATCATATATTATAGCCATACAAGCCGGGACTTGTTAGTTTAGTTGGAGCGCCTCTGACTACCTATGCAGTGGTCGTGAGATTTCTCTCGACATTGAGTTTCTTATCATTTGACTCTTCCCGTTGCTTCAAGTGGGGACATTACAAACTTGTGTGCACACTGAACAGGAAAAAATGCATGGATGACACTTGATCCCTACATTTCTCATCACATTTGGTTAGTGCAGATGTTGATAAACACTTAAATGTAAGTTTCACTTCTTTCATTTGAATTTCTTTGTGAATGATAAGCATGCCCATTTTTGTTAATTAACTATAGAATTAAGAACATAAATCAATTGTTGGCTTACACCTTGATCTCGTTATATTTAATATGTATGGCATTACTCTTCCTACCTAAAACATCAATCAATCAAGAAGCATATATATATATATATATATATATCTATCATCTATTCTATCAAGTCAGAAATGACGATAGGAGATGAAAGAAGAATGAATACTGATGATGCTTTTGGAGCATATTTTCCATGATAACTTTTTTTCTGTCGTGATGCATATATTAGCGATGATGATAATAATTTTAGAAATCTTGCAAAAGATGCATTTATTCCCGAGGTAGACATGCTGACGGATTTGTTTATGCCATTCGGGAATACAATCCTTGACACGCTTTTCAATTTCCCAAATTCATATAATTAATGAATTTGGTCAAGTAGTGAGTCAAGTAGGTCGTTCAAGCCTTTGATATAACCCTGACACCGGACAAATCCGGAGAATCATCAATATTCATATCAAATCAGATAAACTTGTTGTGCAGCTTAATGGAATCATCAAATTTACAAGTTTACCTCCCAGGCATAATTTAATATTGCAGCTGTTACGTCATTTTACCAGTTCTATTCTTTTACTTTCTGAAGTATCATCTTTAAAACTAAAATGTGTCCCTTTAAATTACATTCAGATATTTTAACCAATCGTATCTACAGACCCTAAACCGCTCAAGTACCCCAATTGCACGCAAACGGAGTGCACTCAGAGCGTAAGCGGAGCGCGAGCGTAGCGCAGACAGAGCGCGAACGGAGCGCAGATTGAGCGCTGACGGAGCGGACCTGGACCGTAAGCAAACGCTGGATTTTGAATAATAAACGCACTCCTGAATGCTTGAAATGCACTCAGGCATGCTGAATGCACTCAGATACGCTGAGTGCACTCAGATGCGCAGTATATGCAGTATACGCTAGACATTGTAAGATAACTGATAACAGAACTATTCGTGCGCTACTGAGTGCACTCGTTCATTCGGATACACTCTTTTTTATTATTTGATCGTGAAGTCGATACTTAAAATCGAGATAACAAAGACATTTTTTTTACATAAATATAAACCATGTAGTTTATATAAATGTTTTATTGTAAAACGCATGATAAAACTTATTTTGGTCAACAATTTATCAATTATAACATAAATATCAATATTTAGCTGATCAAACAAAACATAGGTATGCGGAAAATTATATGACTATGATTCTGTTTGTTAGGGTATTTCGGCAAAATAAAAATTACCAATTTTCAATTTAATTTGAACTTTAGTTTTATATTTTCCCCAAACATAGTTACACTGAGTTTGTGCTTAGTTGTGAACAAATCTACGTAAAACTGTTATATTGCAATTAAAGTGGAAACATTTTACTCGTGTACATCTCATTAAAATAATAGTAATACATTAATTGTATTCTAAAATATAAAGTGGGTCAGTAGTATAGCGGATAGGGTGCTGACTTCAGACGGCAGAGGTCGCGAGTTTGACCCAGGCTCTACCCGACCTCTCGAAACACAATTCAGTACCAGACCTAATAAGGGAATGCACTGGAGAATGCATAAGCTCCGAGCTTACTTCACAATCAAGCTAAATTAAATCAATGTAAAATAAATGTTTGTATGCCAAATTAACACAACAGACCGAAATAACACATTAGACACAGGAAATAAAAACCAGTAAACGTAAATTTCTAGGTGACCTTTTTGAGGTTGTGATTTTATATTGACTAAAGAACAGCTTTTGATCATGAGGAAGGTTTAAATAAACAAAAAAGAACATGTATTCACTGCATATAAAATAGTAAATATATTATTTTCCCGCTTTCCTACAAAATCGATACGCCTGATCACGTGCACGTAAGTACGTAACAATTAAGCCATCATAAAAGCTGTGAAAGGCGCAACAAGTAAGAAATGACAACAATAATAATAAAGAAAAAAAAATACTCAGATAATAATAATATAATAATATAATAATAAAGTAATATAGCAATTATAACAATAATATTAATAATAATAGTTATCAATAATAAAATATATAATAGTTATTAATAATAATGAGGATAATAATAATATTATAAAAAATCTGCATATTTAAGTATTGATTGTGACTATATATTTCTTATCCAATCACATGCCGCGGGTTAAATAAAGATTTATTCATCGGGCACAAATTATAATCAAAATGAAAATTACACACCGGCAGGGTTCTTCGTGATCAATGGACCGATAAATCACCAATTAACTATTTATTGACACACATGTGGTTCTCACCATGGGTATCTGTTTTGATGATTGCAATGCAACTCTGCCTTCATAATAGTAATTAAATTGTTTTATTAATTGTGAACGACTGACCAGATGCACGTACGCACGTATCCAATATAAAAGCTGTGACAAATCAATCAGTCAATATGTATATTATAATAATAGCTCCAATGATAATAATATTTAAAAAAATAAAACAAATAATGAAAGTAAAAAATAATACAAATAAAATACTACATTTTTACAAGGAATTATTTAGAGACATGTCTTTAATTTTTATTAGTTTTAAAATTGTAGGATTGTTTTATTTTGTAAATTAACAATTCTGATCTGTTTTTTTATAAGAAATCGCTATGGCAGCTGTGGTAAAATGACAGCCCTGAATATACATCCCTTAATACGTGTATGTCACACTTTCTACCAGTCATTCAGAACTGGCGTGGGGTTTTCGGTTCGTTAATTTAATGATATTAACATCATGATATTTACATACTTAAGCGTTCTGAAACTTCGAATAACCAATATCTTAAATGATTTTTTTATTTGTTGTTAATTGGCTAGCAGTTTTTCTTTTTTTTTATTTCTTTTCAATCACATAATGTTGGCTCAATTAAGATTCATCCATCTGGCACGAATTACAATCAAAATGAAATCATACATATCTTCCGTGGTCAATAGACCGATAAGTCACCACTTTAGCATATAACTTAATTGACACGGCTCTCACTGGCATGTGACATAACGTAATTAACACCACGGGTGTGTTGCTGCGTGTCATATAATTAGCGGTATAGCACAGTGGGTTTAGTTTCAAACAAGTTTATTATAGTTTGTCATTTTAAATAATGTATTAACATAAAGCATTCTATCAGTAAAAGAATAATTTGAGAAACCCACTGAAAAAAAGTTCATTGCAAGTATATTTATATACATAATGATAACGAAAATAATTATAAAACTTAAAATATCAGAATATCTTTTCTAAGTTTAGTGAAGCTACATTTGGACCCAAATCGAGAAAAACACTACAAGATTATTATTTTTCAAAAATCATTTATTATAATGTCGAATTGCATCGCACGGATTATAATAAATTTTCTATCACCCATGCAGTGCATATTATTGATTATAAAGCTTATTTTAGTTTGAACATTAACAAAACCAGTGATATATCCACATGTTGTTAAGTCACTGCTTACACTGAGCAGATTTATGGATTATTATAAGGCCAACGAGGTATCAACAGTATGGTATTATTAATTAAATTTAATTATTAATAACAATATATTTAGTTTATGTTGTTGATGTTTATGTAAATTTTTTGGACAAACTTAATTGAGTTCCTGTAACAAACGGCTAACGGTATATCAAAGAAGATACTGACGCAAACACATGTCGGTCTGGATAACAGAAGCCGGTATAACGTGCGATATTCTTTGATCACCCAGACCACTGATCACATATCAAAACATAGACACTTCCGTTAAACATGCCTACTATCGATACTAGTTCAACCTTTCGCACAGCGGATGACATAATATGTAGACAAACAATCGGATTATTTACCTTGACTACATCCCATGGATACATTTTATTGCTCCATTGAAACAGATTAAATTAAAAAGTCAATATAGAATCATTTTAAAGAGTTGAGATGTTGCGATTGGTTATGGGCCGAAACCGAGCTGAGCGAACTGAACGTTGAGTGAACGCTGAACGAAGCGAACGCTAAGAGGAGTATTAAATAGAGCACTCAGCTATACAGCGCTCGTGAGCCAATACTTGCGTTTGTGAGTGCATTAAATTAACCGCGTTTAATCGAGTGCACGCAAACGGAGCGCGAACGGAGCGCGAACTAAGCGCGAATGGAGCGCGAACGGAGTGCAAACTGAGCGCAAACGGAGTGCAATTATGGGGTACTTGAGTGGTTTAGGGTCTGTAACTATTACGTTATCATACAATGACACGTGACTTCAGATCGCCAATTTCCTATAATGCGTAATATGTTTAACCTGAGTGAAAATTCGTTTGGAGTTTTAACAGTTAGTCGTTGAAATAAGGTAGGCTATGTAATAGTGTGTTATCAAAACGTGTAATCAAATTTAAGGACATTTGTTTACTATACTTGTAATGTATTCCAATGTTACTTTGTGTATTTAAATGTATTTTACAACAAACTATTGTGATTCATGGCCGCCATTGTGCTGCGCCATAGCTATATTTAGTAACAGGCATAGAATATGTTACATTGTCAAACACATTTTGTGTATTTGATTTTGTATTAAAATTATATTTTAATATTGTGTTTGAATTATGGAATATTTGTGGTTTAATCACTATTTGGGTGTTTGTTTTGATAGTTTAAGTCACCATCAGAATAATATTGATAACAAGAGTTGTCAGAAGACAACAAAGCTTGCCGATGGGATAAAACTCACAAAACCTACTTTTATGGCTAAGTCCAATGGTAGATTGCCTTACCTAGGTCAATATATATATATATATATATATATATATCAAAGGCATAAAAAGCAATGTGTAATGAAGCAGTAAAGCAAATGTGAACAGAATCAGAAAGACAGTTTAGGATTTGGAGGCAAAAAACAAAACTTAAACACAAAAGTTTAACCTGGGTGTCTACAGACGAAGCCGACGACGACGCCGGGTTCGTGGCAATAGCTCTCCTTGGACATTCGTCCCGGCGAGCTAAAAAGGTTATTGCTTTTAAAGGTATTATTAGTGGACTTAAATGGCGCGTGTTAGACTTAACCTACAGTTAATTTCAGGAATGTATACTCAATTATGATAATATAAGTTTCATTGGGTTCACAAATAACTCTTTTGTTAATATTTTTTCTTAATATACAGCACACGACGTAAAAATATAAAAAACAACGTATCATAGTTATTGCAGAATATATACTACACGTTTAATAGAAATATATTCACAACTAAAGGTATAACCGACGATAATATACCGTCTATAGTTAGGCATTTAGCTATCACGCTAATGCAGAGTGGTTACTGCCTTTATTATAAACTCGTACACGAAGGCTATAGATTTATCTTCAACCATTACATATTTTTGTTTCTGCGCGTTGAAACCTGCATGTACTGTAAACAAACAGCTTTCAACAAGTTTTACGTCTAAATAAACGTTTCCTAATTGAGTTTTATGTGTTTTTCTTAGCATAAAAAAACTATTTCCAAGTAAATGTGACCCGATTTAACAATTCGTCATTTGATGTTTTATAATATCCAAGTGTTATTTGCACACGTCTTATTTTTTGTATTTAATGCAAGACTGCCAAGGAACCTAAGCACGTTTAACAATTTTGTGAAATTTTGAGACTATGAAATGTCACTTCAAACTGTCTGGCTGAAATCTTGATTTCGTAATAATGTGCACTAATATAAATTATTAATCGACCAAAACCGTCATATTATTTCTATGGCTCGTATGAAATATCATTACTGTAGGAAAAATCTCGGACTAATCAGGCTGATACTGGAGTGGTTGTGATGACTGGGTTTTGTGGGACAACTGTGTGCGTTAAAGTTTCTTATGTTAACAGAATTAGTCTGTGACTTGTATGTTTCTATTAGTGATACACGTGTTGCGCTATGTAACGATGTCAGTTAATCAGTGTTGTAAGAATTATGAAACATGTCCATTTGGTTTGACTTTTGATTATTGAGTGCTTCTTAAACTAACATTGTTCTGATCCCCGTCCTCTGACAGTGTACGTTGTATATTATATAGCGTCATGATATACTATACACTGTATTGCTTTGTCTACATATGCAGATTGTTTGTTATGTGTGACCTTCAAATTCGTAGTTGTTTAAACCAATACGAGACAGTATGGAGCTTTAACCTGTTTTCGGTCACGACCTCAATTCAATTACTTCCGAGAGTTATGAATATCGCGCACGCTTATTTCAGCTTCCTGAACAATTAGAAATATTAACAAATAGTATTCACGTCGACATTGAATGCAATGACAAATATACAGAAAAAATACTTCCGCTACAATTTAGAAAGTAATTTTATCATACAAACCTGAAAAAATGTGTTTCTCACTATATCGATTTTTCAGTTTACATAAAACTTCGACAAACGCTAAGTTTGTTCACGAATATCGATCCAAAACACGTCTGCTGAAAACAGGTCAAGGTAAAAAATATTTTTCGCTTGTGCTTGTCAGAAATTATAAAGGTTCTGGATGAGAAACCGTCTTATGGATTGTTTTTAGAAATATTTTTTGAAATTGGCACTTGTTAAATGTAGAATGAAAATAAGTAAATAGTTGAAAAGGTTTGCAATAAGATGTGAATAAGAAGAGATGTTACAGTATGTATAAAGATGCATTAATAAAGAATATATATTTTTTTAAATTAGTGTATTAATTTGGTTACTCTAATTTTTTTTTTTAGAAAATAGAACTAGAAAAAATAAAAAAAAACTCATGCCGTTCAGTGGATTGATATGGTTATTGAATTAACCTATTGAGAAATATTTATTTATGTGAAAGGTACGTGCAGTTTTATCTGCTTTCATTTATTTGCACTTTTGCAGCCTAATGTAGTTTTAGTTTGACACATTGCCACATCCAGTCATGTGATCGAACTCAGGTGCCGTATTGTGTTGGACGTATATTGGCGTTACCGTGATCTGATGTGAGTTTGAAGACAATGCGCATGTATTTGTTAACTTTTTGACATAATATTATTTTAACGTAACTGTTAATTATACGCTTTAATAAACGCTTTATACAAGCAATTACTTTTCCATTGAAATATTTAGCGGCAATTCTTAAGTGATCGGAAACCGATAACACCATCATACTTGGGAAGTAATATCATTGTATTGTTTATGGTGTGTCTATACGCGTTGACTCATGATGTTTTTCCATTTGTGTTTCATCTGTAAAAGTCCAATTCATAGAAAACAAGTCTTTTTCTCTGATTAGGCGATCACTTAAAGTAAAGTGTGTGTATTATTTACCATTACTGAAACCTACATGTTATATGATACATTATTAAACATCTTGACACAATTGTATATGATATATGCTAGAAAGTGTGTTATACAGTCGTCGTTCATTTACTAGTCACTGTGTTGTTGTCATGTTGTTGCTAGAAAGTAATATTTCCAATTTTATTGAAACCCAAGCATTAACAATTTTCTTAATTTTGAGGCTTTCAATCTTACACTATATATTCGTCATTCTTGTTTTATGAACATGTTGGTTTTAATCATGTTTCTGATTTAGATACTGGTGATTTTTCTTGTAGTCATAGTTGGGTACATGATTGTATAGAGTTAAAATATATCCATATACATGTACTATATATGTTCTTCATTTGTGTAATGTAAATGTTATTTTCTAATAATTTAATGTTAAGAAAGACTAGGACAAAAATCAAGGTGTTGGGTATTGGATGCACAGAACTGTACATACATTTGTATCCGCATTTAATGATTGAGAGTCGGTTTATCTTAAATGTGTCACTGATAAAATTCATGACGTTTAAATGTTATAGTTTAGTAGTAACATTCATCAATGTATCATTTTTTCCAAGTCATTCTCCTCTCTAAGTATATTTTATATGTTTTACATTTTTGTAATAATATATGAGTATATATGAATATATTTTGTTTAAATTTATAAACATATATTTCCCAATGCATTCAATAATGTGCATTATCTATAACGTATTTCCAAACATATTCTGGCATCTACAACACAACCTGCATTAACACTACTTGGTATAATGACAGTGCTGTAAACGTTTGTTCTCCAAAAACTGACATGCCCATGACAAGTTTACTTTATCCTCAAAAATACAAAAAAAAACACAGCATGAATCAATAGATAATGGAACATTTTCCTAGTACAATCAAACTAATACTATATTTTGAAGTTTTGGAAAAGTGATATATTTTCTGAATCAAGCGCATGGTAAACGATAGCACATGAGTGTTGCAGAAAAAAATAATATAGGACGTTTTGGTGGTACATGTAGTCTAATTGTTAAATATGATATCAATGTGATATCAACTGCATGTATGTTCAAAGTGTTTTTCTCAAATATATTCTTACTTGATAGTTGACATTATGTAAAAATAATACATACATAGGTGAAACAAAAAGTTCATTATTAAGAAAAAGTCAAAGATGAAGTTAAACAACAAAACGGTCAATGACAAAGGATGGTTTGAATGGAATAAATGTTTTTAAGATTGTGTTGCGTACGAACATTCAATATAAAATAAAATATAATAAAAATCTCATGTCATGTAAGGAAGTTGAGTATATATTGATTGGAAACTCAACTGACCAGTAAGAAAATCTAGTGTCGATTAAGGATGTTCTGTATCGAGTGAAAAAATCTAGTGTCGAATAAGAAAATAAATTGTCAAGTAAGAAAATCAAGTGTTGACTAAGGTAATCAAATTTCGAAAGATGATCTTGAATATTTATTAAGAAAATCAAGTGACTGGGAGATTTTTATTGTTAAAGTAGAAAAGGTAAGTGTTAAGAAATAAAATTGAATGTATTGTCAGTGTTGCATAATAAAAACAAATATTGAGAAATGTAATTGAATGTCAAGTAAGGATGTTGATTATTTAGAATCTCGAGCGTTGAATAAGACAGCTAAGTTTCAATAAAGAATAGCAAGTAAGGATGGTGAGAATTGAGTGGGAAAATCTAGTGCCAAGAAAGTTAATTGAGTGTCGAGAAAGGAAATGTGTACTGAGTATGAAAATTGAATATATTAAGTAAAGAAATTAAGTATCGAGTTCGAAAATATAATATTGTGTAAGAATTCCAAACGTCGACTTAGGATGTTGGGTATGTAGTTAGAAAATCAAGTTTTGAATACGTAAAACGTAAAGTGTCCAAAAAGACCATCTCGTGATGAATAAGACAATCAATCGTTGCATAAGAAACAATTTTTAATATAGGTATCAAAGATGTGCTTATCATGGTGTGGGTGCTTGTTTTGTGTTCGAAATACGTGCACTTTTATCGTGCATGTAACACTATGTATTGTGTAATTTAGGTACCAAACGCGTGGTTATAGTGCCAAGCTTTAATTGTGTATTTTAGGTACCAAAGGTATGCCTATCATGTAGTGGGTGCTTGTCTTATGTAATCAAAGTACCAAACACGTGCCCTTTTATCATTTAGGTAAAATTTGTCTTGTGTAACGTGTGGTTCTTAAGCCGTAGGTTTTTTAATTGTGTAAATTAGGTCCCAAACGTGTGCTCACCATGCAATTGGTGTTTGTCGTGTGTAGTGTAAGTACCAGACGCGTGGTTCTCATTCCGATGGCAACTGTCGTGTGTATTTAAGTTATCAAACTTGTGGTTCACATACGGTTGGTGCTTTTCTTGTGTATTTTAAGTACTAAACACGCGATAATCAGTCATGTAGCGCTGGTATTGTGTAATATAGGTACCAAACATGTAGTTAGCTTGCCGTTGTGTAATGTTTGTAACAAACGTTTGTTTATCATGCAGTTGGTGTTTGACTTGTCCAATTGAAGTTACAAACATATCCCACGTGCTTATTATGCACTTGTCTTATATAATTTAAATACCAAACCTGTGCATATTATGCAACCGATGCTTGTTTTGTGTAGTTTAGGTATCAACCGCGTTGTTCTCATGTCGTATTTCCTTTGTAATGTAGGTATCAAACGTATGTTTTTTATGCCGTAAGTGCTTTTAGTGTGTAATTTAAGTACCAAATACGAGCTTGTCATGCAGGTAGAGATTGCATTGTGTAAATTAGGTACAAACATGTACATATCATGCAGTTGGTGCTTGTATTTTGTAATTTAGGTACCAAACATGTGGTTATCAGGCATGAAGTGTTTGTCATGTGTAATTTAGGTATCAAACGTGTGATTCTCATACCGTTAGTGCAATATTAGTGTAATTTAGGTACCATATTCAAGTATGTGCTTTTCATGAAATTGGTGCTTGTCTAGTGTAATTTAAGTACCAAACGCGTAGTTCACATTCCGTTGGTAAATGTTGTATCTAGGTACATGTATAAAACGTGTGATTCTCATGCGGTTGGTGCTGATCGTGTGTAATTTAAGTATTAAGAAAGAGCTCATCATTTATGTAGCACTTGTCTTGTGTAATGTAGGTACCAAACGTGTAGTTCTCATACCAATGGTGCTTTGATTGTATAATCTCCTTGGTACCAAACGTTTGTTTACCATGCAGTTGGTGCTTGACTTGTCTTATTTAAGTACCACATGACTTGTGTAGTTTAAGTACCATTCACGTGGTTCTCATGCCTTTGGTACTTAAATTGTGTTATTTAGGTATTAAAGGTGTTCTTATCATGGAGTTGGTGCCTGGCTTGTATAACATAAGTATCAAACACTTGCCACATATATATGTGCTTTACATCGGGTATGTAAAAGAACTAGGGACACCAGGAAAGTTTTTTTTGTATCTCTGCACTTTCCTTCAAAAAGTCAAGACGTATCGTCATCATCAGGATGGGGAGAATATTGGAACATGTTACATATAGTGAAAGACCAATACACATGAACAATTTACAAAATAACAAAAATCAAATTGCATTTATGCATCACCGTTGTCTTCGAACAATGCGAGAAAGTCACAGCCAGTCCTCGCTTTTTATTCATACAATAATTTAGTCACTTATTGTCCAGGTCAGCTGAATCAGTAGCGCGACTGACTATCGATCCAGGGGTCGTGAGTTAAAATATTCTTTGTGATGAGCGATATACAACATTGTGTCGCATTATCATCCGCTGAGGTTCAAGTGGGAAAGTTATTAGTTCGGTGCAGAGATGAGTGTATGCTTGAGTACTGATTAATCTTCCTGGATAACCTGAAAGAGTAAGTAGGTAAGTTGACTGTTAGTCGCCAGTGGCATAAAACTGACGCTAAACATTCAAACGATCAAACTTAGTCAACATTTCAATTAACAATATGTTTACCGCTTAAATGTCATGATAACACACGTTTTATATGAACCAGACGTTTCACTGTACAGAATTTCCTTGTACAGTCAGTAAGATCTGTTTTCAGATTAGTTATTCATCCAGGTATTTTACGTCGCATTTAAGTTGAAGTAACCAAAGGTTTTGGATTTCGTTTTGTGAATTACGCATTTACCTCTGTAGTCATCGTGCAAAAATGAAAATAAAAAAAAGAGTAGCTATTTAGAAAACGTAATTGTTTCCATATTACAAAGGGGCATACCTGCTGATAAATGCCTGAAAGGCGTCTCTTTTCAGATTTGTATTCATTTTTGAGGAAAAGTGCTAAATATATTACATATAACAGGGTCGGTAGTGTGGCTGGTTGGGTGGGTGTCCCTCATGCCAGAGATTTCGGGTTAGATTCATATCGATTCATATAACGAGCTAATGCCGCTAAAGAAATTCTTAGTACTGATTGTACATAGGAAGCAGACTCGAGAGGAGCAAGCCATATACAGACCCTAAACCGCTCAAGTACCCCAAATGCACGCAAACGGAGTGCACTCAGAGCGTAAGCGGAGCGCGAGCGTAGCGCAGACGGAGCGCGAACGGAGCGCAGATTGAGCGCTGACGGAGCGGACCTGGACCGTAAGCAAACGCTGATTTTTTAATAATAAACGCACTCCGGAACGCATGAAATAGATCCAGTGCACTCAGACACGCTGAATGCACTCAGATACGCTGAGTGCACTCAGATGCGCAGTATATGCAGTATACGCTAGACACAGTAAGATAGCTGATAACAGAACTATTCGTGCGCTACTGAGTGCACTCGTTCATTCGGATACACTCTTTTTTCATCATTTGATCGTGAAATCGATACTTAAAATCGAGATTAAAAAGAAAATTTCTTTCACATAAATATAAACCATGTATTTTATATAAATGTTTTATTGTAAAACGCATGATAAAACTTATTTTTGTCAACAATTTATCAATTATAGCATAAATATCAATATTTAGCTGATCAATACAATAATGTTTAAAATACCTATTATACAATAGACGACACATCAACGGTTATCTACGGTTAATTTAGTTGCATGTTTAAGCATGTTTTGGTTTGCGCAACAAAAATATAAATAATTAAAAATGTAATAAAATGTATATATATTGTGTAAATAACAATTCGAAAAGATGTAATATGAATTCACTATTTGCCGTGTTATTTCGATATAAATTAGTTATAGAACATACAATACATTTACTTTATTTCGATTTAAGCGTATACTGTTCCAAATACAAAAATATCAAAGCATGCGTGAAACAAACAAAACATAGATATGCGGAAAATTATATGATTATGATTCTATTTGTTTGGGTATTTCGGCAAAATAAAAATTACCAATTTTCAATTTAATTTGGACTTTAGTTTTATATTTTCCCCAAACATAGTTACACTGAGTTTGTGCTTAGATGTGAACAAATGTACGTTAAACTGTTATATTGCAATTAAAGTGGAAACATTATACTCGTGCACATCTCATTAAAATAATAGTAATAAATTAATTGTATTCTAAAAAATAAAGTGGGTCAGTAGTACAGCGGATAGGGTGCTGGCTTCAGGCGGTAGAGGTCGCGAGTTTGACCCAGGCTCTACCCGACCTCTCGAAACACAATTCAGTACCAGATCTAATAAGGGAATGCACTGGAGAACGATATGCATAAGCTCCGAGCTTACTTCACAATCAAGCTAAATTAAATTAATGTAAACTAAAAGTATGTATGCCAAATTAACACGACAGACCGAAATAACACATTAGACACAGGAAATAAAAACTAGTAAACGTAAATTTCAAGGTGACCTTTCTGAGGTTGTGATTTTATATTGACTAAAGAACAGCTTTTGATCAAATAAACAAAAAAGAACATGTATTCACTGCCTATAAAAAAGTAAATATATTGTTTTCCCGCTTTCCTACAAAATCGATACGCCTGATCACGTGCACGTAAGCACGTAACAATTAATCCATTATATGAAAGCTGTGAAAGGGGCAACAAGTAAGAAATGACAATAATAATAAGAAGAATAATAATATTATAATATAATAATAAAGTAATATAGCAATAATAACAATACTATAAATAATAATGAAAATAATATTAGTAATAATAGTAATAAATAATGATAAAATATATAATAAATATTAATGATAATGATGATAATAACAATATTATAAAAAAATCTGCATATTTTAGTATTGATTTTGACTATATATTTCTTATCCAATCACATGCCGCGGGTTAAATTAAGATTCATTCATCTGGCATTAAATATAATCAAAATGAAAATTACACACCGGCAGGGTTCTTCGTGATCAATGGACCGATAAATCACCAATTAACTTTTTATTGACACACATGTAGTTCTCACCATGGGTATCTGTTTTGATGATTGCCATGCAACTCTGCCTTCATAACAGTAATTAAATTGTTATATTAATTGTGAACGACTGACCAGATGCACGTCTCCAATATAAAAGCTGTGACAAATCAATAAGTCAATATGTATATTATAATAATAGCTCCAATGATAATAATATTAAAAAAAAAATAAAACAAATAATGAAAGTAAAAAATAATACAAATAAAAAACTACATTTTTACAAGGAATTATTTAGAGACATTTAATTTTTATTAGTTTTAAAATTGTAGGATTGTTTTATTTTGTAAATTAACAATTCTGATTTTTAGTTGTATCTGTTTTTTATACGAGGTCGCTAAGGCAGCTGTGGTAAAATGACAGCCCTGAATACACATCCCTTAATACGTGTATGTCACACTTTCCACCATTCATTCAGAACTGGCGTGGGGTTTTCGGTTCGTTAATTTAATGATATTAACATCATGATATTTACATACTAAAGCGTTCTGAAACTTCGAATAACAAATATCTTAAATATTTTTTTGATTTGTTGTTAATTGGCTGGCAGTTTTCCTTTTTTATCTTTTCTTTTCAATCACATAATGTTGGCTCAATTAAGATTCATTCATCTGGCACGAATTACAATCAAAATGAAATCATACATATCTTCCGTGGTCAATAGACCGATAAGTCACCGCTTTAGCATATAACCTAATTGACACGGCTCTCACTGGCATGTGACATAACGTAATTAACACCACGGGTGTGTTGCTGCGTGTCATATAATTAGTGGTATAGCACAGTGGGTGTAGTTTCAAACAAGTTTAATATAGTTTGTCATTTTAAATAATATATTAACATAAAGCATACTATCAGTAAAATAATAATTTGAGAAACCCGCTGAAAAAAGTTCATTGCAAGTATATTTATATACATAATGATAACGAAAATTATTATAAAAACTTAAAATATCAGAATATATTTTTTAAGTCTAGTGAAGCCACAATTGGACCCAAATCGAGAAAAACACTACAAGATTATTATTTTTCAAAAATCATTTATTATAATGTCGAATTGCATTGCACGGGTTATAATAAATTTTTCATCACCCTTGCAGTGCATATTATTGATTATAAAGCTTATTTTAGTTTGAACATTAACAAAACCAGTGATATATCCACAAGTTGTTAAGTCACTGCTTACACTGAGCAGATTTATGGATTATTATAAGGCCAACGCGGTATCAACAGTATGGAATTATTAATTAAATTTAATTATTAATAACAAAATATTTAGTTTATGTTGATGATGTATGTGTAAATTTTGTGGACAAACTTTATTGCTTTCCTGTTACAAACGGCTTACGGTATATCAAAGAAGATACTGACCTAAACACATGTCGGTCTGGATAACAGACGCCGGTATAACTTACGATATTCTTTGATCACCCAGACCACTGATCACATATCAAAACATAGACATTTCCGTTAAACATGCCTACTATCGATACTAGCTTATCGGAAATTTACAACCTTTCGCCCAGCGGGTGACATAATATGTAGACAAACAATCGGATTATGAATTAATTTACCTTGACTAAATCCCATGGATACATTTTATTGCTCCAATGGAACAGATTAAATTAAAAAGTCAATATAGAATCATTTTAAGAGTTGAGATGTTGCGATTGGTTATTGGCCGGAAACCGAACTGAGCGAACTGAACGTTGAGTGAACGCTGAACGAAGCGAACGATAAGAGGAGTATTAAACAGAGCACTCAGATATACAGCGCTCGTGAGCGAATACCTGCGTTTGTGAGTGCATTAAATTAACCGCGTTTAATCGAGTGCACGCAAATGGAGCACGAACGGAGTGCGAACTAAGCGCGAACGGACCGCGAACGGAGTGCAAACTGAGCGCAAACGGAGTGCAATTATGGGATACTTGAGCGGTTTAGGGTCTGTAAGCTTTGGGATTTCTTCGCAATCGATACATTAATGTAAACTTAACATATTTAATTTCACCAGTCTGTGTTTGTACGACAGAAAAAAATCAATTTGTGCATTTCGATTCTGAGCGCTATTTACAAAATTAGCCTAGATTCAATAGTTTCATGAACATTGTTAATACTGTTTTAAATATGAATTTTAAGACAGAACTATTTTAACGGCACTATCCCCGTATAGAAATACGCTATACATGGTTTTTATTCGTGAATTTTGTTTTAACATTGCTATATCCGTTTAATTTAACACATTTTATTACTTGTATTGATGAGAACGGACCTCCCACTATACAACATATTTATATATAACATAAGCAAATGGACTTAACTACAGGTTATAATAACATTAGTTCTCTGCATATATATATAAATGTATACTGGAATGAAAAAAAATGTAATATCACATCAAAACAGGACTGAAAGCACATTGAAGGACCTTGACAGTTTTCTATGTTGCTAACATGTAATTTATGCGCATATATTTGCACAATTCAGTCACATTACAAATTTATTTCTAAAGAGTACATTTGAGTAAAGTTAGATTTAGAAAGATTGTTTGGATTACAAAGAATTCAAACTTTCTAACAAGAAATTACCTTGTACTTAATGTTTTGCTTGTAACACAATACTCAGGTTTGGGGGGATATGTTACAGGTATCTAGTTTTCATTTGTTGACTGTTTATTTATGTAAGCAATTGCACTGTTCTAACAATGTTTCACTTTTGGTAGAGTGCCGAATAAGAAAATTAGGTGGTAAAACATTTACTATATAGTATAGCTTTTAATAACGGATTCTTTTGGATTACATCTGTAGTGACTTTGATATAATCTTCCTTCCTTATATTACCTCGTTGGAACCATTTCTACGCGTATGCGATAAAAATGTCTTGTTTTTAGATATTATGCATAGTCTTGGCGGAGGATCGAACCCGCGACCCGTCGATCCTCTACCACTGGTAGTTTAATGGTTACATGTTATATGTTGCATACTCTACTGATTTGCGATCAGATAATAATATTATACTTCATTTTCTTGGAGAATTGAAATTAAATACCTGTGATATAATTTTTAAAATAACTATAATATAAAAAAAATGAACTAATATATTGACCGACGGACACGATATATCAATCAATGAGTTTTAAAAGAGCATTTAAGATGTCAAACTACCATCATAATATATATACTACATGATACATGAACTGTAATATTTCTATCAAATTATAAAGATATGTTTTGTATAGCTTTAAACATTCTATCTACCGTCCTGGTTTTTGGACAGAACATACTAATTTCAATTTAAAGTGTTGGCGGAGGATCGAATTATTCGCCATGATCTCTTTCCACTTAAACATGACAATGCCTTCAAAATGTTAAAAACACATCAATAATGCCATTCAAATACAAAATATGTGCATTAAAGGTTGGACGTATATATATATTCTGTGTAAGTTCTAATTTAAAATAAAGAAGTGCATTTTTAAAGAAAGCACAATGATTATTCATAATCGCCATTTGTGACTATCCCACCGGTACGGAAATATTTACTTGTTTTCAGTGGTGGCACAATGTCTCAATATAAAATAGTATGATATGTAAATTTGCTGCTTCGCTGACGGAAATTATCTCCTATTCAATCATATATACTCGGTCAATTCCGTCATCCTTCAGTATTAGAATAATCGCCTGACATGTGCAAATGCATATATGGAGAAATAGTGTTTTTTTTTCCATTTTGTTGGAAACTTTTTTTATATGGATATGAGAAGCCGTTTATGGAGCACTGTATAAAAAATGGTGTAACTAAGTTAATGTAAAAAAAAAACACACGCCACAACAATGCAGCAATCCCCATATGTAACCACTGTGCTATGTAGGAATACAACAAGATACGCTTTATAAATCGAAGTTTTAAACATAACCGCTTGCCCGAGTTTAATCGGTGATGTCCGGAATAGACGCTGAATATTTTCCAGACGTTTACGAATATACTAATCTCAAGTTATCATTTACGTTATTTCACATAACCACAGCGTGGTCTAGCGATAGGGTGTCCGCCTCGCATTCGGAAGGTCGTGGGTTCGAACCCCGGCTTGGTCATACCAAATATCTGAACAATGGTACTAGTCGCTTCAATGATTGACTCAGTATTTAGAGAATAGTTCTAGGTGTGGTCGACCCAACATAACTATAATGTGACTGGGTGTGAAATCATACTGAGTGGAAAAAAATAAAAAAATGTGTTAACAAGAGTAACGTTATTCCATGGGTCTCAAATATGTTTTGTGAGAGGATTAGTCCTTGCGTTTTGTTTTCTAATTTAGAGGGGTCAGGACCCGACTTTAAGTTAAAGTAGATATATGAACCAACGAAAACGGCACATCTGAACTACCCCTTTTACACAAAATAGGTTCTGAAAAGAGTACTTCATTGGCAAATCCCTATTTAAAATGTTTTCCATTACTGTAGTAAATTGATAACTAATGAAATGTAAATAATAAGAAGTCAAACAGGAGGAAATACTAGCATATAGCAAACAATAAAATAAATGACATATAGAGACTTTTAAATTCTAACACTAAGCATTTTACTTGACATTTAAACCACAAACCGCATATATGTTGCAGTTTTGATTATTTCTTATGCAAGCTAGTTTTCATTAGATGTAACGTGCTCATCGGCACTTTATGAAATGTATTCAAGTGTTGCCGTTTTGTTCCGATGCTAATAAGTCACTTGGTGTCCTTGAAAAATCGTTTGATGAAATCCAATATTGACTACAAAAATTAAAATTTCTGAACATTATTTTCAGATTTCCGAATACATATTATGCGACAATTGTGTTTGCTACCGACTTGTGAGCTTCTATAATTTTGATCATCAAATATTAGTTGGCATTCATGATTTACACAAACTTCTTACACAATATGACTTGCAGTTTGGTATGGTTAACAGTTTATGCAACATCACAATTCGTAGTTGCTAATATCCTTGTTTTTGCACGCACGTGAGCATGACCTTTCATTTGTAATTCATCTTTGTAATCTTATTTTCCATTTATATAACACACGTATTTTCTTTTTCGGTGTGCTAAACGTTTAATTGTATATTGTGTACCATTACTGTAACTTGCATGCTACATGATACATATGTAAACATTTTGAAACAATTGCATGTGATATGTTGCTATTAATTGCTATATACCGTCATTGTTCAGTTAATAGTCACTGTGGTTTTATTCATGTATCTGTTTTAAATACTGATGACTTCCTTCTAGTCATTGTCGTGTACAAAATTATGTAGGGTGTATGTAAGTTCATATTGTTTTATACTATATTATGTTTTTCATTGTTTAATTTAAATGTTATTTTCTAATAATCTACTGTTAAGAAATATTAGGACAAAAATCACGATGTGATATGAGGTATGAATCACAGATCTGTACATATATTTGTATCCTGATTTAATGATTTACAGCCTTTTTTTTTTGTTAAGTTTGTCATTAATAAAAATCATGACTTTGACGTGCAATATAAATTATAGTGACAAGCATTAATGTATTAATGTTTCCCAATTCCTTCGCTGAGTATACTTTTTACATATTTTTTACATTTTGTGTGATAATGGAGTGGAAAATATATTTTCTATTTACATTTATTTAATATCCAGCAAGTATCCCGCCTTTTCATTGGATGAGAGAATTCACATAGTGACTATAAACGTCTCACTACACAATTACGCCCCTTTTTTCCCCACGGTAACATGATTCTTACGCTTAAAAAAGGCCTGTGTAATTTTGTTTTGAAATGTTTTCAAAATTGTTCATAGTGGTTGTGATTTCTTGCTGCAGATAAGTAGAGCAAACGTTGGCATAGCATATACTGCAATAAGACATCACTGCATGGTGTTAAAAACGTGATTTATGAGCATTTGAGGACTTCTTTTGTCACTGCACCCTCTTTAAAAAGACCTGGTCAACGTACCAGTTATTGTGCATTTTTATGTGGATATAAATTCCTGCTATGAATAAAAAATAATTTTATGTGAAATTCTGTTTTTACCGTGGAAATCCTAGACCTTATTTAATATAGAACAAAGAACAAAATTCAACTGTGTAGTGAGAACTATATCTCAAATAACTAAACATTTAAATATTGTCCACACATATGATTATCATTCAATTTAATGCAGTTATATTTAAAAACTGGACATGGGCATCACAATCAAAGTTGATCTACAAAACGAAAAACGTCGTATTCTAGCGCCGTTTCCACAGTTGTAGAGTGTGTTTTTGAATCAGAAAGTGGAGATATTTAAAACCTTAAAAATAGCATTCAATAGCGTAAAAATATGTTTTTAAAATCCAGATGCACAGAAATTAGTTCAAGGAAAATCCTCTCTTAACATTCGAGAAAAACGAGACCAGTATATGACTTAAGATCAATGCATATACCTAACGGATCAGTCTGCAACTTAAGATCACAAACAATATATATCTAACGTTGTCTATCCCGAAACTGATATTCTCCCGAATCAGGTCTATCAAAAAGCAGGACATTCTATGCCTGTCCCAGAATTTATAGCAAATGAACTCTTACCATACTGTGGCGTCATTCAAACTTTCATTGGAAGCAACTGACAAATCAACGTGTAACGTGCTGAAATGTGGCTTTCCCAACATTGTTTTTTAACGGACCCGATCGAGAGAGATGAGTCCGTTCTACAGGCCATATCTATCGGACAGGTCTACAACCTAAGAACAATGCATATACCTAACGGATCAGTCTAAAACTTAAAACCAATGCATATACCTAACGATTCAATCTGCAACTTAAGAGCAATGCATATACCGACCGATCAGTCTACAAGTTAAGATCAATATATATACCTAACCGATCAATCTACAACTTAATGCAATGCATATACCTAACGGGTCAGTCTACAACTGAAGATCAATGCAAATGCCTAACATATCAGTCTACAACTTAAAACCAATGCATATAACTAACGGTTCAATCTACAACTTACGAGCAATGCATGTACTTAATGAACCAGTCTACAACTTAAGATTAATGCATATACGGTTCAGTACCTTATTATTCATTATCCATTACCTTTTTGAATGGCTCATATATTTAGTACCTTTAGACTGATAACAATCAAAATGGTATTCTCAATACTATATATTAAATAAATGATATTACTTTTTTGCATGGCTCATATATGCAATTTCTTTAGGCATATGCTCATTACTTATGGTACACTCAGTATTGTATATGTATGAAATAACATTACCTTTATATGTAGTGTATATAGGCAGACAATCATAAATATGATACTTTCAATACTATATATGAAATATACAGCATTGCCTTTTTGTATTGCTCATAGATGCAGTATATTTAGGCATACACTCATAAATATGGTACTCTCAGTATCATATAATTATGATATAAACAGCATTACCGTTTTGCGTCGGTCATATATTCAGTATTTAGGCATACAATCATAAATGTATTGCACTCAATACTTTATAGGAAATAATCAGAATGACCTTTCTGCATGGCTCATATATGCAGTATAGTTAGGCATACACTCATTAATGTGGCACATTATACATGTGTTTTCAATAATTCATATGAAATAAACAACATTACCGTTTTGCATGGCTCATATATGCTGTATATTTAAACATATGATCATAACTGTGGTACACTCAATCTTATATGAAATAAACAGCATAACATTTTTGCAAGGCTCATAAATGCTGTTTATTTAGACAATTAATCATAAATATGGTACAATTAATATTATATAGGATATAAACAGCATTTACCTATTTGGATGGCTCGTGTATGCTGTATCATTTGGCATATGATTTTATCTATGGTACTCTCAATATTATATATAAAACAAACAATATTACCTTTAAGTATGGCGTATATATTTAAAATCTTTATGTAGATAATCATTTACCGTTAAGTGGTCAATCGTTAAAAATATGAATTCAAGGAAAATCACTATTGACTCAAAGCAGGAAATTTTCAACGAGATGAAGTCATGATGAAGTCGTGGTAAATAGCTCCCTTCTTTTGGTAAATAGTCATTTTTCGAATATGAATAATTTTAACGATTAGACTAAGTAGTTGTTTTATTATATTGAACAAGAGTAAACACATTGTGAACAATTTGAATGCCTGTTTTCCACTAATAAGTGCAATTGTTACGTTCCTAATGATGAATTTCCTGCATATCTTGAATAAAAAAGTATCTGCTTAAAATTTATGATTCATAGTTTAATTTAAAAACCATTTCATGTTTCCGCACTTAAGTTAAACAACGCTAAGTCATCAGCGTCAGTACGTAATCAATGTGATGTCATTATTCGGACACATAACAATAATTGTAGAAACTCGTTCATTTAGTATTTAGATATATTTCCGCATTGAAAAATGATAATTCCGTGTCAATTTTACTTCACGAAATGCAATGATACATTTATTTACCAGTTACTGTTGTTTTCAGTAAAAGGAAAAACATCAGTTGAATAACCACTACACAAAAGGATAGAACATTTGGTTGAACAGGTTTGAACAGAATAAATATACATGTCACTTCAGTGTCAGTTTTAATTATCGAAATGTACTGATCAGTTACTGCTGTTTTAAGTAAGGAAAACAACAGTTGAATAAATCCTATACGAAAGGATAAACTCGGTAACTAAATGAAACCGGCTTCAACAGAATAAGTGGTCAATAGTTCATTTTTTAAGGAATAATATATATATATATATATATGAGTATGTATTTACCGTTGCACTTTGAACTAGTAATTTTGGCAAGCATTTGAAAAAATAAGTGGTCAATAGTTAATTTTATTTGACCTGATTAGTTCTGTTTTCAACCAATCAAACTGAAGTATTCATAATGATATAAAATAAACAGCATCTGTCATATATGCAGTTTATTAAGGTATACAAACATAACAACGCTTCACTCAGTATTATATATGACATAAACAGCATAACATTATTGTATGGCTTATGGCTATATATGCAGATGTAAGTATCATTATCCGGGCGTACTCCACGTCACATGCATATACAAAGTATATTAAAGCAGGCATAACATTCATATTGTGTACTCAGGATTATAAAAAAACACATCATAAACTGTGCTGAATATCTCATGTATACAACTTATACAGGCACATATGCTATACATTTATAGAAACGTATAGGATATATATAAATGTATATAAATAATTAATATGATAATTAACTTATATGAGAAAGTTTGCCAGTTAATTGCGGAAGGACGGTGATTCTATTCAGATTCATTCTGAGGTCTTCCTCCACAAATAAAACTGGGTATGTCTTATATAACGTGAAAAGTGGCGTTAAACCCTATTAAAATATATCATTAATGCCAACTTACAATTTATGCATATATTCCTTTATATATTATAATAGATGAGATATACTGAAAACCTATTGTTTTTAATGAAATAAAATGTTACTGTTTTTTTTTATTATTGGTATCATATATATCATATATAGTACACATATGTCACATAAAACGTTGAAAATGTTATGTATTTTATTTCTCACACTCGATTATTATTGTAAAGGTTTTGTTTAATATACAATACAATATAGTAGCTTGAACGTTTCTAGACATACAACATATTTCAATGTTTATCAGCCATTTTGGTGGCCATCTTGGATTTGTGACCAAACGTCCGAACAGCGGTTAGTAAGAAATGAATTTTCGGACTCTGCGTAAAATTAATCTAGAAACAAGTCTCAAACCTTTTGGACATAAATAGTAAATAAACAGCCCCATATCTCTGGGACTTTTATAGCCAAGTCTGAATAGTTCATTCAAAATAATAACAGTATATACAATAGCACCGAGAGATTATACATTGTATGTAAGCCTTTGTATTATATATATATATATATATATATATATATATATATATATACACGTACACATATCATTATATACTGTAATATATATACATAAACAGGTATACAATAACTTACGTAAATGTATCCAGGAATAGAACATGGGACTGTTAGGTATTCTCGTAAATATATAACACACACACGCTGGTATTATATGGTATATATAATAAACATTGTTCTGCATTTCATTTCTCACACGTCAGGGTAATAAAGGCTCTTTATACAAATTTATATAAGTTTGACTAAACATTCAACATTAAGTCACATTCAAACTAATCAGAGTTTTATATTCACTACTGATAGGGGTCCTCCGTGGCCGAGTGATCTAAGGCGCCGTCTCGAGATCACCTACCTCTCACCGCTAAGGTCGTAGGTTCGAGTCCTGCTCGTTTCAAAATCTTTATGCGAGTAAGTTTCCAGTTACTTGCGGAAAGACGTTGGTTCATATATGGTTATTTAAGCCTTAACGAGCATATACTTATTGTTTATTCAAAATAGCATACCCGATAAAAAGTTACGTAGCCCGTGTTCGAACATGAGACTGTTAGGTCTAGAGCCGTTTATAAATGCCGTTTGAACTGCATTGTATGATTAAAGTTTGGATATGTGTGGCAACACTTGCACACATTGGTTAAGGTAATATCGATTCTTTGCAATTGTTCCTTATAAACGGTGTAACATGAGTAATGGTGTAACCTGATAATTTAATATTACACACTGTTTGCACTCCGTTGCTTGTTACGATTTTTTTGTTGTGTTTTATTCGTCTGGTTATCTGATCAACATGTTTATCGAAGTAAGTGCCAAACTGTAGCCTCTGTTTTTTCAACAGGAAGATCGAGGGGTTTAGTCAAAATACGTATACTGTCATTTCATTAGACACACCATTATGGGATATGCAGTTAAATCAATAATTGTGAGATGTATCACACATTATATCGACAGTATCGATTTGCCTAACTGTGGACTCCATGTTAACTAGATTGGGAGTGGGGTTAAAGTTTGTTTCCAATATGTCTGTTTTTATATCTAAGCTGTATACGTATGATACATTAGTATTAATCGTTCTAACTGGTCAAATGATACTGTTGATATAATACGATCACAGTTTTGCTATGAAAATGGTAGTTTATACTGATTGGGATATAATTTGTATTCGTATATAAAAGTAGTTTGTTTTCTATCAATGACATTCTAATTTTAGAGACAACACCAAGGTAGGGAAATCCCCGTTTTTGTTGTGTTAAACTGATCGTATGGCGGATTGGTTTCTTCTATAACAAGGATCGCTTATATGAACAAGGATCGCATTTATAGTTTACCAACCTCTCATCGTTAGTGCACTATACAAGTGCATAATGCATGACATTTTAGTCGGCATTTCATCGCGTGGACTATTTAAAAGCATTGTTAATAATAACATGTATGTAATTCCCGTTTGTGCATTATCGGTGTTTGATATTACTAGCGATGTTAATATTTATGTTAACTGTGATATTGATATTATAAGTATCGTTTCTCTAGATCTATGTGTGCAGTTATTGCCTTTTCGTTTTGCTTATGTGCATAACGTTACAGTTGTAGCTTTGTTATGGAATGACCGATTGATACAGTAGTTGTATTAACATTATATCTCAAATATGGAGCGGAGCGATACTGCAGCGGATATACTGTTTTAGTCGCTCGTAATCCCAGCTCGACCTGATGACCTCTCAAAAACAACATTCATAAATGGTTCTCGAGACAGGTCTATAAAAACTCCGAGTATTCTTCATAATCGAGCTAAATATAATAGTATTAACTTAATTAGTACAACCTAAACATTGGTTGTACTGTAGCACCCGCATTTATGTTGGATTCCCCTCAGAACAAAACAGTGGATATATAACCATATAGAAAATAATATGTTAATCAGTAAATCGCAGCAGTTGTCCAGTGGTAGAGCGTTCGCCTCACATTATGAAAATCGTGATGCAAGCACCGGCCAGGCCATACCAAAGACTAGAATCTTGGTGCTCAACATTTATCAGATAGCTCTAGGTCTGGTCGGCCCAGTGTTGGAATTAATACAACTTCTAAATCACTTTCTTTTATTAAGCATACTTCGTTTATAAAGTATCCATTGGGCATACACAAGACTTTACATTTGTCTTATATCTCGAAACACAACAAGTGCAAACTTATATGTAAGCAGTTCTTGGTCCATAAAGGACATCCGGGTGTGTTGGATTGGATGGGTCGTCGGCCTAGATTGTCTATTTATGTTTCAAAACGTTGAAATGTTCGCCAGATTTTAAGCCTGTACTGGTTTGAGTGGATGGGGGTACCTACTATATCCGCTAAATGGGCTCGCAATGGGTTTTACGTCTTATCCTCATCTTTTTATATTGATATATTGTAATAGTGACATTGATGAATTGTTCCGTTGTAGTAAACATTATTGGTTTCAATCCGAATTAGGAGAAATATCTGACTTCGTGAATTATAGTAATTTCTTACACATTTAGATCAGAATCATTATACCTATCCTTGATTTGTTTATGTTTAGTACTTTATGACGGTTACAGGAGTGAAAATATTCATCATGAATGAATACTTTGTGTGATTGGGTTAAATCGCCATAAGATAAAATATATATTAAACGTATATGAGAGTGATATACCAATTACAGTCTCAACAGAAGTACAAAGTTCATGAAAAATAGCCTTACATGTATGCAAGAAAGACACTTCCTCGTTGTTTAGTGTGACATTGTAGCCGAGAACATACCTGTATTGACTTTTCTGTGTTGTTTCCCGTTTTATCCTATATCGAGTATACTTGTTTACAAACATCTTTGTAACGAAATCAAATACCGTATCAGTATACTGATGGGAAACAGATGCACATATAATGATGTCATCCATTTATGCTTATTAATAATATAGAACTGGCCTACCGTAGACACAATATAAAATAACTATGATCTGTCTAATCAGTGCTAATGACGAGAAATAATTAATCGATATGGAAACTAAGGATTTCAACTTGATTGTTAATTTAATGACATTTACATTAATTGTAAATACGTGTCCTTTATTGATGAGACGATATGTTTACCATACAGGACATGTAGTGAAAGAAGTTTGATTTATTGGAGCTCTAGTCATTCGACCGAAACCGACACTCAGGCTTATACAGATATCCTTTCTACAATTTTGTTTGTAAGAATATTATGTTGGAAATATGATCATTTCAAATATCATTATAAGTCTACATAGATCCACTAATCAACAAGTTTCGCTTGATAAGTATTCGGGGTTTATAAATAGTTATAAAAATGATTTGGATATCATTCTATATTTTCTGTTTAGCTCAGTTGAGTCCTTGCTGGATGATATACTGACATTAGGTTTACATTATCAATCAAGTTTTATTTGATCTACATTTAATCTAACCTGCATGAAGTAGCCAGTCTACGTACCTAGACTGTGACTCATGCTGCAATTGGCGTCCATTTCCGTTGGGGCACATTATAATATTTGATGCACGTATTAATCTTTTAGCACGTTTTTAAAAAGTTTTAATGTTTGTCTTATTTTTTAAAAATACTTTAATAAAAAAATGTTATTTATTTAAGAATGTCAATATTCGGACTGGAAATTCAGCCCGTATGATTTTCATTGGTTACATTCGGGCGTTCAAGATAGAGGTTGGCGCAGTCTTGCGTAAACACTTTCCATGCATGAACAAACATTTTGATACCATACAGATATGTATACAATGTAAAATTCTGATGCAACAAATACCTGCCAGAATGGGACTGAGCGTGAGAGTCTTCGCCTCTTGTTGATAAGCAATCGGAATTCCTGTATTATGTTTGCAGATTTACATTGTATTTGGAGCTGCGTATTATACCCGGTATTCGATGTAAGATTGGCACGGAGCTGGAAACCAGGAATTCATTTACTCCGTAAGAAAAAGCAAAATGGTAGTCAAATGCAGGAGTGTTCACTTTCTCCGAACCGGAAGTAGAGTGAATCAGTCCGTGGAGTTTACATTTGACCTTGACCATCAGTATTAAGATTTAGGCTACAGCATGTTCTGGTGGCATCCTTCCTCTCATCAGTCTTTCTGTATTTGTATTTAGCTTCAAGTTTACGGTGACAATTTGAAGTACATGTAAATGATCAAGGTGTATACTTAATTTTGTTTTGGTCTAGTTATTTATACAACACGGTGTCCAGTTTCTTACATCTTTTATTGTAATTTATGATTTTTGTATTTATTCCACTTGTAGATCAGTTGTGCTGGTAATTCAAAAAACAGAAAAAGTAAGTCTTGGTTTTCCGTGACTTATTTGGCAATTTAACTGTTATACACAATGCAACTGTTTTAAAGTGCTGGTTTCATTTCAACGAAAACACAAACGGTTGGCCATTAACCCTATTTGTAATAGAATGCTAAACTACTGATCGTTTTGCTCTGAAAATTGTTTTTGATAGTCTTAAATTGCATCAATATCGTTGTATAACTAAAAACTTTGTGTATATTTACACTTTAATCCGCAGGTTTCAATTATATCAACTACAACTATTGTACAAGATTCTCCACTCTTAACAAAACTTATTATGTTCCGTTTGCTATAAGTAAACCGAAGTATGAATAAACGTATATATACGTGTTATGTACAAAATGAGGAAAAACAACCTGTTTTTAAACCAGTCGAGATAAGTTTATAGAGTTGCTGAGAAATAACGTGGTTTTGAGTTTTTTCCCGAAATAATTTAGAAATATGTATCGTAGTATCAACCTTGGCTTAATTTGAATATGAAAGTTCGCTGTGTGTATTAAATTTAATCACTTAATTTTAAAATTTAGTTTGCTCCTCTCAATGCGACTTCGCATGTGTTATCAGCTAGTAGGACTCACACCACTATTATCTCCCTTGAGTACTCCGAAATCTCATCTAAAATATGTTATATTTGATAAGTTTTGTTCCACAATATCATTTTTTTGTAACAAAAATGTATGTTTTTAATCCTATTTTCAGACACCTTTTTATTTCACCATGTAGTTGTGAAATTTCAGACCTTTTAAGACATAATTGGTCAAGTTATCATAAAACTTAGACTGTATGGTTGTGAATTCTTGCTTTTTTTTTTTTCAAACAACAAATAGCAGCATTTTGACTGATACCATGTATCACTAAAACTTAATTTATTTCAGAACTTCTTCAGATATGGGGTTGTATATAGCTTTTTTGAACTTGTATCGAGTATTATAATGCTGATTATTTTTACATAGAAGGTATTAAACTATAATTTGGACATGTTATGAATAATTGAACACAATCTGAGTTTTTAAACATTTCAATATAACTGATGGTGAAGATTTACAGGTTTTTTTCATGCATTTATTATAGGGATTACACACATTGACCATATGTTGTATATATTGATTTCTTGATATCATACTATCCATGTATGATTTTGTATTCTGTTAAATGCGGAAACAAAAAGATAGATACATTATGTCTAATGCATTGCAGAGTGCTGGTTAACTCTGTAGATGGTCATTTTGGTATTTCCTTACCCATAGGTTAATGTTGATGAGCAGTGTTCAGTCTACTATTTCATGAACACCTGTCCTCATAGACAGACCACATTCGTGACACTCTCTCCATCATATGGTTTTGCCATATTTCTGTAGAGCTACCAACCCTTAATTCAGGTTGAAATATGCAAGATCACACTGAATTCATATGGGCATGCTTATTGCTTAGATTGTGAATTTAAAGCTGATTTTTACATTAGTGTATTACACCACCAACCTATTTTTGCATTCAAAAATGGAATTGTCTGCATGGGTGCTGTACTGCTGCAATATGGGAAGCCTATTGAATTTGCATCTAGAGTTTTGAAACCAAACGAGAGAAACTAGTCTCAGATTGAAAAGAAAGCTTTGTCAATGCTATTTTGTCTTGAGCGTTTTGACCAGTATACAAACGGCAGAAAAGTAGTCGTCGTCTAAAATGATCACAAGTCACTAGATGCCATATTAAAGAAACTGCTTAGTCAAGCTCCTAAGCGATTACAAGATATCTTGATGAGACTGAACAGATACGATGTTGAGTTTGAATTTATAAAAGGCGTGAACCTTGTAATCGCAGACTGTTTCAGTAAAGCATTTCTGGAAGAGTCATCATATCTGAAATCTGATAGGCCAAGAATTTTGAATATTAACGCGTTTAAAGACATTCAAGATGCGCGTGAAATAGAAGTTAAAATGTCACTGCGAATTACCAAAACCTACAAAAATTGATCAAATTCATAACTGAAGGATGGCAGGAATCTAAAGAAGGAGTACCACTCTCTGTTTTGGCGTACTATGATATGCGAGAGACACTGAGTCATCAAGACGGAATAGTCTTTAAAGGGATTATATTGGCAAGTAGCTCAAACACGCTGTTAATCCAGATTTGTTCTGTATGCAGTGTGCAAAAAATAATGCTTATGTATTGACGTATAACCTTTATTTATCTATTGACAGTAATTGAATATTGCCCAAAACTGTAATACTTCCCGCAATAAAGTATTGCGCAATGTTAACATTGAACTCCGTAAACTTCCTGAACAAAGCCTCATATTTCCGAAGATATACGAAAATATTTGTGCATGCGGCTGACACCTGTAAAATGGCGACGTTTTGCTGAGAGGGTTGATCGGCCGAAAAATTTGTAAAGCATTGAACAAGAGAGAAAACTACAGAAAGATCGAACCAGCAATCGACCAAGGATGAATATTGGCATTTAAATGAATAGGTGCAACGGTTTGAGAGATGAATTAGGAGGAATTTGAGAGACTTCTGCTGTACAAGTAAGTGTTACGTATTTTAGTGACTGGTGAAGTCTGACCTAGAAAGAGGAGTCCAACCCGAGAGTTTCCCGCAAAAGCGTGGACAAGGTGGGCATGGTGACGTCACACGTAGGCTGGATAGGAACTGGGCATTCAGTCTCAAAGTTTCGATAGTGACAGGTCGTGACAGAAGAGTAATTCTACGCAGTAAGCTTTAAGAGTCAAACAGAGTCAGGTATTGCATACAATGTAGGAATTTACTATAATGGTGACAGCGTAAACTGAACCTACGCCTTTTCTCTCCGAAATATTAGCACCAAGTGCGAATTTTTCAATCGTGGAAATCGAACTGAAAATCTGACCTCGTGGTGTAGCGAAAATACTCCATGGTGTACTTAGACTATATCTATAAGGTTCGGATGGTAACTTATCCTTGTTTTCTTGCACTCTCTGCAAGCAATTTGTGAATTTAGAACTTTATTTCAAGTTTCTAAAACGCAAAAAAAAAAACTGCATAAACACTGCGCATATTTACAGGAAGTACATGACTTCCGGAGTAAACAAAGATCAGCTGATTATCTGCCAAAAGAGGAAAGCTTTCGGTATCCAAGTGAGGGGTTAAAAGGGCAATTCAGTGAAACCACAGTTTGTCCATAGACTTATACGGTGATCCTAAATTATATTTATGAACTGTCCAGACAAATCTGTTATTTAGCAAAATTGAAATTATTTAATAACTGAGTTGAATAAAGCGATAATGGCAGACTCAGATAGAAAGCCCATCCAGGTCAATTATGCTTCAATTTAAGATCTGATGAAAATACCTGGTATTGGGTAGAAATCAGCTGAAGTGATAGTAAATCAAAGAATGAGTCGTGGAAACATAAATCTTAAATTCTTAGAAATCTTGCAGAATGTGGCATCATGTACTTCACAATAAAAGAAGACCTCCCACATTAAGATGACATTGAACAGGCGGAGGAGAAAGTTGTATATTCTGAAGCTGACCTCGTCTTTAGATTAAACAAATTGACAGAGAAACCTCACATTCACACGGCTGGAGACATAAAAACAAGGATTAGTGTGTCGCCGAAGGTAAATCCTAAACAAGTGCGTTGTTAAAAATACGAACACGAAGGGGCATTACCAAAAGAGAAACATGCTTCTTGTGTTGATAACCTATCCTCAAGTGAAAGTGAAATCAGCACAGAGGATAGCGATTTTGGTCTACGCCCAAGGCGCAAAGAAAATCGAAAAATCATGAAACAACGAAGCACCAAAACACACAAAATACAGTTTACCACATCCGATACAACATATTATGATCAATCAGTGAGTTCAGTACGTCATCATACGGGTATCAGTGCTAAAAATAGGGCACATAAAGTAATTCGCTAATTTCCGAAAAACTTGTTTGATGGAAAAACAACTTGGCTCGTATTCAAGCAAAAAATCGTGCGTTATGCCTAAGCATGCGCACGGTCATCATTCGAGTGTTACAACTGTATGCGTTGGAGCCGCACGGGCAAACGGCAGGTTTTTGTGCGGTTATAACTGATCGCAACGAACACATGACTTTTAGAAAGTTAATGCAACGTCTAGAAGAACGGTTTGGCGCAAAATAACTTGTAGCAACAGCGCAAGCACATTTCAATCAGGTATTGAATGGAACTGACGAATCTCTTGAAGATTGGTCAGATAGAGTGTTGACATTGGCAACTAAAGCATTTAGGGGTTTGACAGAATATTATTCAAACCAGCAGGCTGTTATTCGCTTCTGCCGAGGTTTGAATGATAGAGAAGCTTAACACACAATTTTATGCAAGAACCAAAATCTATAGATAAGGCTAGCAATAGCATACGGTTGTACTAGCACACTCGTAAAGCCATGTATGGTAAATCGAAAAAGAAGAAGCCAACATAGACGATTCGGACGAAGAAGTTCCGAATGTAAATGCAGTACAAAGTACTCGAAGCACTCTAGACTCTAATGCCAAGCAGCAAAAGTCATCTCAGACAAATACGCTAAAAATCATTATTGAAAAATTGGAGCAGCTTATGGCTTAATCAACCAATTATAGGCGACGTGGTGGCCCTAGAGGTGCTCCAAGAAGCAGAAATAACGGTGCTTGTTTCCTATGCGGTGAACAAGGACATTTCAAAAGAGAATATCCAAAAAGAACTCAACTAGAAGGCAACATGTCAAGTGGGTATGCAAACCGCAAAGGGTCGAGTGCGTGGGCCAAATCTCGATCACAGGACCCAAAGGCCTAAATAGTGAAACAGGAAGGGACAAGCAAGGTGCGGTAGCTTCTGGCATGTCATCTTGCATTCCTTTTCAGGAATCTGCAGAAGTTATTGGTGCAGATTAGGTTCCGTGACTAAGGAAATAGTAACAACGCTCCCCATCGTACAGTACACGGGACACGAGAACATAAAGAATGATACCGTGGAACAAAACGTAACAGAAGTAACAGCGGAAACAACCGACAGTGTGTCAATTGCATTCTGTATCACAATACAGTATCGATGTACAAATAAGTGATAAATTAACCAAAGCAGTGGTAAACACTGCGGCGGAAGTCAATATTATATCTGATAAACTGTACCGTTCCTTGTGGCGACCAACAAAGAAATTGCGCCCAGTCAAGCTTCTGAAAGCAGGGAGACAAATGTCAATGGATGGTTTTATCGCGGGACCAGTCAGGCTCAAGATTCGCTCACAGTGGTACAGTGAACAAGCATATGTAGCACCAATTGCACAAAATATGCTTCTAGGATTTGACATTGTGTACAACAGTGTTGCAACCATTTTAAATATGGGGGAGGGAACACTGACTTTCGATGGTCAAGAACTCGAATTAAATACTGGACAACAGGAAGATAGTCCATTGGTGGCGAGAGTCACTGTTGCCAACCGACAAGTGATACCCCCAAACTCGGTCGCTCAAATTACCTGTAATATGGATTCTGAAAACATGCTTGATGACTGTATTGAGCCGGCAAGCAATTTAAAAGTCCTAGTACCAAAAGTGGTATATGCAGAAGGAACAAAGCCGATATTGTGCATTGTCAATATATCGGATCACTATCGAATATTTAACAAGGGTGTCCAAATAGCGAGAGCTTATCCGGAGAAGGAATGCGTTGAAGAATCTTCAGTAAATAGAGAGCCAGAAGTTAGATTGGTGCTAGAAGAGATTTCAAAAGAACATAAAGAAAATATAGAAGTACCAGAACATTTGAAGGGCATGTTCAAATCTTCAAAGACGCACTCAAACGCTAATCAAGCATCAAAGGTGGCCGGTTGAAATTTTAAGTGAGTACATAGGAGCATGGCAAATAATATATTTTTTAAATACAGCTTTATAACTAGATATTGAGATAGCCACCATTGTTGTTTCCAAACAACGCAAGATTTATTTGGGTCAAACTGAGAATGACAAGCCTAGTGTCAGTATAAACAGACTAGTTTGGGTCAAACTGCGAATGAGGTGTCTAGTGTCAGTATAATCTGACTAGTTTGGTCAAACTGGGAATTGCATATCTAGTGTCAGTATAATGATTCTAGTTTGGGACAAACTGGGAATGAACAGTCTAGTGTCAGTATAAACATACTTGTTTGGGTCAAACTGGGAATGAAGTGTCTAGTGTCAGTAAAATATGATAAGTTTGGGTCAAACTAAGAATGAACAGTCAAGTTTCAGTATAAACAAACTAGTTCAGGCCAAACTGAGAATGACAAGTCTAGTGTCAGTATAATTGACTTGTTTGAATCAAACAGGGAATGACCACGCAAGTGTCAGTATAGTCTGACTAGTTTGGGACAAACTGGCAATTGCAAGTCTAGTGTCAGTATAATCTGACTAGTTTGAGTCCAACTAGGAATGATGAGCTTAGTGTCAGTTTAATCTGATAAGTTTGCGTCATACTAGGAATGAGCAGTCAAGTGTCAGTATAATGCGATTAGTTGGGGTTCAACTAGGAATGAGCGGTCTACTGTCAGTATAATGTGACTTTATTTTTTTCGATATAGAACTGATCACACTAGTATTAGTATCAGGATATTGTATCTAGTTTGTGATTTCATTTTAACAAGGAATGTCAGAATAATATGATTCGCTGGAGAGAGGTTGGGGGTCAGTCACCCAAGCAACTACAAAACTGATACGATACAATAATGTAGACAAATACAGATACTTTTTATCAAATACTATATTTCCAAATGAATGTATATATTTTAGATAGGATGCTGTTAACCAGAACATTGAAAAATTGTCCTATGAAGAAATTGAATTTGGGATGAAGGTAGCTGTTGATGTTGGTGGTGGTGAAAATATTGATATTAAAGAAGATGTTGAGACTGGAATAGATGCTGTGAAAACAGAGACAGATTGTGAAAGAATAAAGATGGTGCTCTATTGAGCAGATCAGACGATAAGCAAAGATTCATGTGAACCAGTGTGGGAGCAAAGTTGTGTTTATTGCCAAACAACTTGCAACACATTGCATTGTAACACAGGTTTGGAATACATTGTATTACATCAGTTTATCTATTGCCATATAGCATGCAATATGTTGCATTACATCACAATTGTTTGTATTGCAATAAAGCATGAAACTGGTTGCATAACATCACTTTTTTTTTCTATTGCAATACAGCTTGCAACATATTATATAACAATACAGTTTAGTCTATTGTAATACAGCATGCAACATGTACTACATCACAGTTTTGTTTATTGCTATACAGCTTGCAACATATAATATTACATCACAGTTTTGTCTATTGCAAGTCAGCTTGCAACACATTGTACTACAACACAGTTTTGTATATTGCAATACAGCATGCAACAGGTTGCATTACAACACAGTTTTGTCTATTACAATACAGCTTGCAACACATTGCATTTCATCAGTTTGTCTATTGCAATGCAGCTTGCAACAGGTTGCATTACATCACAGTTTTGTCTATTGCAATACAGCTTGCAACACATTGCATTACATCAGTTTGTCTATTGCAATACAACTTGCAACAGGTTGCATTACATCACAGTTTTGGCTATTGCAAAACAGCTTGCAACAGATTGTATAAAAAATACAGTTTAGTCTATTGCAATACAGCATACAATAGGTTGCATTACTACACAGTTTTGTATATTGCAATACAGCTTGCAAGATATATCATTGCATCACAGTTTTGTCTATTGCAATACAGCTTGCAACAGGTTGTATTACATTACAGTTTTGTGTATTGTAATACAGCTTGCAACGGATTGTATTTCAATTTCCAACCTAAATTTTAGAATTGGCCAAAACATTTATTTTCCAATAGTTCCAGCTTGCATATAATTATTGAATTCTTATTGCTTTATAAACAACTGGTAATGTCTGGTTAATGATTGTGGTGTGGGATTATTGATTGTTCATGGTTTAGGATTATTAACCATGACATAGAATTATATATCATTGACCGTGACATAGGAGTATTAATCCTGATTTAGGATTGTTGATTATTCACCGTTTTGGGGGATTAGTGATGATTGATGTGATGTAGAATGATTGATAATTGACCACGATGTGGGATTATTGATCCTGGTATTGGATTATTGGCTATTGCGCAAGATATGGGAGTATTGATCATTAACTTTGATGTCAACTGTTTCTCATACAGTTCTACTTTTATATAATTTCCACTGTTTTACAATTTATTGGTAAATGGCACTACACTCTAGAAAATTGATATTTAATTCTCAAGATCAACTGCTTCTGTACAATCAATTACAGTATAGGAGCTTTACAAGGATGAAGACATGTCCAAACTTCTGCTTCAAAATACAGGTCAGGAACTTGATACTTGAACTGATGATAATACACAATGTCGTGCCAACCACAGTGGTGGTATAGTGGTAGAGCCAGTCTCTCATAAAGAAGATATGCTGCTGGCCATTTACACTTTCCATGCCCTTTTGAGTTTTTTTCTTAATCAATATTTGAATTTCTCAATACTGAAAAATAGAAAACAAGAATTGTATGCATCCAGTAAAAGAACATCTATGACTAGATAACACTGCCATTTAAAAACAATATAAGGATCCATTATCAATCTTTACAATCAAATGAGATAATATTTGTTGTTTACCATGGTTTATTATGCCACACACACTTTCAACATCATAAATTCATTTAGAGATTTAGGGATGTCTAAACAATAAAACTGATTATTTTAGGTTTAACATAATTAAGTTTGAAATAAGACCCACATTTTACTTTGAAATGGGGTTGGGTAAAAAGTTCTTTAAGCTTAGATTCGATCCTCTCCCTAACAGTTACAAGTTCAATAACAAGGTGTATAACAGAACAAATTACTTGTTTATGTCATGACAAACAACTATAAGTATACAGCAGCTGATTGAGTGAGAGCAAGAGAGATACAGACAGAGACAGAAACAGAGACAATTTAATAGCAGAGAAAAAAGTATATGATTAATATATCTTTTTAAAGTGATTTCTTTTAACGATCGATATATTCGAGATTCAGTACCCCAGGCGGGTCCAGCCCAACCCGAATTCGTCAGTGATTGATGTCTAAAAGGCATGTAACTTGAAAAAAGGTATCCGGTTTGCATATACTTTTTTTTTTTTTTTTTGAATGGGGTTTAACGCCATTTTCAACACATTTCAGGTTATATATGGCATATCCAGTTTTACTGGTGGAGGAAGACCTCAGACTGAGTCAGACTGAGTCAAACTGAGTAGAACCACCGTCCTTCCGCAAGTAACTGGAAACTTTCTCACATAAAGTTTTTAGAGCGAGCTGGACTCGAACCTACGACTATAGCGGTTAGAGGTAAGTGATCTTGAGACGGCGCCTTAGACCACTCGGCCACGGAGGATCCCTTTGCATATACAGAATCCCGTGTTAATACAACATAATAGTTTGTATCTTGTCTCATTTAATCGCCGTAATACGGATGATACTAGCGGAAAATTAAATATTTTAAAAAATCAAATCATTCGACAACATGCTTTGATATGCACTTTTCTGCACCCACCCACAACTCGATTCATTTCAAAACATTTCTTGACAATAAACGCGAAATTTACTGGTGACATACATACACCACGTTCACTATTTCCAATGTATATTTCTTGGCTTTCGCGTACAACAAAAACAAATATTGAAATTAATCGGACTTACTTACCAATACATTGCTATTGCGCATTGTTTTTTCTGAAAAAGGTCACCGGATGTTTACCTCCGAAAACGAGATCAGAAACTCGAAAGCGGT
This sequence comes from Panopea generosa, assembly GCA_029582155.1. Taxonomy (NCBI): domain Eukaryota; kingdom Metazoa; phylum Mollusca; class Bivalvia; order Adapedonta; family Hiatellidae; genus Panopea; species Panopea generosa. Next base: position 34,148,737 of record CM055894.1, on the reverse strand, counting down.
TCGTAGAAAATGGCGAATGGAAACAAAAACAAGAACGTGGATTCAGAAACTCGATGTTTGCAATAAAGAGGTAATACAATTAGAAACTTTAGACGCGTATATCTCTAAGTTGTAAGTTTATCCTTATGCTTAGCGTGTTTATTTAGGACAGGGATTTGAGGGTGAAATGCCAATATACTCTCTTTAAAAGGTAAAGCAATCGTAATCTAAGTCTCTCAGAAGCAATAATAAGCATAGACTCCATAGCGCACACTTGGGATATGACAACATGATCCGAAGATCATGAGGAACAATAGTCTGGCCTGGAATAAACACGACAATTACGCAAATGGCAGAAATTGTGAAATATGTCAGGAAATGAAGCCTAGCAATAAAAAAGAAACACTCAAACAACAATCCAACGGATCTGAACCATGGAACAAAATCGGACTGGACTTACCTGAGATTGAAGGCAGGCATTTCTTAATAGCAGTAGACTATTATTTAAACTTTATTGCAGTGGACCTGATGACAACAACAACAAGCTCAAAAGTTATAACAATACTAAAGAAGCAATTTGCGAAATTCGGAATACCAATGACAATTGTATCAGACGAGGGTCCGCAATTCTCGTCTACTGATTTTTTCTAATGTTACAGCAAAGTGGGACATAACTCATATTATGCCATCACCAGGACACCAGCAAGCAAATGGTAAAGCAGAATCTGCTATGAAAATTATAAAAAAAGTATGATAAAAAAGATATTAAAGGATAACCGTGATCAAAATGCAGCACTCCTAGAACTAAGGTACACTCTTCTGAAATGATGTTTGGCAGATGTTCGTTATTACCGGAAATCAGAAAACTATTGGAACCAAATGTAAAACGCCTGTCACGAAAAGAAGCGGTTAAGAAATGTTAGAATAACCAATAACAACTAATCAGCCATTTGTGCCACGGGATCGCTTTTAACGAAAAATTATCTGATGGACTATAATAAATTCTAGTCAAAGCTCTAGTCAGAATTGTATTTAAATGAAACAGACTTACTCTGCTACAAAAGCAAAATTTCATTTTGTATTTCTTTTGATAAACAAGTAGTTTTAGTATTTTAGTTATATATATGAACAAAGGGTATGTCCTCACTTTCCCAACTTCTATTATTTTACACAGAAAAAAGTCGTTGGGGTTGTGGAAATTTATTGTTCGGAAATAAAAATTGATATAAGTAGTGATTATTACTCCGATGGGCTATAATTTTTGAAAAAAAATGGTTACCCTTTCTCCTTATTTTGATGTAAAGACCACATAGAGTAACTGAATAACGCAATGCTGTAATGTTATAAACAAGCAATATGTAATTCAATTATCAGTATATTTTAAAGTAAACTTTAAAAATTTATGATTATCAGTGTATATATGTGTAAATAAAAAAAAAACTTTAGTCGGTATTCCATTTTTTTGTGTTGATTTTAGCATTGCATCCTCTGTTAGTGCAGTTCCAGTAACTATTTTCACGTTTTCTTGTTTTGAGACTGAACATGAATTCATTATGAATGAGAGTCTGTCCACCACGACTGTTTTCTATGAACCTTATGTTGACTTGAATGAAATATGACCCAATATATAGGCACTAAATAAAATGATAATTAGCCATTTGTTTGTATTGCAGTATACAGCTTTAACTTTGTTTTAATAGTTATCAATTTTAGTCATATTTAAGTGAGTTCTGGTCACTTGGTTTGTAACATTAGATATATGATTATAAATTATTATTAATCTAATCATCCCAATCAGTCCTTTTATTATCCAATCATTAATTGCTTAATATGTAATGCACTAATTATTTATATATATATTGTCTTTATATCCTCCATAAAGGATATCATGAAAATGGAATGGTAACAAAACAATGTGAAATGTGCAAATTATACAGTATTAAATGTGAACAAGCATATATGTTTACAGTCTTGCGTATTAAGACAGTCAGTATATTTTGCGTTTGAATAATTTGAAGACGGCATATATACATGCTAAATGCATAATTTCAAGCATAATTGTTACAAAATATTCCAATACCTATTATTCTCATCCATTTTTCTATGTGCAAATTCAAGGGATGATTTATACATGATTCAAAACAACATTTTTATAAACAAATATTAGTAATATTGCATATTATTTATCATAATAGATTATAGTTTGCCTTAAACATAGTTTATTAGTATATTTTAGTAACTTGAAGATGCGAGTTGGAAAGTTGGAAACATGAGATTGTTTGCATAGGTGCTAAATTAAAAGGTTGGGAAAGTGAGATACAACCGAAAAGAGGACAATCAGTATAATTATAAAGTCACTATCATTCATATAATTTGAATATGACATTTTAAAAGTATGATTCGTTTAATGTTTGAAGTTTAAAACTGGATTCAATTTTGTTCTGTTATTTTAGATTTGTAAAATTGTCATATTGGTTATTTTGGATTATAATTGGTTATTTTGGATTATATTTGATTGATCTAATTTTATGACATACATTTTAGAAAATATCAAACTGACATATTACCATTTTCTTGTAAGACAAAGGAATGTTGATTCATTTCGTTTAAATATATTACTGCGAAATCAATAATTTTCGTTGGGTACATATTTTCGTGGATTTCGTGGGGAGCCTAGACAACGAAATCAAATAAACACGAACTTAGTTTACACTCTATAATGCTGTCAACATATAACTTACCTCTGTGTTCATATGCCTACGTGCATTGCACAGTGGTAAATACTCCATCCTTTATTTATGTATTTTCTTTCGTCATAGTGCATCAATATTTACGTTGATAATTTTGTAAACAGTGTAGGAATTTGTTATTCTCATCTACGTCCATCCGCTGATAGACGTGTGTGTGTAGCGAGATGTGTTATAATTTACACCAATGCGCGTGTATATTTCAATCAAATGTCAGAGGTACTAAAAATAGACCGTCACCTTGTAGCTAAATGCTATCGAGTTGAAACAGTTTGAAACAATATGGCATATAGATCTACGGTAAACATTGTAAGAAAAGTGTAAAACATTATAAAGGGGCAGTATGAGCGTGTACAAAGAAAACTAAAACACAAGTTTATAGTGAAGCAATATCTTTTATTTTGTGGTATTTTTTATTTAACTCTATTGTTTCTCTTTATGATCATTTTTAATGAATAAAACAAACAAATCTCTTGAAAGTCGTAGCGCATTCATTTACTGTTCATTATCACAGTCACGTGATGTGGCACGTACTATTGTTATTTACTGCAGGCCTGCCTTCTGAGACCCTTTCTGGATTAGATCTCGTACTTTTCCTTTCCTCTCCACTGGTTTGAATAACAATTAGTTCATTATCGTACTTGTACATTAGGGTACTAATTGACATGTGTCAACTCTTATTGGCACAGCGGGGTGCGATAAACCCTGACGAGCAACGTGTGTATTACAGCAGAGGTTAATTACTGGAACGCACTATGCGATGTTGAAAGTGTAAACTTTATTTTTTTATTTTTTGGAAATTGGGTTTTAACGAATTTAAAACCCCACGAATATGTCTTTGAATTGGAAACCATGAAATTGAATACCCACGAAAATAAAATATTCGTAAAAATGTATGAAATCAATTCGTAAAATGTATGCATTCTTATTATGGTATGATGTCACTCGATCAATAAAACTACACGTGTTGTCCACATTTAAGTTTATGAATCATTCCTTCTCCAGCTAGTAGAAGTGTTAACAGTTTTAATAAAATTGCCATCTGAAAGTACTGATGTATTTGCTCATCGTTCTGATTTCTTGTGTTAAATATTATAATTATACATGTTTTATTTGTGCTAGTCTGTATTGTAGTTATATCGAGTAAAAAACAAAACTAATTGAAAAGTCTTAATCGCTGGTCAAAAGAAGAATGAATATATATATAAAAGAAGATGATAAATTTAGGAAAATGTGTAACACAAATAAATGAATACAAACAAAGCGTTTGATAATATTGTTACAACGCTATACAGATAGAGAGGACTAATAACAAAGGTTACTACCTAAGGACGGTTATTGCCCAAACCGTAACAATACAGCTTACTCCTATTTAGTAGATGTGTTGTTATGATGGTGTAACCGGTTTTTGATCGCCGTTAAATATTTAAATGTAAAACGGATGTTGACATAATATGCTTGTATATATCGTTTTTAAAAAACAACTATAAAATAATATTTTTCTACCTAAACGATAACAAATATATGCCCATTGCCTTCACCATCCACGTTAGATCACGATGGCCGTAATATCTTTCCAACAAATGGCGTCACCAGATTTCGATCACATGACTAGATGACGTAATGTGTCGAACTAAAATGAAAATGCTGTTGAAGTGCAAATAAATAAAAGTAGCTAAAAATGCATTTACCTTTCACATAGGTGAATATATATCAATTGACTTAATTCATAACAGTGACAATTTATTGATAAACACAAATTTCTAATTATATTTTTAAAAAAAAGAATGGCATAGTAACCAATTAAAACGAAAAAATTAAAAAAATGTTGTTTTTTTAATTTTAAACTTTACTCATGCAGCTTTATATAGCCACCTCTTCATATAACAAACCTTTTCAACTATTTATTTATTTTTATTCAACATTTATGCGATAGTTTAAAACTCATTTTAAACACATTTCTATCAGATGGGTACTTCTCCGGAACCTCTATGATTTCTTACATACGCCATTGGTGATATTTAATTGTTGACCATTATTGAGTCAGCAGACGTTGAAATTGATATTCGTAAACAAACTTAGCTATTGTCTAGGTTTTATGTAAACTTAAAAATGGACATAATGAGAATTTGTTCAGATCTGTATTAAAAATGATTTTCGAAATTGTATCGTAAGCATATTTTTTATTCCATCAATACCCACGTGGAAACTGCTACTAAATATGAACATATGTACAGGAAGTTGAAATACGCATGTGCGAATTCGTTTTCTCAAAATGTCGGTTTTAAATACCATATATTTATCAAATATCACATATCTGTCATTATGAGCATACGTAAGAAATTTATGTTAGAAGGAAAAGTATTGATCTCTTCGTACTGATCAATTTTATTTGCGTGTGTTAGAAAGCCTATCTCATTCTCAGTCATCAGAACTATTATTTTAGGATATCATTCAAAATCCAACTCTCTATTATCCGACAGCTCTTGTTATAGATAGTTAGTATGCCCACCGTATCATGACTTAAGTGTATTTTACATCCCGACGAAAAATATCAAACATTTCTGGATAGTATAGTACTATACCAAACATATATGTTCTGTAATATGATACCATAAAATGAAGCCATATTTCTCAGCTCTTAATATATATTTTTTCTGCCCAACAACATTCATAGCATTGTATTTGTATTTATTTACTGAATATCCAAATCGCTTACATTATATATGTATTGTATGATCAATACATAGTGTAATTGAATGTGCCTGTATACTTTCTATTTTTTTATTCAGTTGAAAACATAATCATATTTTACACTTCCATAAAAAATAAATAAATGTAAAGAGTTGTAAGTTAATTAAATATATTAAACAGTAATTAACATTTAAATTAGAATTATTGTTTGTTGCATATATTTACTAATTGAACGACAAGAAGCTTCAAGAACACAATGAAAACGTTACAAATAAATTCAATGAAATGATCAAACGTTTAATAATACTTAATATATAAACAGTGTCTTGGTTCTTTATTAAAGCACGTTTCATACAATTGTAATATTTAAAGACATGTAGCACAAAAATGAATAAATTAATGATTTTTTTCTAAATTTTTATAGTAACACATTAGGTCTAGTATTTACTATACGTCTAAACAGTAGTATTTACACCATCTTTTTTATTTCCAATCTACGTTATCATTCTGATCATTTTCCACATTATTGTAAATTATTACGTTACACACGAGGGTACAGCGACGTCAGTTTATTTCAGAAGTAATTCCCCTACTCTTGTTCATCGTTCCACTCATACTCTTTAAAAAAATAGGGAAACCATGCGAGCATTCAAATGGCTTCCATGTTATCTATTCTTTATCATTATGTGCACTGTACCGTAACAAATACTTAGTTCGCAGCATAGTTCATGAAATTGACTTTTGATATATTCATTTATACAATAAATGAAATCTCATATGATATCATGTATAATCTAAATATAGCAAGAGGTCTACATTTTAAAATGTGTGCGCTTTACATATCCCTCATACATGCATCTGACTTCCAATAAGAAAATCTAGTATTTCTTTTAACTTGTTGTGCTCCCTGACGGACCTCCCCTACGAGGGTTCTAAAAGTAACTTTTTATACTGTCAATATTTAATTCCATTGCACTAAACTCTTAAACAAGAAGTTTTATTTTAAAAAAAGGCCTTGTAATTTGACATACAATCTTTTTTTGCAACACGATAGTGTTAGAGGACCATGACTTAGTTCAGGTCTGAGACTTACACAAGGTTTAGCACAAACGCATTTAAACTTATTCTTATAACGTTTGTTTTATTTTTGATATGCGTTTACATGTTTATATGTTTTGTATAAAATAGAAGAAGTAAGCAATTAAAGTAATACTGACTAGTCCTCGTATAATTATTAATTATTTAAAAAATGTGTAACAATAAAGCGAAGTAGAATAAGAAGTAATTATAATGTAAATTGAAACAAAAATAAAATAGAATGCTTTACCTACGTTAATTGACATTAATAAGGCATTTGAAACACAAAACTCGCCGTTTAATCGAAATGAGCATCTTGCAAAACGAACATATTTAAACAACTAATATTTCATAAGATAACATATATCTTCGATAAAAACAAGCAATAACTACTACTCCGGATATACATATGCATGTATAACCTGATTTAAGAATAAAAAAAACTACGAAAATATGTCCCGTAATAGAGTTATTTAAAACATGATAATATACATTATTGGCACAATGGCTCTAAACTTTAAGCCTGTGACATAGGAAATAGAACCGAGTAAGGAATATTTCGATTATCCCAAGGTTATAACTCAATAAATAGACATGTTATTAGATCTGATTCATATGCAGCACAAAACCAATAGTTGCATAACTACAATGTAATTATCGAAATTATGATTTACTTGGTGTAACTAAGTTACACAGTGTAAATATTGTCATAAGTTAAAATTGAAATAACATTAAGCAAGTGTTTGGTCAATATTCAATAAAATTATGAATGCAAAAAATAAAATTAAGTAAGCAAGTGCAATATTGCATGTCATAATAAAGGCACATTAGTCAAATACGTGGCAGCAGGTGAATGAGATTAATACTCAATGACGAATGTGGTGCATGCAAGAGTTAGAGAAAGAGTTAGGGTACACTTAAGGTCAATTAAATCAAAATTTGATTATTCAATTTTAAAAAAGCACAAAACTATAACATATAATTTTGAGATGAAACATTGCAGACATGTGTGCAAAGTTTAGTTCTGTACATACAATAAAGTTTAGTTGTGTACATTGAAGTATAACTATTTGTAATCTCCGTTTGTTCTTTCACTTCCACTTTTTCATAACTGTCTTTCTCAACATAAATGTTAATACCATAGTCATAGAAATTGAAAACTTATCTTTTTTCAGCTTTTCAGTCATATAAACAACACATTATTTTGTTTAAATCATTTTGTTCCATTTTTTTAAGATTCAATATAATTTCTACTCATTATGTAAGTAAACAGTACATGACACTGTTTATTCCTGTGTCTCAGTTATCGACACATAAATTAGAGCAGCTAACATCTTACCCAGCCAAATCTTATTATCAGTTTAATTTTGTCCACATTATTATAATTAAATCTTTGTCATCTTGACACAATAAATCTGAAATAAAAATAAAACGAATAAAAAAGCGCATTTCCATGAAATGCATATACTGTATAAGTGTTCTATTTGGCATATAAACAAAGTCATTGAAATCGGCAATATACGAGGGTGTTCGAAATGCATTGTGAATTTATAAGTAGCGCAAAATCCACGTAGAATTTTACATCGATATCTACAACCATGGATAGCTCTATTCAAAACATATACAGTGGTATATACATGTTTCTGCTGAACCACGGGATTCCAGAGTTTCCTAGTTATTTCAATGTAGACATTCATTGACCATTGTAAAAGTTGTTGGGAAACCAGTAGCAAAAAATGAGGACATTGGACTTTTGTCGAAGTTCGTACTAATTTCGGTTGTTCTCTAATATAAATTTTGATGAAGTCAGGAGGGTTTAAGGGTTGACGAAAGAGAGAATTTGTAGATTAAAAAATAAATTTGAGTCTGGTGTGGAGTTTGGTGTGCAACAATATCTCTAGTGCTTAAGACAGCAACATGTAAGAAATTCGTGTCTCAAATTAGAGAATTTGTTCGAATGATGCGTGATATAGCATGCATTTCAGGTGTTTCACTATCTTCAGTTCATTTTTCTGAGAAAAATCATGAAAGTTGCTGCTGGGTGGGTGCCCCACTTGTTGACTGACGGCAAAAAGAAGTCATTTGTTGAAACTGCCAAACATATTTAAATTATTTAATGAATATAACCAAAGGCAAATTGTGGAACTAGTGACGAAACCTGGGTACACTATTTCAAACCAGTGCGAAAGGTTGGAAACAAAATATGGGCGCCCAAACATAGCCGATGGCCAGTCATTGCCAAAAGGACCTTGAGTGTAAAGAATATTTTATGCAATTTTCTTCTCTGATGAAGGTTAATCATTACAGGTACCAATAAACAAGGAAAAAAGTGTGACTGAAAGGTACTATCGTGATGTAGTATATGTACTAAACAAACTGAAAACTTACTGCGAAAAATGTCACCCAGTCACTGGATTTAAAAATCGTTCGCCTCTTGTACGAGAATGCCCCAGCAAACACGTCTGTTCTTATATCGTTTTTTGCTAAGTCTGGTAACGTTACAGAGCTACCACACTACACTTCTTTCACTTTCTCAAAATTTAAAAAAACTCCCTCTCTAGTCGTAGGTATGGGTCACGCCGGGCTCTTGTTTCTGCCGTAAACCAGTGCCTTCGTAGTATACCCCAATCAGCCTATTGTGACGCTTTCGAGACTAAAATTGTGTATTTCTAACCGGGCAGAGTACTTTGAGGGTATGAAATACAGCCATTTACTATTTAGTTACTTATCAGAGGTTAAAGGGCTAACACCCAATACATTCCGAACCGCCCTCGTTATTGAGATGTACTGCACTGCATTAAGTTTACTTTAAACATAGATGTCATGTAAACGTATGATTGAAGAAAGAAGTTTTTGATGTCATTAAAGTGTAACACTTATATGTGTTTAGTCCATATAATATACAATCGTTTACAACTTAGAATACATTGTTCAAGCTCTATGACGAGCTAGCTTTCTATATAAGAATCATGCAAAACAATGAATACTTCTTGTATTGCAGCATGTTGTCACAATGCCAGTATACCACTTTATTGTAGATAATTACATAACATTAGCGTATACTGAGCAACTGTCCATGTATTCGAGAACAAATTCGTAGCAAAACTTGTATTGGTCCTGAAAGACATAGATATTTATAAATTAGTATAGACAGTTTACAAGAATAATTGTTTGCCATGTGATAAAAATAAAATAATAACTTTATCTATGTATGCGTCGCCTTATGTTTAACTTAAAGCTTGTATGAGCTTCTCACATATTATCAATTTGACAACAACGGACTACTTTATTTAACACAAATAACAAGACAATAGATATTGCATTATATTAATTATATACAAAAAATGCCATATTACAAAATTTATCAGGTTGTCAACGACATTTTTAGTTTGATGTTATAAGAACTACAGTGACTGTATTTGCGAACTAAATACGAATAAGCATTTAAACCTACAAAATTCGGGATGATTTGTCTCCTTCTGGCTTTGATGAATCTCATCGACTCTGCTATAGCAACTTCTCGTTCGCACTTCAACCGTTCTAGAACCGACCACATGACGCAGAATAGACCACTTCTAGACGCCCCGTCCCTTCAAAATGAGACATGTATACGTATCAAATAAAAACTTATATAGCTTATAGCTTTTAATGTAAATGAAACATTTAGAATTTAATTTGTAACCTTATGACAAACGAGTTTTATCAATTTCGGCGGTTTCATTGTTAAAAGAGTTTTGTATTTCCAAATAGTTATCATGGTAGAACAAAACGAAAGTGTTATATAACAGTATAATATATACCCACCCCTAAACACAGTTAGTTTTTTGACTACAATATGTGTTTTAGATCTTGTTTAAGAAATCCGTTGCTATTTAAAGAGAAATATATTTCGATGGAAATATGTTCATACTATTGTTTTATATTTTCTATGAAATTGATTTTCATTGCGATTCATATGATGGCGTTGAAGTGATGTCAATAGCATTATCTTATGTTGAAGTTGAAAAAGTATTGTCTTTAGGTGGCATTCGAAATTAAAGTTACTGCGTTTGTTAGTTTCCTTCTCTGTAACATTTATTCTTTGTATTTTGAATAGAGAAAGATGGCATGGGAAGAAACTAAATCATAAGAAACATGAATTTTTAAAATCTAAAGTAACGTGACAGTATTGTGATAACTTAATTTTTTGATATATCTGACTTCCGATGTAATACATGTACCAAATCTGAAATCTATAAATACAGTTTGTGATATGCAGCTGTTGTAAGAAATGGACTACGCTACAGAAAAAAATAATATTAGTTTAGTAAGATAGCATTTGCTTATTTAACAATATGCGTTTTATTCTCAAAATAAAAACAAGAACATTTTCATATTGTTTCAAATAAGACACTTCTACCATGTTAAAAGTATGAATATGATATATGGTGCTTCATGCCTCGAACATATTCTATGTTACGTTACAATTTAAATAGTACGTTCAGCAAATTGCATCCACTTCTCAAATCTCACTTTCCTGAAAGCGAATTACCAATTTGAAATCTTATTTTCTAAAACTGTCAGTATATATGAGTTTGACATTGTTGACATAAGCCATGGGCCTTAATATGTTAAAACACCTTTTCTCATAAATGTAATGATCTAAGAATTATAGTTGATATAGTGGAATAAGCAAACTATACTATAATTATGTTACTAAACTACTGAGTTTGTTTTAACGCCAAAGTAGATTTGCCTACAATCATTATTTGAATATATTTCAAGAAAGACCACAATAAAAAAAATAGTTCATACTATTTTGGATAGTGGAAGGTGCAATTGACTTTTATAACGTTGTACCGTAGTATACGTTGTACCCTGTTAATCTTTATTTACATAGTGCGTGGTACATGCGATTTTATAACTCATGAACTTTTAAATTAAATCTTGAAATAAATGCTTTATTAACCAATGTCATATAGTTTATTATATATAATTATATACTTTGGAGATTCGAACCCACGGCCTCTGCGGCGTCAGCGCCTAGCACAGTCTCTACCAACTGCACCACCGCAACAACGCCAAGAAACGTTGCGCATATAGTCATTAATGTGCTAAGCGCTGACGCTGCAGGGTGGCCGTGGGTTCGAATCTCCAAAGTGGCAAAAAAATATTTCCGAAATTGTCCGTGGTCAGGTGAATAAGACATGTGTCACTCCTCTCCATTGAGTCATTTAAAGTCGGAATAATTCAAAATATTGAATTTATATATGATAATACCCGCCTATTTGTCCTGTGTTCATTAATGGTGACGCCAATATATGCGCTATTTGCCCAACGTGTTTTTGGCGTTGTTGCGGTGGTGCAGTCGGTAGAGACGTCGTCATTAATGCGTTAGGCGCTGAGGCCGCATGGACCGTGGGTTCGAATATCCAAAGTGGCAAAAAACATTTCCGAAATTTTCCGTGGTCAGGTGAATAAGACATGTGTCACTCCTCTCCATTAATTCATTTAAAGTAGGAATAATACAAAATATTGAATGTATATATAATTATATAGTTAATTATCATACAACATATTTTTTAAGTTAGAACGTTACCAAATTTGAGTAACGTATATGCTACTTACATACACTGCACGACGATTGGCCTTCGATCAGAAGTATATGTAACTGATTTTTCAACATCTGCTAGCAGGTGCATCATGTGTACTTTGATTTGTGAAATATCACCATTCCATGATGTGAAGTGGAACTGTTTTACATCTCTGGATTGTAACTATAATTTGGTTTTGAAAGGAACAATAAGAAATATAAGTTATTTATCTAGTCGCAAAATAAACAAAACAGTGTGTAATAGTAAACAGAGTATTGATTATTTTGTGCCAGGAAATATAAAATGTTTTAGAACAACAATAATAACATACATTTAACCACCTATTTTCAAATGTTCAACAGTACAGTATCGTTACTAAAAATCAGTTCATGAATTTAATTATAAAAGTAATCTTTTATGGTATGACTACACTTAAACACACATTTAACACTATAAACCATAACGAGACGAACGGATTTCTACAAAACAATAATAACATGTGCCAAACTGACATGACATTAAAAATGTATTGCTTTTTCTTACGAAAAATTGTTCTTTTAATCGACTTGATATGTTTCCCGACAAATTATTTCAGAAAAAACAATTGGAAACATTCGTAATCATTACCAGACATGCATACAGTCAATTCTATTTCAAATTATTTGCTCTGTGAACAGATTAAAACAGATGAAATACGTTTTATTTTGAATCGGCAGCAAAAGATATAAAACCTAACATAAGTATAAAAAAATATGCCCTTGTTGAACCCTTTAAACTATCATATTGTCCTTAAATATAGTAGGTAGTTAATGAAGCTTATATATTTCCCGGGCACAATCTTGAACATTTATTTTTATTTCATACATATTATGTGCGTGTTTTGCTGTATATAATTTTGTCATACAAACTTTACCCGGCCATTAACCCCTTGGAACGAATATCTAATCGTCCTCAATGTATAACTGTTGAGTACATCTTCACGTATGAGTTCGATGGAAAACTGGCCTACTGACAAAATTGCATCTTGAGGCAAAGGCCAATACATGCAGTCCTGCAATAATGTTTAAAACATTTTAAATGTTTAATGATTTTCATCAACTGACTTATTATGATTACTTTAATGACATTACAGGTACAGAAAGTTTGACATAGACTTGAATGGCGATAGATGAACTCGTGTTCAAATGCGCAATAAAAATCAAATCAAAATAATAACCAAGAATTAATTTTAGAGCTTGCAATTCAATATTAGAAGTCATCGTTTGTTAGATGCTCTATTAAAAGTCTGCATTCACGTTTTCCTCAGATTAGTAAATTTATTGAAAGTGTTTGTGCTTCTGTGATACATGTGTGTTTTAAATGCAACGTATCGTGATGGACATACTGTACATTATCGCCTTCTTTACCGGCACATATACGTCAACAAAGTGAGAATTATATATTGTTAATGACCATAGTGTCTGTTTGTGTCTTTTACTATAGGAATATCGGAAATTGAACCGGATGAAACGTTGTAATTTAATTACATTTAATTGTAGGTTATGAAATATGTAGATATGCAAATGCTATAATGTATATGTATCGAGTTCTCCAATTAAACGTATTTACCTGTGGTATGTCATCGTCCATTAGCACAATTGTAGATACTTCATAATCCCGTACCATTCTTACAAAGTCAATAATTGTATCTTTCAATGGAACTTGTGTTATGATCAGCGAGTCCAGCTTCTTGTATGTCTGTAATTAGTTTGGTGCAAGAACTATTACACAATATAACGATTATGTAATCACAGTATCATTTTAGTTAATCGTTATTAAATATATGGAACATGAGGATATTAAATGTATTGTATTTCGATGAATTTACAATTCTTACCGAAAGTACAGCTGCATTGATATAATCGTCAGTACCATCAGTTAAAAGCATTGGTCTGTATTCATCAGCTAAAACGTAAAGCAGTCGTGATGTTAAGGTAATAACAAATAAACAAATATAATAGAAAAACATGTATATATGATTGTAAGGAATGGTATCATCAGTTTGAAAACTGTATGATCAACGTTACAATCACGGTAAATTAAGATCGGTGTTATTGTCTTAACAGTGGTTTAAACGAGATTTGTGTTAATTTTTGATATAAATTCTACACTTTAAATATACATATTATGTCATGTACGTGGTAGTATATTCTCATTCCTTGTCTTTGGTCGGTTTTCTGGCAATTTCGAATCACTGAACTTGTCCCGTGTCGCACTTGTTGCAAATCCTGTGACATCTTCAGAGTCATTCTCCACAGCATATTTGTCTTCTTTTATTATTTCCTGAATTGAAATGAAAACATATTAAAAATTACAATAAATATACTTTGTACCAGGTTTATAAGGCAGTAACTTAAATCAGTACACTATGTTCCGGAAAGTGAACAACAACGACAGCAGTTAAACTTTGCCATCTTCTGATATGACATATACCTGATTATATTTCTGTTGTTCCAATAATGTCATTACATATAAAAAAAATTAGCACATTAATTAAACATCATAGTAGATAGGTGAATAGTATACAACTATATACCTTTCTAGCGGTCAATGGTTAAAATTATGTATCAAAGGAAAAGGACTATTGACCCAAAGCAGGAAACTATTGACCGAGACGCAGTTCACTACTTCGGGTCAATCGTCACTTTCCGAGGATAAATAATTTTAACCATTGACGCTAAAAAGGTAGATAGTTGTTTTATTATATTGAATAACATTCAAAAAGGTAAGTCGAGAAGTAATAGTTTTTCACCTCACTTCATTCATACTTACACTGCATTTTTAACAGAGGTGTGCAAAGCATTTTTGTCGTAGCCTTTGTATGTCTGTTCTCCACTAACCAATTCAACTATTACGGTTACATTCCTAACCTTCATAATTACATTCTTTGACTTTAAATATTTCCAACTATTAAAAGTACAATGTCACTAGTATTTAGCTACATGCTTGATACGCTCTTGATCAAAATAACGTCATCAACGCCAATACGTATACAACCTGACGTTATTATATAAACATATCAGTTGTGGCAAATGGTTTAATTAATTGTATTTAAGCGTTAAAGAGTGGAAACTTTAGTGTCAGTTTTATTTTACGGAATATATTAAACAGTTCAGTTTAACTGTTGTTTTATCGAGTAGAGCAAATGTAGTTTGAATGGACTATCAGCATGAGAACGGAAGAATATTTCGATTGAACTATTGACTCGGTAACCGGGTGAAACCGGTTTCGACAGAATAAGTGGTCAATAGTTATTTTTTGAAGGAATAAGAGGTCAATAGCTCATTTTATTTGATCTGATTAGTTCGGAGTTCAACCAATCAGATTGAAGCATTCATGATGACATATATTAATTCAGATTATCTATCAGTTAAGGTTGAATATTATAAAATGGAACGGTACGAGTTCACGTATGTATCTACCAATTCCAACATTGTTTAATGGACAACAGTTTTACAAACATTCAGTATAGAACTTCAAGCAAGTTTTTAAATAAAGAATTTCTACAATGAATATGATTGTCTATTACCGTCAACATTTTATCACCTTTTTATAGAATAGACAACAATATCGCCAATCGTTTTGATTGAACATTATAGCACACTAGTACTTAATTAAATGTCAATACAAGCACAATGCATTATAATAAAATTAATAGGTGATATTGTTGAATATTATTTATTGCAATATTAATTGATTGTTCTTAAAAGGATCTAGCATGCCCGTACGCTGTTTGCTTACTGCTATTGATCAAAGTCAGAGCGTCAAATAGATTGCGTACAAACTAATCAAATCTAAAAAAGAACGTTTATAAAAACATACCTTGTATTCAGTTTGAAGTTTTGTTTCATTACACCCTGGTGTTTTATTTTGAAGATTCTTCCACATGTCTCTGTACTCCTCTGGTTTACACACAGTAGCGATCGGATTGAGTACATCCAAAACTGCTTGGTGAAGGAAAACATACTGTTCCTGACAGTATGATAGGGGAAATGTTTTCAGTTTATGTAAACATTAATTTGAAATATTTATTAGATGAATGTTATTAAGGACCATCTATATAAAGTAATCATTAACTACTCTGTTAAGAATGGTATACTTAACAAATTGTCAATGTCAATATTTCAAATACCAAATATTTATTATAATTTTATAACAAAACTCAGTATACACACAGCTGAACGTGAGATTTGTATACAGGTGAAAGGATTCTGTATTATAAAATTATCATTTCATTAACAATTTTAAGGAAGTGATTAAATAAATCAATGAGCAGCCGTCAATATATTATACTTAGCAAATATCTGACATTGTTACAGGTCGATATTGAAACGTCATATGTGTCATATCTCCCATCTCCCAATTGGTTTATCATTTACATTATTAAACAGTGTATGTGATTTACTTTCGGCAGCTGCATTGCCTTCAGTTATATTTACTCATTATCAAAATCTGAACAGAAGAACAATTGTGCCCCTCCAATATATAGTTACACTTGTTTGGACCATGTGCAGTCGTTGATCTCTCAGCTCAGACACACACGCATGTACGTTGATGGAACCCTCGCTCTTTCCTTGATCATACAGATAATCTAGGGCTATGAATGTCCCGGTTCTTCCAACACCAGCGCTGTGAATACAATTTATCAACTTCATATGCCAACATAAAAGTTATATTTCACGTACGCGTGAGAGTAAAAAAAACATGTATCTTGGTTTGACCAACCTGCAACTGTTTTCTGAAATAATTCGAAAATAAAGTTCTGCCCTCAATAAATAGAGTTTAAAGTAAATTGTTCATAATTGTGATAACATGTAAATGATATTGTATACCGAGTGTATAGTGATATTATACCTGCAATGCACAATCCACGGAGTGACACGTGCTTGCATGCTGTGTTTCACCTTCTTCCACAACTGTACGAGAGATAAGCATGTATTCGGCACATCTTTATTTGGCCATGCAGTGAAGTGGTATTGAGTGACCTCAATCTGAGAGCAAGAGCCCGACTGAATTTATAAGAACATCGTTAGGAAATAAAACAAGCCAAAAATATGTGTATCAAAATATAAAACTATTGTCATTCATATGTCGAAAACAGTAGTTCCTGTTTATTTAAGTATTGGATGGCGGTATTACTGTTGTGTGACAAACGAAACATTTTATTAATATAGCCATTATAACTGATACAGTATATACATTGAAAATTAATTTTTCATGATATTAAATGTACATACCATTTTACAAGTAAACGTTCGAATAGTAAACTCAGAATACACGTCCTCGGACACAGTTTTTATACGAAAGTTACCGTATTTCCCTTCTCCCATTGAAGGCCAGTACTGGATACACTTTACCTGAATCACATATATGCCTTAATCACATGGATAGGTCGTATGTTTTATTATACATGGTTCATTTCATAGACTTATAACATATTGTCTTATTGATCATGTATTCTACAAATATAGATTATTTCATAGCATAATTTATACAGGGTGATAAAATAAGTACAAGTGTTTAAACTATAAAATATGACTGAAATCTTCGGTTAAAGGGTTCTCATATTAGTATAAACTATAATCCCTCTTCATGGAGCACATACATACACATACACAGTAAAATAGTTATCCGCTTTACTTCGTGCAAGTTCCAATATGTAACGAAATGATGCCATTCTCTAATGCAAATTTCATCTTATTTCTATTGACATTATATATTTATTTTTTACTCACAAAATGATACCTAGAAAAGTCATGCGAAAACTAGAAATTGTGATTTTTAAAATCCACATCCACACAAAACTGCAGTATTGCCGCCCGTTTTAAATTAAAGAAGATTGCTCTAGTTTTTTTAATATGGATAGAATTTTATTAAACTTTCCAGTTTTTAAGTTTAATGTTTGTTCGTGCAATATCAAAAATAAAAAAAAACAACATATGTTACCGTACAGATTGATTGGTATTACCTCCGCATAAACACACCCATTCTTGACATTTGGCGAACAAATGTATATTTAACAAACAATGCAAAAACAATATTTAACATTATTTACATATAGCATTTATTCAAAACTAATACACAGAGGCATGCATAAAATAATGATTGTTATGGAAATGGTAATTATACGCTTGAATTTAACTGTTTAGGGCTTTTAAAAACAAAATTATCTCGACAGAATGTCAATTGTTTTCAAATTTGTAATAAAAATATATCGTTTTGTTTAATATTTTGATATAGTGTATGGATAAACTTTCCTTAAAACTTCACAATATACTCTTTGATACCTATTCTAATGACAATCAAAATAGAAAATACATGTTACCGCGTAATTTGTGAAAAAATAACTCTTAAAGTATGCCCTCGTTGAATAAATTGCATTTGTAAAATTAACGCTTTTATACTAAATGAGCATACGTGTGTAACAATTAAGATTTCTATTATATTTTATATTAAGGTTAAATTGCTATAAACAATTATTTTATACCAGTGTGCATATTTCATTGATTGAACATAATATAAGAGACCACTTTCAGGCGTATCCGTGATAAGCGTACCATCCGAAATAGGGTGAATTGTAGTATAATTGTACGTAGCGACACTGACACTTGCTTTCCTTTATACGCGGAACTGGGGCCCATGAAAAACTATAGTAACTGTTATTAAAGGCCGTAAGCAATGGAAGTATGTAAAGTTTTAATTTTCATTTTATAATTCATTAATATCATTTTTGAACATAAGCATATATCTTCAATATTACATTTACTCCGAATAGTATTACATTGCCGCTGCGAAATGGAAATGGTTATCTCCCTTGATTTGTGACGCATTACACGAACCATGCGCTATATTTCGGTGTGTCTTTGAACAAAAAAACGTGTTAAGCTGTGTTGGTTTGGGATGAAATATGAAATGTTTGTTGAATAGGGATGTGACCGCTTTTTTTAAACATAACATCCAAAATGGATGGATGGATGAAATGAAATTGATGTTTGGATGAATGGATGTGTGGATGGATGGATGGATGGATGAATGGATGCGTGGATAGATAGATTATTTCAACAAAATGTCAATGGATAGATGGATGGACTTCCGGGAAAACTATTACATATGTAGACGGACGGACAGACGGATATTGTTTTGGATTGACTGGTTGGTGGGCGGACGGACGGAACGACGGACGGATATATATATATACTGTCAGAAATGACAATATCAAGCTCACGTTAGAAATAGCATTAGAAATTTCAATTCAAAAGTATTACATGTATTATAGGCGTATTATCGTTTCAATAATTGGAGGTGGGCAACCTGGGGAGCGGGAGGTTGTGAGGGACACCTCTCCTCCGGTTGGTTGTAATACAAAGGCTTCCCTAAGAATATTTCGATATCTTCAACATTAAAAGCTGTGTTTTAGTGCGTATCTAGTGAGTGTTAGGGATAAATTATGTTTGGTATTTACTTCCCAATAGTTTATATAGTGAATTTTAAACATTTATTGAAGTCAAAACGATAATATGTATCAAAAAACAATCTTTAACTGGACTTAAACAACGGTACCTCAAGCACTGGAGCCACAAAATGGAAAAATATCAAAATAGTTTTGAAACCGTTACCTTATGTACTGAAAACCATGCCGTGGGAGAGAATTTGATATTGACAATACCTCCCGCTGTAGGAGGTATGAGATTCCACATTCGGATTTGTTTTTATAAAACCAATTGCTACATTCCTTTTTCAAGGTAAAATAATGGTTGTTCATTCAATAAGTTTTAATATTTATTTATTAAACATCAAGTGCAAAAACAGATATATGAATAGAAAGAATAAAACGTGAACCTCCACCCGATTTCAAACTTATGACGTGGGAAGACTATGGATGATTTTGTCATCGATAGTGGGGGTACAGGAATAAACTACATGCATTTATTTGCATTGCTTATGACCTTTAAAGCAAATGTATTTCAATATAATGAAACAATGAAAATATTATGTTATCCAGAGAAACATAGATATGATAATGCTAAATAAATAGCATAAACACATACTGGATAAATAGAGCACTTAATGATTGAAAGGTAAAACAGCCACTTCAAAATTGCCAATGATTACATGTTTGCCAATAACGTACGGTCACGATAAATATAAAAGTAAATGCTACATACAAAACAATATACTCTTAATTAAGCCCGATATACCAATTTTATTGAAACAGTTGGCAATGAAATAAATCAGTTATTTTGTTATTTGTGGGGTCAGTTATAGATATATTTTAATAACTCGACTCATTAAAGAATTTAAAAGTTTCCTTTAATTTTGTTTCAAAACTCTTCCAAAGAAATCATTGCTTCATCATACACAGTAATAATAAGGGTTGTCCTTGTGTTCAGTAATTATATTAATTGATATGTTCAAATAACTACTTTTAATAAAAATCAGACAGTTTTTGTAAGTGATTGTTTTAGCTTCAGTATATCATTATTGTGATTATTAAATACAACTGAGCCACTTATCTGATAATATTTTTTATATCATTCCTGCAACATACCCGATTGTCCTCTTTGCAGTTGGTCAACATTACGATAGTCGCTATCCTGTGTTTCCATACCATTCTCCATACATCCTCCACAGTGTCTTTCATTGCACCTATATGTAGCAGTGACAGAAGAAATGTGTTTTCACACAATAAGTTGATATCAATACGGTTACAAGAAAAATGCAAAGAAAATGTCAGGAATCCAGCGAGGCATCGATTGAATAGTTCGATTCTCTTCCATCAATCCACTCAAGGACCTATATAATTCCTTGACCCATTGCATTCTCTGACAGAATAAAACTATAAAGCTGCTATCTTTTGTGAGATCTAAATCCTCACTAGGATTATAAACCAATCAAATCGTGCTTAGTATGCACCCGAAAGTGTAAATAAAGTAACAGTGTCCTTGTTCTAAAATAAGTGAATAAAATTATGTTATTTAAAGTGTATGCAATGTCGTCTTATTCGTAAAGCGTGCGGGAAATACACCACACCAGCAAAATCGCTGTGGCGGCGAATGATAAATATTTCCTCCGTGTCCAAGTGATCAACATCAATCTAAAAACTTAACGCGTAAACGTGTGCGAGTGACGACTTGATGAATGAATGTGCATTCTGTTGTGATGAGCTGAAAATGGTTTTAATATAATATCTTTGAGCCATAGAAACCTATGAATAATTATCTAATTAGATATATTCTTACACATGTGTAATTATTCACAATAACACAAACTATGTTATTTACCTTGTGATGCAATATACATGTTGTCTTTATTGTAACCCTAGAAATATAAGATAGAACGCAATCGTTACAGTCTAAAAGTTTAAAAGATAAAATCATAAAAAAAATAATACTCATTATACAACGTTATACAAACATCATGGAATAAAGCATAATGTGTTTAATGTTCATATAGCAAAGTGGTTAATAACAGATAAATCTAAAATATGATTCTGGTTGTTAGTTTAAGGCAAAGCGTATTTAAAAAAATAATAATGTTCAAGACTATTATGGTTTCACGATATATTATATTTTTTCATTACATGAGATTAAACGACGATGACGTTGTTATGCATATACTACCTACTCGTATGTAACTAGCATTGATGAAGTCTGACGAGTAGTTCCCAGGTTGTAACGGTAGTGTGACACGATTCTTATCATCTGCAAATATTGAAAATACCAGTTGAAAATATCAGTTGAAGTAATCCAGAAGTTTTGAATTTACTTTGGATATTATATACTATACAACTATATAAACAATTTGTTTAAACCTGTTTCGATACATACATGCATACATTTCTCTATATCTGATTTTGGTCCTGTTTCTTGGTTTTGCTGCCTCATGGGTATCCAATTGAAACGTTGCCGGAATTTCCTACAATACAAAACATAATTAATGGTAAACAAGATATTGACTCATGTGCTTTTATGGTGGCAAAGGGAAAAATCGTATGAAAATATATATACAATATTATATATAAACTGTATTCTAATGACAACATGATTTTAATATGAAGGGTCCACTAAATATTCTCATTCCAATGTAAATATGTAAACTAGAAATATGTTGATTGAGCCGGCACTCAATCGTACACGATCTATGCGTCGACAATGTGCATCTTTCAGCAATTTCAGTGTTATAATATACTACTTTTGATATAACTAACTAATCAATTACAAACATTTATTGACTTTCAATTATTTTTTCCAACCAAACTTATTGCATTTCATGTCCGTTTTCAATCAGTTGAAATATTCAAGAATTTTGTTATTTATTTATTTAAACTAGTTAAAACTGGTAAAACCTGCAGCTGAAAACTGCTATAGGTATAGAAGTAAAGTTCATCTTAAGCATCTATGCAACTTGATAACTATTCTAAGGCACCATACACACTTATTAAATGTTCTCATTTTTTTATCTGTGCAAGAAATACGTCAAGTGTATTATCACGTAACTTAATTATTATTCAGGGCAATTATTTA
This sequence comes from Panopea generosa, assembly GCA_029582155.1. Taxonomy (NCBI): domain Eukaryota; kingdom Metazoa; phylum Mollusca; class Bivalvia; order Adapedonta; family Hiatellidae; genus Panopea; species Panopea generosa. Next base: position 34,126,105 of record CM055894.1, on the reverse strand, counting down.
AAAAATCAGAAAGATTCAAAATAACATTGTCAATGAAATAAAAATGCATCAGTTGAATTATAAACACCTTGTTGCTCTTGTTTCAACAATAACATATTCAATAATAACATATTCAAAAATAATCATGTTAATTGATTGATCTTAAGAAAAGTTAAACTACAGTCTACTATAATGTTAGTACATTGAAATTACTGTTACAAATATTTATGTTGCAATAGGGGTATTACGTCCATATTTGTTTTGTGGCGCGTGAGTGAGTTCTATACCATTTTATGAACACTATTTCATGCATATTTAATGTCTACGTAGTAGATGATACAATTATCAGTCGGTTGAATAATAAAGTAGTGAAAACACCATCGTGAAATATCAAAAGGAGCTTCAATAGACCTTAAATGCATCGTCCAGTAATACCAATAAAATAACATCAATAATACTATTATGACAATAATAATGAAACTTATATTTTTTTAAATAATTATATGCATATTAAAGTTAATATCGAAAATACATTGTACGTCTAAAATACATATGATTTTATCATTTGAATGTTATGCCTCCTTGTGGTAAACGACTATCGCTCCGCCCACTGGTCTAGTGGCATTGCTTGCCCATTTAAATGCAATGTGGTGTTTACTTAGACATCGTTTGTTTATTTGAGAAAGAGGCTACGTAACAAACTGATATGTCAATTTAAGACATGTAAGAAGTACCGTAGATTTCATAAATAGCAAAATCGTACCCACCTTGAATTCTCTATACAAAGAAGAAGGATCATTTGTCGCATTTCTACACACGCTTCTCAGTTGTTTTACTGAGATTGGTTTTAATGGCGTATTACCATATACAGGATCGTCAATCAACTGTTCAATGTTTTCAGGATCATCTTCATCATCATCTTTGACTATATGTGTGTAATAAACAGATGAGATATATTAGAATAGAAAAGTTCAATCTCTACTCTAAATAGCATGTACTACTTATTTCGTTGAATATTGAATATGTGCCATTCATTAATAAATATGAGAGACTTTTCCATTGTATTCAACTATTTCACCGTTCAATCTGGAATTACCCGACAGAAAATGTTTTTAACAACAGTTACGATTCGTTAATGTTTTGGTTTTGTGTTACGTTGTGCCGTGATCGAACTGTTTAGATACGTTTTATGTGTAACATGTAGCATGTAGTATAATTAATTAGTCATTGCTGATGTTTATGTTATATTGAGGAGGCATCAAATATAAGTCAAAGTTGCATGGTTACGATAACATGTTTTGCGGTCAAAATATAAAATTGTCTATTTTATTTTGTCAGTTATTAAATCTACAAAATAAATCATACATGTAACACTGATTGTGCAGAGGAACATATTTTCAAACGTTCGTATTTCAGAAACACACAGTTCTGATTGTGTTTTCAGAATGTATTTCACTAAAACAATCATGACTACATTATTATAAACAACTTGCCATAATGAAGCAAGAGTTTCTACAGATGACTGCAATGATTCTTAATAACTTACAACAGTAACTGTTGTGTAAACCGATGTTTTCATATATACGAGGTTGTGCCTGTAAGTGTTCTCTGAAATATAAATTGAGTATTTTTATCATAAATGATTGAAGTCTTGCGTCATTTTCTTTTACATGTAAAATGTATATAGCTATGAATAGATAAGACTCTGAAATGGGGGTTGCAGTGGTAGAACATCGGCCAGCCTACGACCGTATGATTGACATGGCGTTTGATCTAATGCCACGAATACTTAGTAATTGTTTTGCTCAGATATATTTGTACAGTTTTATCTGATCCCTGTATAATAGCTTTAAAACCATGGTCCTACTGATTACGAAAATCACAACACAAAACAAATATTCTATCAATGATGACCACTGTATGCACCAACGTAGTCTGACTTGTCAATAACATTTTGCATTATGTTTATATTTTGTCGATTTAATCAGTATAGAACTCCAACAAAAAATACAACTTGTTTATGAAACAGCATGCACACGTTTATGGTCTCAATATTCATTATGATTAGGGTATGTTTTTATAATCATAATTAAGCGTGAAATTACATGAATACACATATGTAAACGATATTATTTAATAAACAGAAGAAAGACATTAGGATTATAACTCACCATCTATCTATCTATCTATCTATCTATCTATCTATCTATCTATCTATCTATCTATCTATCTATCTATCTCTGTCTGTCTGTCTGTCTGTCTGTCTGTCTGTCTGTCTGTCTGTCTGTCTGTCTGTCTGTCTGTCTGTCTGTCTGTCTGTCTGTCTGTTTGTCTGTCCATCTTTTCTTTTTAAAATTTAACATTTTCCTAAATGTAATGCTCCTTTTATTATTTGAATGGCATTGATGAAGTATTTGGAACAACTTTAAATTCTTGTCTTGTTTAACTTGTGAATTCCAAAACAATGATGCTTGGAAAATTCAGGTCTAAGCACATTATTTCTGGCATATGCTTTCATTTGTTCAACAGTGTACACACTAAATAGAATAAAAAACTCTCATGAATGAAATCTCTCCACTATTTGTCTATTTTAGCGCTGCAGTTGTCAACGAACCCTTATAATAATTTGGATATTTCTATGAATACGAGTTGGAGACAATGACATGTATCAATTTCATCCGCCCGTTTCAGAATTATGTATGAAATCATAGACTCCCCAATACTTCCAAGAGTCGTATATACTCGTAAAATTCACTTGTAAACAAAAGAACCAAGGAACATGCAGTTTGCTCAAGAGTTCATGCCTTAGATGATAGCCACTATCAGTTAATGTCTAAACATTGTAATAACATATATAGTTAGAGCAGTTTGCAATGACCCGAAAACTTAAAGCAGTTATAGAAATTTATATGAGCCAGAAAACAGTAACTGTTGAGAAATGCAAACTTGTGTAGCCCAGCCATATTCCCCTTCAAACGGGGAAAATTATATCGAAATCAAAATCATATTGTGTTTACATGGCACACTTATTAACGCAGTATCAATATATATGTATATGTGAATGACTAAATTTGTACAACCATATTTGTTGACAAATAAGGTTATTCATACAAGATCCTCATCAAGGTGCCTAACGGCGTTGGTAGCATGTCTCTGTGGATTGGCAAAAATAGATATAGCTGGTATAGAACCCTTATGTAGCATTCTAAACATACATTTGCCATCAATACTAGGTTTATAAGAACTCCTACATTATGTCCGTATACATTACCACAGTGTGTGATCATTGTTTTAATATCACAATTGAAAATGCATATCGTACCTGTCACGTGTGTCTATGCTTATGTCACCTTTCTCTGCAAAGAAATGATTATATCATGCAATACCGTTAAACACATTCCAACATGTTTAATTTGTTCAAAGTAAAATTATATAAAAGCATCATAGCGTTTAACGTGACGGCTGTGCTTTCTACGTGTTATATTTGTCAGATAGTACGACATCATCTAAGTACCTTACACTTTAAATATTAACAAAATAAACTAGTTCAATACGTTTTCATGATGTAATAAGCGTAGACACAATCACGATACTTACAAACTTACAAAACCAAATAAAGATTTCAGAAATTCGTATACTTAGAATGGCTTAATTAAATGTTTCATAATACCAGTAAACGTATATTTGAATAAGTAAATGAAGATGTTTAAAGAATACTGATTCATATACAATGTAGTTGTAATAAATTATTTACATTATACAAAACCCATCTGAGAAAATGCATATCCAACAACTTACTTTTACCTCGGAGTTGTCCATTCTTTCTTTTAAACAGGAATATTGAAACTACTACTCCAATAACCACCAAAATGATGACGAGGCCTACACCTCCAATAATTTTTTGTCCAATATCTTTAATACCTTCTTCGATTGTAACATCTGAGAAATAATATAATCAATGTTAACAAGCAAGGCGTTTTGCAACATAATGAATTTATCATAATAAAACTCATTGGTATTTATTTGATAAAATATATAATGATTTATTACATGTATATTTATATTACTATCTAACAAGTATAAACCATTCAACAGAAATGATGTTCCTTTGTCATACCGTTGCTTAACTTACCATCATGTGTCGTAAAGTTCAATATATATGTAAAAGGGCTAGTCCCGTTTGCATCGTAAGAATACACCCGGGCGTAGAATTGGGTCCCTTTCGATAACATGTCCAAACTAGTACTCACCGGGAATCCTTTTCATACCACCTAACACATATGTGCGATTATACCATGACAAAAGTTTGAATATTTCCTCCGTGAAAGCCAGTTTCCAAGGAAACGACTACATTAGTTTCACCGATATTTGTTCTGTTGAATTTTCGAGGCCTCGTTAGAGCACCTGTGAAAATGTCAACGGTATAACTTTAATGTGGAGAGTGTATATTGTTAAGAAACATTTTTTTTCACATGCAAACTTTTGAAAAGTTTTATTTTCTTAACGACAAATTGATCCATCAGTAGAAATATTACATTCAACATCATAAGCATGGTCTTTTACAATACAATTTGAATACCAATTTGAGTCAAAACGGGACATGAGATTGTATTGTTGCAATACATGTTGCAGAGTTAATAGCAGTTTGAAATTGAATAATATATGTAACTCAACATGCGCTACTCATCAGTGTTGACATGCATGACTTTGATGATCAGTAAAAACTGTAAATTACTTCTTAGCCCAATATAATCATCACTCCAAAATATAGTGCATAAACACTTCCCATAAGTACATGGCGTTCAATAAATAAACATAAACACGATGTATGTTAGGTGACCGAATACATTTTTGTCATTTGTATGAAGATATGATGTGTCCTAGAATTTGCCTGAATAAAAGACTCGACGGATTATGTGTTTACAGAAACAATGATTGAACTTTTTACAGCGTTTAATGACCTATTTACCAGACAATCGCAAAAGAGCAGTATACAGCTTTATAGTATTTTATTAGCGTACCATTATTATGAGATCTGAAATAAATTAATTATGATCCGAAACCTGGTACAATAAGGCTAACTACTGATAGCATAATATTAACATAGTTTTAATAACCGTGGAATGATTATGATATTTTTAATATTAGATCAGTAGAGTCGTGTCGCTTAAATCGTAGATGTGTTGCTTTTAAATCCTTTTACACATTTTATAATGCTACATGTTTTATTTTTGCTAAAACAATGACGAACTCTATCAAACGGATGGGGCTGAATATCGTCATGTGTGTTTCTCAAATCGGTTGTAAGTATATCTATATAGGAATCATTACAAAAATGATATCATAGTTTGTGCTAGAAAACTTGACCGTAGTATGCTATACAATCTTATGGAAAATTACTTACTTTGTGAAATAAGTTTTATTACTGTACAATTCCTGCCAACATTGTTTTTAACCTCCAATGTGTAGTTGGTAAAATCTCTCTCTTGTATATCATTTATTTGTAGATATGCTATACGGCCGCTCATTAGTTCTTCCTCATTATAGAATTTAGTCATGACAGACGATATTTCATGTGACACAGTAGTTCTGCTGGTGTTCTGTATTTGTACACCATCATCTTGTCTGGTAAAACGTACGCTGTTTGCAGGCGGATAACTATAGAACGGAACGTCTATCCTCACATCACCTGATCTTGCGCTCGCGAAGATTAATTTTTGAAGTATTATCTTGGGTGAAACTAGAAAGTAAAACGGCACAAAAACAGTTTATTTGCTAGCTCAATATAAAAAACAACAGATCATTCATATGCCATCTCATAACTGAATAATCATGGTAACGTAGTGTGTAAATGTACGTGCGTGCGTGTGGTCATGTGACATTTTTCTGTTATAATGTGCATGTTGCAGTATTTGTAAGAGAATAGATTGACGGGAATTTATTTTCACTATCTTGTATTAAAACAAATGGTTCTGGTAAATTATGAAACATTATCTCTTGTGACATATTTCCTGGAGTGCCCCAATGTTCCTTACTTAGTCCACTTTTATTTCTTATTGATATAAATGATATTGCTGATGATCTTAATAGTCTCTCACGTTTTTTTTTTGCAGTCGACACATCATTATCCTTCTCTTCAGATTCTATAATTGAAAGAATGATAAATTCTGACCTAAACAGGTTAAATACTTGATCAAAGAATTGGTTAATAACATTTAATCATACTAAGGCAGACGCACTGTTTATCTCAAACACTACCAGAAACAAGGAGTTCGGCATATTGTTTAATAACACACCACTTGAATTAAGCAATACACATAGACATTTAGGAGAACATTTTGACAATAATGGTAAATGGGTTACATATATTAATTCAATATTTATATTTTGTATGAAAACAATCCTGTTCTTCGCAAACTTAAATACGTACTCAACAAAACTACTGTTTTAAAACTAAACAAATGCTTTATTTTTACATATGTTATAATATGTTTGTGAACTTAGGGACGGAGTCTGAGTTATTAAAATCTGTTCAACTTGAAGCAGCCAGGATAGCTACGAGTCTACCTATATTCTGCAGTAAATATAATATTTATCAATCATCTTCAGTAACGCTTTTGCAAAGATGTGAACGTAAAACAAACTATATTATTTTATAAAATTCATAACAACACTGTTCTATTATTTTATAAAATTCATAACAACACTGTTCCAGATTATCTTAAAAAGATAATACCGGCTCTGGTAGGTGAAAATTCACATTACCGTCTCCGTAACTATGAAGACTATATAATACCAAATAACTGATTAAGACTATCAAATTAATCCTTTGTGTTGTTAACTGTAAGAACATGGAATAATTTAGATCTTAATGTTAGAAAATTACCATCATTGGCACTGTTTAAAACAGCTATAGCAAGTGATAATAACTCGGTTTTTTCATTACTTGATAATTACAATCACGGCAAAAGAAAATTGAATATTATACATACACGCTAAAGGTATCAATGCTGTTCACTTAATTATCATTTGTTAAGAGTTAATATTGTAAATAATCATAGTCGTAGTTGTGAAAATGCATGCGAAATTCCGTATAATTTTTTCTTTGATTGTTATAACTATACTGTTCAACGTCAAAAATTGTTTACATCTCTACAAAATAACGGTATTATTACTTTAGAGTTGATGCAATGTGGAAGTGCTCTCACGAGGAAAATTTGCATATCTTCAGATCGGTTCAAGGGTTTATTACAGCATCTTAACGCTTCTAGTATGCCAACTTTAAATCTAAACTTAAACCATATTTACCCCATCCACACTATTTTCCTATTCCGAAATCGAACACTGGTTCTTGCACAACATCTCTCTCTCTCTCTCTCTCTCTCTCTCTCTCTCTCTCTCTCTCAAATCGTCTCCTTTTTCCTTTTTTTCTTTCTAGCGCGCGCGTATGTGTGTGTGTGTGTGTGCGTTTGTGTGTATGTGCGAGTGTGCGAGTGTGAATGAGTGTGAGTGTGTGCAGGCAAATTTGTGAAAGGCAACATGAGTTAATATATGTTATTATATATGTTTAGCCATAGTCATGTTATTCGTAAACTGCAACAAATGAGCAGAATTGCCAAAAATGAATGGGTGTCATCAAACCATCGAAATCATGATAAAGCAAGTTGATCGGAGATCGTGGGTTGTATCTAATAATGTATCATTCTTAAGATAATTCTTACACTTGAACTCAATAATGATTTTTTTTTTAAAAAAAACACCACTTAGAAACCAAGCTTGTTACATGTAACCATGTTTATTGAAAGACATACATGAACTATTTGTATCGACTATGTAGAAAGTGTATGCATACTTTAAAATTTATCCTATAGAACTAAGTCTAACAAACCAAATTTATATTTTAAAGTTACTTTTTGTTAAGATCAGCACAAAGCTTAAGTCAAAGCCATAATAGTTACATGAAATGATTAAATGTACATGTAATGTATTTTGTATGCCATGTATCATGATGGATACTTATGTTCAATTGATAGATGTTATATTAGTTAGTTAGTTACTATGACAATATTTAATTTGGTATCAAAATAAGAAACTATACAAGAAAGCTACTTACAATGTACATCTAATTCTGTTGTTTGTGATTTTATATGAACACCTTTCAAGCGAGTATATTCGTTACTAAACTCGCATGTAACGGCCTTCTTGTTATGGAAAGAGGATAGTAATTTGAATACGAGTCTGTTTGTTGTATCAGGTGTACCATACTGAGACGTCCAGCTGGTTGCGGGAGCTGGATTTCCGTTGTCATCGGCACTGGCCTTACACAACAAATACTTATCAGTCTGGTTCTCACGCCATGGAAAAGGTGAACTGGGCTCAATTGTAGCATTTGATGGACTCCCTAAATAATTTTGTTTTTTAATCATTTTATATGTTTGGTTTAATAGTACTTTAATAAATATTGATGGTGTTGAAAGGCTATTCATCTGATTGTTATATCTGAGATATATATTTCAAATATATTTCAAAATAGATACATAGTAACAATAAGTATAATTTAATGTTAAGAAAATATTTATTATTTTTTTCTAAAATATGTTCAGATAATCCTTTATATTATATAGTTAATGAATTATTGTCATCATTTGTTGTATATTTGTTATATTCTGACAAGCGCCGTTATCATTTCTTTGACTAATAAATATGCACCATTCTGACACTGTTGCCATGGTTGCATTGCTAATATATAGACGATATTACTGTTATAATTAAAGAGAATGATTATTATGTTCTAGTCATGCATTTATGTACTTACACCACACATTTAGACTATGTTTGACGCTCGGGAAATCTGTCTGTCCACTGATGCGAGTCATACATGTAATGGTCTGGTTATTGTCTATTTTGCCAGGAGTGAACGTCACAGTACTCGTTACTGTCGTCAGATTATTGGGAGTAATTGTAAAAATATTTGTTACATTTTGTAGAGTAGTCTCCCCTTTCTTCCAGGTGACTATCGCTGCAGGTCTTGTAGCAGATGTTGTACATACACGTTTTGTTACATCTCCAGATAGAACAATCCAACTTCCTGAAGTCGTCTTGTTGGCTAATGTTGGTGTTGTAGTAGATACTGAAAAAAGGTTTTCAATATACAATGTTTGAACTTTTATATTGAATAATAATCTTGAAACATGTAAAATAAGCTGATAATATTAGATTAGCTATGTCAAATAAAAAAGCTTGAATGAATTAACACACTTGTTGACATTAGTTATTTTCAATTTTTATTTGTTACCATATTTGTTGTTCTTACATATATTCAAAAACGTTGAAATAGATTTATTGGCTTTAATTGGTACATTTATAATAATGCTCCTTACAGCCTCGAATATAATGCCTTATGCTAATCTATTTCTAAGTATAACTTAAAATGGTTAATCTGTGCCTATTGCAGTCGGTAGCGTACATAAACAACATTTTGTCTTAAATAGTCTTATTTTTTTAAAATAAATGCAATACTTTCATAGTAACATAATTATTCAAATCAATTTGTCTGTAATATTGCTAAGATAAATATACGAGTATATAAAAGTTAGTTATGTGTTTTGACACGTGTTTCTGTACTGTACAAACAAGTACGGAACATGACAGTTATAACTGTTGCAAATTTATTTTCTCTTATAATTTTTCAAACTATTAAAATTGTGATTGGTCTGGTTTGTAGATTAGACATTATGTTTGTTTAGAAATAATTATATCAAAATATATAACATACCTTGTGAAGGCCGTGAAATCGAAATAATGCTATTTGATAATGTAAGATAATTAAAATTACAACAGCCGTATAATTGATTTGTTGTATGCTTTGGAGGCACGTTCACAAGGTATGCTATATATGTGGATATAATTATTTGTAAACAATCTTTGAAGATACGGATATATAACTTGAACCGACTTATATAAGCTAGCATTATATGTATGTTAATCTCAATACAATTGATATCGATACCAATCATCCGTTTTTGGTTTTTGGTATGATAGAATTATAGTGTATAGTGATAGATTTGAATGACAAAATAAATGTACAGCATTTCAACCATATGATAATCTTATTACATGTCTGAATTACATTAGAATAAGACATATTGAAATAACCTCTAAACAGTGTGTTTCCAGTGACATGTTTTGTTTGCGATTTTACAATACAATTATGTGTAATGGGTACAACTAGAGCTATACTGACCTGCAAATGTAACATTTGGAGAAACCGGTGTATACAGTTCGGTAAGCAATCCCGGGAAAGATGTTATCCCACATCTGAACATGACAGTAGAGTCTGAGTTGTCGGTAAATACTGTATACCTCGCTAGAGTTAGCGTTGATGTGTAATCTTTCTCTGGACTTCTACATCTGGTATTTGCATTGCTGCTCGTAGCTCCTGACGAAGTGTACTGATATTGTGATGCACTGTCCTGCTAAAATAATTGATAGTCCATCTGAAAGTGGTTTCAATTGTGTTTCTAATTGAGTCTTTACGTACAGTAACAAATAATCACACATGTTAACGAAGAATCGATAAATCTATTTCGATGATATGTAATTTCTACTACGGTATATAGAAGTGTTTACCAAACCAATATTATATATTCTACGATATAATTTAACATATTAGATAGCATTTATAGTATATTGACACATTTGTATTCTTAATATTACCGCGGTAACAACCGACCATGCATGTCGGTTCATATGTGTCTTCATCACCCGTCAGAGCACACCACAATACTAGCATTATTTTGTTTGTTTTTCATTCGCTATATACTAGGTTATTAATAAGTATGTATAAAGATTGTGACCCTTTTCATATTTAAACATGTTGTCATAGTTTGTCAGTATGCTAGTTGTCAGTATCACATATTTCGTTAAAAGTATCTGTCAAATTATCTAAATTTGTAACTTGCACAGGACGGGAATTACACAATACTAATACTTGCATATATCAGTTTTTCTTGGGCTGCTCTGTTGGTTATGTTTTGTACTGAGTAGAGCAATTATTGTTTTATTTGTTTTTAATGTAAACAACTCTAAATTGTATTACATGGAATTTCCTAATTATATATATAGTAGTTTTAATTACCTATGATTTCATTGGTTGACACGCTTCGATTTACGGGTATCAAACTATAATAAACTCATAAACTCGGCATTTTAAGCATCATAACGCCGTTAACGCAATTTCAACTGTTTTAAATTATCTATATTTTCTAATCTCATAAAACATTATAGATGTACTACATATTTAAACAATATTGTTGTCATTACATTTTATTTAATAATTGATGTTAGTCATTCGGTTGAATTTACACGTGTGACATGCATCTTTCTTAAGTATATGTCAATTTAATGTATTACTACTACAACGATCGCATAAATACCGGCGATATAGGTGAGGCCGCTTTAATGCAACGGGGTTATCCCTGTCAAATAAGTGCGACATATATCCAACATCCAAAACCTGATTTGCTTTCTATTCCATGTTAAAACATTATGATTAATTTGAATGTATTTCGAAGATTCTTTCAATTATTAAATTCATATATAATATATAAAAGTGGTAGAAGTGGTATAGAAGTGAGTATAAATACATTATCATTTTGCAGATTTAATTTGTTAGTATAAACTTCGTTAACTATTAATTGCTTTATTTTGTCTATCTCATAAGTTAAAGTGTTTGATTGGTATGATACTTTTGTGATAATACAATAGTGTGACACATATCCAATATCTAAAATGTGGTTCTATTCTTTATTTAAACCTGTTATTGACAATACGTATTCAAAACCTGATATTGCTTGTAAGTATTCAAAATCTTTTCACAATATAATAGAACCACCTTACCAACTTTACTGAAGTAAACAGATTGATTTTATAAAATCAGGTTCTATAGAAAAAAGAAATTTACTGTAACATAGAACCAAGTAAATTCTGGTTGAGGGTGGACACAGTTTGTTCTACATTCCAGTATCACAGCATTGACTGACAAGTCTTGGGGTCCATCTGGTATTCGCTCATACTGTATGGATGTTGGTACAGCTAATGAAAAATTATAAAACATTCAACATCAAAATGTAATGTTTGATAACCACCATTGACATATTGTGACAACAGTGTTGATTAAAGTTTACCAAAAACTGCGAACAACTCTCCTCCACAATATCATAGCAATACAAAAGTAACAATAACAACTTCAATAACAAATTGTAAACTAGGATACGTGACAAATGGTAAAGAATAGGGTAGAAAACCTCTTCTGTTTGGAGGTATCTGACTGTAATTTGATGATGCTTGCCCTATTTCAATTGATGTGCGTCTCTGCGTAGGAAATTATAGTATTACTGACATTTTAACGCTTACAAGTTTATACCTGCTCTGTGTATGTGATATACATGTGCATTACCTATATCCGATAAATCGAAAGATGTTGTCAATAAATATTCACCTGTACTCATGATATTCCTTGTATATCCGTAAAGTTAGTTTCCGTATCCAACCGTAAAGAGTGATATTACTGTTGATAAAGTAATACCAATACTTTTACTAAACTTGCCTAATATTGAATAGTTACGGAGAGAATGCATTTAAACACCCGAACATATTGGCGAACATTCATAAGTTACAAGTAAATATGTACATACAATACAGAAAAGCAAACAGTGTCAACCACGTTGCATGCAAACAAACAATAAACAGTACTGTTCGTTAATTCGTGCAAATCATGAGTCTAACCTCTAAACCAATTATTTTGTCATACACATGTTATAATGATGTACTTCATACTTTCTCTTACCGAAGCAATTGCAAAAATGCAAATGTAGTTATATCCACATGATGCTCACTGTAGTAGCAATTGCCAAGGAAACTGAAGAATGTAATTATATTTATACTTATTCATGCTATCCATTTGCAGTTTGTGTTGCCAAGACATGCAAATGTATTTATACTTAATAATGATATCTGTGCAGATTCTGTTATCAAAGCAATATTAATTGAAACACGCAATATATACAAATGTTTCTAAATATATTGATTTTGACGTCCATGTTCGTTCTATTGCAAAGGTAACTGTAACATGCATATGTATTAATACTTAATAGTGATATCCATTGTAATTTTTGATACCAAGGAAACTTCAATATGCACATGCATTTATAATTGATAATGATGTCTCTTGTAGTTTCTGCATTTAAGGCAACTTTAACAAATACATGAATGTATATTTTATATTAACGTGCTTTATGGTTTTCGTTGCCAAGGCAAATGTAACATGCAAATGTAATTATACTTAATAATGATGTTTATTGTATCCCGTTTAGTTTCTGATACCAAGGCGAATTTAACATTTAGATGTATTTATAATTAATATTGACGTACTGTGTATTATAGGTAATCAAGGTAAATTTAAAATGTAAATGAATGTATGCTTTATAAAGATGTCCGTTGTAGTTTCTGTTCCCAGGCAATTTTAACATGCAAATGTATTTAATTTTAATTATAATGTTAATTGTTATTTATGTTGTGAAGGCATTTCTAACATGCAAATCTATTTATATTCAGTAATTCACATGCAATTTCTGTTACCGTGGCAATTACAAAGTGCGAATGTAGAATGCAAAATAATTACGTCCATTGTAGTTGTTGCTACCACGGTAACTGTTTATCGTTGATCTTCATTTAAAAAGGCGAACTAAAAATTTGCTTACTTTTTAAGAGGAAATACATATAATTTTCTCAAATAGTTAAATAATTACAGACCTAAAACCCTGAGTTTAGAAAAAAGCATTCCAACGTTCATTGTATTCATGTTTATCAGCAGAGTAACAGTCATGTAGCAATTCAAGAGTTTTTTGTTGATAGGAAATAAAAAAATCCCCCCCTCCCCATTTGATCTTACTTCGGCGTTTCAGAGTAAAAAATATATGTTCAACATTAATAGCTATATAAATAGTTAAACATTAAATATTTATTACACTGTTTATCATGGCATATATTACTACTTCATTTATCAGAGATGACACTGAACAAATATGGTAATTAAAAAGATAGTACACAATTATCTACCTTTTAAATGGCTAAAAGTAGTCATCGGAACAAAATGACCAAACGGAGGAAACAATTGACCGAGACGAAGTCGATGTTTTTGTTCCCTTCTTTGGGTCAATAGACATTGTCAGAGGATAGATAAATCAAACCATTTACCATTTAAAAGGTGGATAATTGTTCTGTTATATTGAATAACAATAACAATAGTCAATTAAGAAGGTTTACAAATGTTTTATGAATCTCCCTTCAGTGCTTTATGATAGACTTATTTTCACATATTTCATTTGTGTGTAGCCTTTGATGTCTATTACCCACTGATAATTTCAATGTTACATTTTTAATGATGACTTTAAAAAGAATTCACTGATTTTGAAACAAAATATGTTATTATTCAGAATTTTACCACAACCTCGCGGTTGCGCGCTAGAGTAAAACAACGCAAAGTCATCAATGTCGAATATATGTCGTCGTCATTATTTATATTAATTGTAGGAAATAGTTCAGTATATATTTAAGTATGTGTTTAAGCTTTTAAACATTTTTTTCATTGTCAGATTTACCTTCCGCAATGTAATGAAATATTTATTAATCAGTTACTGCTGTTTTCAGTATACACAGTTTTATAAACCCTACATGAATAAGTATAAGTTAGTATAATAGGTATAAGTTTGTGTTTAAACGTCCAACTAAATGTAGCTAGTAACGATAGAAAAAGTAGTTTATCCTTGAAATACGTGGTCAATAGTTCATTTTATTTAACAATTCAGTTATCAAGCAATCAGATTGGAGAAGATATAATGGTAAACTTATATTATAAAAGTAATAATTGGAAATGAATCGACAACAAAGTACATAAATATGCAATATTATCTGGTATGATAAACAAAACAAAAGTTTTAGTAAATAATTAAAACAATGTGTGTGCTAAATTTGGTATATTTGTTGTAACGTGTAATTAATCATCTTACAATTAAGTGAGAAAACATTATTTGACTCACTGTAAATCACCAGCTTGAACGCCTGTTTGCTATCACCATATTTACATGTCCACCATTTTCCATCATTACTTTGACTGAGTCCAGTAATATTCACATACATGTGGCTGGCATCAGCTGTGTATGTGTGTCCCTTAACTTGCACTGAGCAATCATTTGGAACACATTGTGCATGGGAAGATGAACCTGGGCCTGACTCGGGTATATCCTGCGTATCTGTTTTAAACCACTCCACTGTTGTACTGGATGTGAAGCCAGTAATACTGCACACCAGTTGTATAGATGAACCCTTCACTGGAACTACATTGTCACGTATCTGTACCAAATCTATCATCACTGACAGTAAAACAATATAACTTTATATAACACTACATGTATAGTATCTACCTACATCTCCTAAACTATATATTTTGCTATGTAACTATTTATCTGCAGTTAGAGGATAAATTATGAGATATATTTTCAACAATTTAAATTGAAGTACGGACGATGATTCAATCAGGACATAGAACATTACGTTTGATTTTCTCTAAACCAATTAAATCTCTGCGTCATAACGCAGAAGCTTTTTTTTCAAATTAACAACAAAATCAGGAATATCACCAGGAACAAAAATAGCTTTTTTTTCTTGTTACTTGTGGGGGTGAAGTCTATTGTCATTGCTCATGCTCAACTCAACAAAATATAACAGATGTAATATGCAATTATACACATGCAAGTGTAAACTTATATTGACTAAGAAGGTAAAGGTTGTAATTTAAGTGAACTAAATTGGAGAAAAATTGAAATATAACATTAATGTATCAGTCTTCACAGTTTCGATTCACATGACTGAACATGTCTAGCATGCAGCCATGTAGTTTGAAATCAAAACCATGACGTTGAAATTAAAGACAAACTACGATGATGCACAGCCGTAACAACCCCTGAAAGTAATTTCGTGGCGATCGACTATTGTTTAAAGGCGACTTGTTTTGGTTGAAATGCATGCCATAGTGTAGATACCCGTGGTATTTTACGGAATTGTACATGAATGATTTGAATGTAAAATCATTGTTTTATTATAGACATGTTTTTAGTAATTCAGTTATTTACTGGAAACAATCCATAGCATAATTGATAGCTATAAATCTATAAAACAGTACCTGATTGCACATCAGATGAACAGCAAATGATTAATGATATATACAAGCCCATGGCCAACCTTGAATCGGCTGAAATAAAATAAACAATATATGTGACACCAATGAGATGCAGAAGCAATTGTAATAGTAGTAGCTGTATTGGTATTGGTAGTAAGATGATTTAGTAGTAGCAGCAGTAGTAGTAGTAGTAGTAGTAGTAGTAATAGTAATAGTAGTAGTAGTAGTAGTAGTAGTAGTAGTAGTAGTAGTAGTAGTACTAGTACAAGTAGTAGTAATGTAGTAGTAGCATTAGTAGTAGTTGTTGCAAGTAAAATAGTAGCGGTAGCAACAGTAGTAGTAGTTGTTGTAGAAGTAATTGCAGTAGTAGTGGCAGTAGCAGTAGAAATAATAATATAAATAGTAGTAGTAGTACTAGTAAAAGAAGAAGAAGTAGTTGTTGTTATTGTTGTTGTAGTAGTATGAGTAGTTGTTGTAGTAGAAGTAGTAGTTGTTGTTGTTGTAACAGTAATAGTATTAGAAGTAAAATGGATTACTGTTGTTGTAGTAGCTGTAGTAGTAGTTTTTTGTAAAAGTAATAGTAAAAGTTGTAGTAGAAGTAATAGTAGAAGTAGTCGTTTTATTTATAGTAGTAGTAGTAGTAGTGGAAGTAGTAGAAGTAGTAGTAGCAGCAGGAGTAGTAATATTATTATTATAGTTATTATTATTATTAGTAGTAGTAGTAGTAGTAGATGTAGTAGTAGCAGCAGGAGTAGTAGTAGTTGTGATACTTATGTCCTGTTCATTTGTTAATTGGCGACATGTGGTAAGCATAATGACTAGTATGTGTCATCAACTATTATTTCTCACACAAGTACTGTACAGAACACCCATCTGTCTACTACAGTGTCTCAAAAGTTACAGCACACACATTTAGAAATGATAAAAATACACGGGTGACAGTTGAATGTTACACCTACAAAATAATTAACATCAGATTACATGTTATATACTGATATGAATGCAACTGCACCTGTTACATGTATAAGACGTCAGCAAATAATCGGAAATCTATATTGCTTTTAAAATTATGCAAATGTTGCGAAGGAGAAAAAAAACTATATTATCATTAGATTTTATAGTAAAACTGTGGTTTTCTAAAGGGTTTTAATTTTAGATATCAGATATATAGTATTGTAATTATAACACGATATTTTTGATCATTTACATCAAATCTATAGAGTGGTAACAAATGCGTAATAAGCGTTTTATAAACAATACTATATTAGGTTAATTAGAGGGGTTTTATCCACTCAAGTCCAAAACTGACGAAGCGCAAACAAGACAATCAACCTTGTGAGTATGTGTTTAGAGAAGGAACTGATAATGTATGTACAAAGAGGGTGGTTGCAGAAACCAATTGTTTTAATCTGGGATTCTAAATGTCTACCTTCTGATCATGAGGATCGGGTAGACAGGAACATCGTGTTAAAATGAAACTAGCATAAACAGCTTATAAACAAATGCAGTAGTCTGAATTACATTTTAACTGATAATGGATTGTTGAACCTTTGATCAATATCACACCAGAATTATCCTTATGTGATGTAAAACGCTGTATGACCTCTATATAATGGCAATATGATAACGATATTTGTTTCCACACTGTTCGGATAATATATGTGATTAATATTAAAATAAACGTCATATATATGGTTATGTGTTTTGTTTATTTCTATTCAGATTCAGATTACCAGACATATCCTATATCTCTTTCATTAAGTTAGTTTCATTTAACATTAATCATTCAAATTCCGGAAGGATACGAAACAATACATAGCGGAAACGAAATGCTTTAAGTTTGACATGGTTCGTATAAACAAGTATAAATGACTGAAAAGGTTTTACATGTACACCATTGCGGACAGTAACATATACATCAATTGTCCACATTAATTGACTTACAGCAACAATATTCAGTGTAAAATATTTTTGCAAATAGTTAAAGCATATGTTGTTTTTTTTAGCAAAAAATATATCCAACCGCATTTTATGTTTTTATCTTTATAAACTAAACTATGATGACAAGAATCATTACTAGACTTATGTTACTTATATAGAATTACTGACGTAGTGCTAGATGCATTTCACTGAATGGAATTATAATCGTTAGTAAGGATAATATGTTTAAAGGTTTTGCCAAAAATAATATTTTTCAATTTCGATATCATATTAAATACTTATATCATCCTGCTTAGAAGGTTAGTAGTGTTTGTAGAATTATAATTGGTGGTAGTAATTATAATATAAGCAGTAGAAGAAGAAGTAGAAGTAGTAGTGGTAGTAGTAGTAGTAGTTGTAAATGTTGTAGTAGAATTAGTAGTAGAAGTAGTAGTAGCAGTAGTTATAATAATAATAGAAGAAGTAGTAGTAGAAGGAGTAGAAGTAGTAGTAGCAGAAGGAGTAGTAATATTATTATTAATATAATTATAAGTAGTAGTAGTAGTAGAATAAGTAGTAATAGTAGTAAAGGTTGTAGTAGAATTAGTAGTAGAAGTAGTAGTAGCAGTAGTTATAATAATAATAGTAGTAGTAGTAGTAGTAGAAGTAGTAGTAGTAGTAGTAGTAGTGATAGTAGTAGAGGTAGTGGTAGTAGTAGTGATAGTGGTATTATTAGAAGAAGTAGTTATAGTAGTATTAGTGGTAGTGTTAGTGGTAGGAACAGTTATAGTAGTAGTGGTAGTTTTAGGAGAAGTAGTAGTAGCAACAGCAGCAGCAGCAGCAGTAGTAATAGTATTAATAGTAGTATTAGTAATAGTAGTGATAGTGGTAGTAGTAGTAGTATAAGTGATAGGGGTAGTGGTAGTGGTAGCAGTATTATTATTATTATTATTATTAGTAGTTATAATAATAGTAGTATCGGTAGTAATAGTAGTAGTAGTAGTAGTAGTAGTAGTAGTAGTAGCAGTAGTAGTAGTAGTAGTAGTAGTAGTAGTAGTAGTAGTAGTAGTAATAGTAGTAGTAATAGTAGTAGTAGTAGTAGTAGTAGTAGTAGTAGTAGTAGTAATGACTACTTAAAATAAATGAACTTTTATCAACAACTTACAGCCGAAATATGTGAACAAACTTGTCGATTGGAATGTAGCACAGATACGAAATTATGTCTACATTTTATTTTATTTATTTATTTTTTCGAAATCTATTAAAAGATAAAAAAATACTTTCAGTTTACCTTGAAACATCGTTTGCGGTGTATTATACAATAAGGTAACATTTAAACAGTCCAAATCTTTATCTGCAGTGAAATGTTGACACTCATTTAATTAACACTAACCCGGTTACTTCAGAAATATATTATTAAACTTTACTCGCATTAAGTGTTGTATATATTAGACAATGAACACAACCGGAAGATATCTACAGTATCTAGAAATTAATGTATTTCGAAACCGCATTGCTTGAGTAATTGTCTACTGCACTTTGTACTGTTGTAAATTTTTCAATTGAAAAAAACAATAGGCATATCAGCCCACAAGGCATATGTTTACAGTTTGTTCAACATTCTGAAATTGAACGTCTGTGCATAGGATCATTTACCAGCCGGGTTATCGATATTTTCTGTCAAAACCGTGACAAATAAATTAGTTTTCACCTACTCTCTATCTCTGTCTCTATTTCCCCATCTTTCTCTCTATCACACGCTTTTTCCTTTTATTATTTTCCATCTCTAAAACAAGTATTATATATTTTGAAATAGCTAATCACAAACTTATATCATGATGATAACAACGAATAACATTATCTTCTTGATTCATCTTCAGTCAAAATATGTGTTATCGACGAATGTCGAGTCACAATTCACTGATGTAACAACGGGACACAGATTCTGAAAAAGTCATAGACTTACTTTTGCATCCCTTTCAATATGTCCTATTGTTATTGTGATATTGATAATGTTATATGTATTTAAATGAATAAAATACTGTTAAAACTAATTACAGTATCACAAAAGAAGTTCAGCTATAAGAGTGAGTAGGATGATACACATGTATGTATTCATTGCTCAGCAGAAGACTAACTTACTTTTTATAATTTACATAGATAATAAAAACAACTTTTTAAGATTTAGTATTCAATTAAACTTTGTGAGTTTTGTGTCTTCGTACATATCTCAAAACACTGCATAAAGAATCAACTTTACTATTTCATACAAAAGCAATGATATTGATTGTTTATCACATATTATTTTGGCATTATTATTCACATGAATAAAAAAATCATACATATCATATATATGTGACTGAAGACTAACTTCAGTTGGAATTGTTTTGAGATACCAATCATTATTCAATAATAGTATCCCCTCTTGTGGGTTGCTTATAAAAGGCGAATTCTATACAGGACTTCATAATTGCTGAGATAATTATTTGTGAATAACCAAGACATAAATGTACAGACCAGACTAACTACACTGCAAACCATAGATACAATAACAAGGCCTCTGCCAAACCAATACATTTGGTGTCGACCATGAATTATATACTATGGAAGTACATGCAACACATCTGGACAGGGTGAACAAATTATCATACATAATCTGATAGCTGTATATGAGTAGGATCCAGTTAAGGATTCATGACTACTCACATGCTATATAAAGGACAGATTTATAAACCCGGTGGATCATATAGATACAGTGAATTCATATATATATTTAATTTCATAAAGGGAGATTATTAAATGCACAACAACGGAATTTACGATTTTTGGGATCATTTTAGATGCTCATTTAAAATGCATGATATATGTATGGAGATAATATTTTGTGAATAACCAAGACATAATTACACAGACCAGACTACGGCGAGTGCACCTAGCTACAATGCAAACCATAGATACAATATCAAGGCCTCTGCCAAACCAATGAATTTGGTGTCGACCATGACTTATAAACTATGAAATTACATGCAACATATCTGGACAGGGTGAACACATTTGCATACATGAACTGATAGCTTTACATGAGTGTGTGTGTGTGTGTGGAGATAATTATTTGTTAATAACCAGAGAAAATGTACAGACACAATATCAAGGCCTCTGCCAAAAAAATTATTGATATACTATGGTTTTAAATGCATCATATTGACCGTACGGACAATTTACATACATGAACTGATAGCTTTATATAAGTAGATCCAGTTAAGGATTTATGACTACTCTTATCCTATATAAAGGACAGATTTCTAAACCCGTTTTATCAAAGAGATACTGTGACATTTAATTCATATATATTTATCATTTACACATAAATTCGTGTATTTTGTTATTGTGATCACATGACCATACGTCAACTTGAAATTGTCATGCCAAAACAATCATTGTTCAGCCATCCAGGGCTAACAGACGATCAGTTTACCTAACCACTGTTTCATGGGATCCTGAAAGGTTAACCAGTACTCTAGCACATCCAATCTCCGCAAGTAACTGATAACTTTACCACTTGAATAAGAGGTTATAGATGAATGATAATGAGACACAATGTCGTATATCAATCACCATGGAAACTGTTGCCGGGCGGGGATTCGAACTCACGACCACTGGATTGATAGTCAGACGCTCTACTGACTGAGCATTTATATAGTTTTGTTTAAATATTCTGTATAAAACTGTTAGAAATGTTGACGTACAAATGTCTTCTACAGGCAATGGACTGTGTCTGCGATTCTATTTTTATCAACGCTTTTGAACCTCTCTGTGACTCTGTAACAATATTTATTTCTGTAAATACTTCATCTTCAAATGTTGGTTAGGAAATTTTAAATATGTTTTGTTAACATTTTGTTCATACCTTGTATGAAACAACACACTTCTAGGAAAACTACCGTTATCTGGGTTATTGGTGCGTGGTCGTGCAATTGTAGTGTATTGTAGAAGCAACTTAATAGTGTATTTCAAGTGTTGAATCTTATATGTTTTCAGATAGGCAAACGAAACTGTGGAAACAATGATTTACCTCATCAAAGGCGTTATAACAATTTCAGTGATTGTTTTTACATGTAAGTACAGGATCACATATTTTACTAATTTATTTAAATATTAGTTTTATTAACCAAACAAATAACACTGATATACATGCATGATGAGTATGCAATTGTGTACCTTTATGTAGCCCAGCAGATGCTGAAATTTATCATTTCAACTACCTTCCTATGTATACTGTCCTAATGATGAAAATATTTAGTCCTAATTATACAGGGTGACCATCTTAATACATGCATTGGTTTTCCTTGCTACCTTCATAATTTAGTACATACAATTTTGAGCATCATTACAATTATTTTTATTTTTTTCAGTAGAAAATAAAACAGTTTTACTCACTACTGATACTTTAATGAGATTATGGCGAGTTGCAGTGTGCTAATTTAAGTAACATCCATCGGAGCTAAAACTATTTTTTGGAATATTTGAAACAAGGTAGTCATGGACTGTGGCTGTTTAGTCAGGGTTCCACAATCACGACGGGGAAAGTTTAAATACTGTAGTATAAGTGTACATCACATTAATTCCGAAACAAGATATACATTTTTGGCTTAATATCGGTCGGAATAATTGCATAAACATGATATGTTTTTATAAGCTATACATAAATAGTGGTATTAATCCTCTCGCTATTAATCCAGTGGTCGTGAGTTCGTCTCCGTGATGATAAGTATCATACAACGTTGCGCCTCATTGTCATAAAGTTATATGTTACTTGTTGGTCATCGATGGCAATACACTGACTTTACATTAAAGAACAAACCAACTATACTTCATTTGAATTGTATATATGAACTGTATATTGGAATCTGGATACGGATCATATGAAACATTAGCAAAACCAAGTTCACATACAAGTTTCTTTCAATTCTAAATCAATTTTTAGCCCTTTTGTTACAATAGTTGAGAGCATTTTGGTTACATAATGCATAATAATGTTATCACTATTCAAACCAGTATTTAACAAAACCTACAAAATACAATAACACAATATACAAAGGATATCCAACTGGCTAACCATAATCACCTAAACATTCAAACTACAAATTGCAACGACAAGTTTTTATGAACAAGTTAATCCAAATATGCAATCCAACTCTTTACATCATTTTGTATGGAAACCAAAATTTTAATACAGAAACAAACAATGTTATATTCCAAATCGTACAGGAATTAAACGCTTCGAATAAAGTGTTCAAGGTATTGCATTAATATTCAAGCAAAAATCGTCAACTATACGTTAAATATTAAAACTGATTTAAGATAAATATTTAGTTAGTCAACGATAAATATTAATTAATCATACCCATTTCTACTCGTAAACTGATATTCCTCGTTATGAATTTTGTCATACTATGTACATAACTAAATGAAGTACAGGTCAGCGATCAAAATACCTAGCTGTGTACTGCTCGTGCAGCTTATTACTGCCAATCACCTATCTAGAAGTGAATGTATTTAAAAACCGCATTGCTTGCATAATTGTCTACCGAATTTTGTACTATTGTAAATTTTTCATTTGAAATAACAATAGGCATATCAGCCCACAAGGCATGTATTTACAGTCTGTTCAACATTCTTAAATTGAACGTCTGTGCATAGGATCATTTACCAGCCGGGTTATCGGTATTCCCTGTCAAAACCGTGGCAAATACATTATTCTCCCCCTTCTATCTCTTTCTGTATTTCCCCATTTCTCTCTTTCTTTCACACATTTTCCTATATTATTCTCCATCTCTAAAACAAGTAATATATATTTTAAAATAGCTATTCACAAACTCATGATGATAACAACGAATTACATAATCTACTTGATTCATCTTGAGTCAAAGTATTCATATGCTGTCGTACAAAACAAGGCACTACAAAAAAGTAAATATTCAGTTACGAGTATTTCATGATACTATGGAGAAAGTTTTGTACTGTTCAAATCGGACGATCAATGGCCGTGTTACGACACTTCAATCATCCTTATTTGTACTATTTGAATTTTGCGAAATACAGTAATTATATATCTATAATGTAATCTTGTTAATGTCTGAAGTAGTATCAGCCTTCTTTAGTATGGTATACTGCACTACAGGTGGGCGATTTATACTAATTGTGACCCTCTTGCAATGATATAATATCAAACTGGGAGGGTAATCATACTCATGGTGCTGTATTTAGTCGGAAATGTATAGTATGAATATTAAGTTCTATTTATGTTGAATTACGTTAAATTTTATTTCAAAGTATTTTCCTGTTTACACGATAAAATTTATTCTTTATTCTCATTAATTTCGTATTAGTAACAAATATGTTTACCTTCACTAGTTTCTTCACAGAGTTGCGTAACTTCTTCTGTTGCATAATTTTCATGGGGAACTATCAATAAATTATGTATAGTCAAAATACTATCTATTAAAATACATGTAACAAAGAGTACAGATATTTTATAAAATTTAAATTTTATTGATTTCATATAGTTGGTAAAAGTTTTCAAAAATTAAAAAAAAATAGTTTGCACACTATACTGGCTATGCTTATAGTGATGTTGAAAAAGTATAATGTTTTATTAAATCTAGGATAAATATGTTAAAATAATGTATGTATATTATTACTTACTGTTTTTACCCCAAAAATGGTATACAGCCGTGTCCGATCATTGTTTGATATCGCAATAAGCTGGTTTTCGTTGGTAGGCTCAATCAATATCCATCTAAATAGGCATACCTTCAGTCATGACATTAATATTTTTATTGTGCATATTGTTGTTTGCGCCAAGCATTAAAGCTTCGTCTCTTGTCAATTGTGTGTAAATATGGCAAAGGACACGGTTAACAACATAGCTTCAAGCTATTTCCTTTGTTCACCTTATAGCCTGAAGAAGATGGGTTCCATCAACTACAAGAACATTCTTCGCAAACTCTCACCGTAAATATATTCCCCACTTGGCTCCTGAATACTATTAATATCAATATGATATTCCCCTACAATGTAAAATGTTTAATACATTTGAAGAGGTTGCCATTAGCAAATATTCTATAACATTATCTGCCATATTGTTGTTCAAGTAGTTTCACTTTCTATTATTCTGTGGATACTATTTATGCACTGACTCATTGAATGTGCTGACCTTCATTTCACCGTTTCATTATATAATATGTTTGGAGGCCTCATTGGCTACCTAACATTAACTCCCTCCCGCCACTGAATGCTTGAACATCCTATTTGCTATCAGCATAGTACATTTAATTGGCTGGATTGAGTATCTTTACATCAGTTATACTATTAAGGTTTCTCTATCATATACATTTCTGTATGCACTGCATAACACACCCTATTTGTATTTAAGGCAAAAGAACATATAAATAATCGGGTATATTTTATGTTTCAAGAAAGACAAATGTTTACACTTGCCACAGTCGTTATGAATTGTATATTCCATACAACACATGTTTCAACTTATTATTAATCAATATTTATATATATATTGTTTATCAGTCTTATAATTGGACTGATGCAAGTGTATTAATTGCATCAGCGGGGTGGTAGTCTAATTGATATAGTGTTGGCCGCTCACGCCAGAAGTTGTGGGTTCGATCCCCAGCTCGACCCGACGCCTTTCATAAAACAACATTCAGTACTGGTGCTACCCATGAAGTGGACTGGAAAGCGGTTCATATAAGCTCAGAGCTTTCATCGTAATCGAGCTAAAACAAAACATTATATACTAAACTAATTGTACTAACCTTTGAACTTTTTCTGAATCATACAGTTGGATTATTATGCCCGCCCCCCACTACTGGCAATCACATTACATTATTGCATGTCTAAAGTAAAACAACAATATTCAAGATGTCAGTTATATGTCAATTCAAACTTCCATGGAAGGTTTGTAAAACTGTGCACTTCATTATTGTATTTGAAATTTGTATTTGTATTTATCAATATAGTCTTTTGAAATTAATATGATATATATTCCATATTTTTGTGGAGCGTGTGGTGCAGTGGAAGAACTTCAAACCCTGATCGGAGAGTCATAGGTTCGATCCAGCTCACAGGCTACATGTATGTGTAGTGTCGTTAAGGAAGACACTATCTTTACATGTGCTTAGAACTGATTCTGTTACGGACGAATTCGAGCGTGATTTATCTAAGTTGTAAAAACTTGTTTAACAATGAAAGTGAAATCAACAACTAACAACTAACCCGATTAACAACAACGTATATATTTAACATTCAGTGTGTAACAATTTTTCATCCATAAAGAAATTTATAATATTCTATACCGCTGGTACTGCATTAAACAATTAGTTTGTAGGTTTTTCATTCACACACACACACACACACACATGAATTAAAATATCAATTTTTGCATATTAAATAAAAAATATGTGAAAAAGTATTCTATTTGCACTTTTATTCATTTACACGCCTATTTCAAAAAATATACCATAATACACTACATTTTTAACATAACACTGTTAAACGGAAGTGTATCAGGATTTTTCAAAATGTAAGAATTGACAAAACAAAAAACTTTTATTCAAAATGCCTAAATGGTTTAATTATATATTCACTAAGTCCGTATTGCCATAACGATATTGATATAAATGGGCCAAAGACAAAGGATTTCCAAATTAGGCTTATGCGCTCAGTTTTTTTTGGCTAGAATTTCAATGGTTGTTACAATTAAATCACCTGATTCAATTTTTTATGAAATTGGTTACATATTTTAAAAATAATCACCTTTTTTCATAGTATAATCAACATTATACATGATTAGACGACTGAGATACTAAGATAGATGTTTTATCGAAGACCACCAATGTAAATATGACTAGGAAACCAGCTGTTCTTAAAAATAAATAGAAAACAGCGTTTACGTATCGCAGAAATCATAATTCACTCACACAGAGCAACCAAAGTGTAAATGGTACTTTCCAAAAAAGATAATTGCTCTGTTAAAACTGATATATTATATGCTCATTAAAGCTCAATTGATCAGTCTAGTTTTACTGAGGATCCAATAGAAGAAATGAATTATTTTCAAAGCTTATTTCAAAACTGGGTATTTACAGAGCAAAATCTTGAATTGTAAAGCATGATTGGTTATTTATCTGACAACGTTTTGCCTAAAATTCATTAGAAGGCAAGATGAGTTTTATAAGTGGTTAGTCATTACATTTTAGTTGATGAACTTCTGTTCTATTAAAGCGTATCAGAACCAAATTGCTACCTCAAAACCAGCAAATATTTCGAGATACATTGATAAGATGGTGATTATAAGCATCATATAACTATACTCATTATTACAGGCCATCCATGATTTCATATTAATTTAAAAAGGGTTATAAGAGTATAACCTTTTTTAGAGAGTAGATTTGTTAAAATCGGCTTGACGCTCAGCATTTAGAGGAGAGTTCTAGGTCTGATCGGCCCGGTGTGAGTATAATGTGACTGGGTGGGGTATCATACCATGTGTCTGCGGCATGATACTCCAGTGTGACAGCGCTTAGAATACTGTCACAAGTAGATACCGTCGCGATATGACTGAACATTTTTTGAAAGCGACGCTAAACACCATACAATTGTTAAAATCGGATTGGGTTAGATCATGTCTACAATATCAGTAGTGATAACAAACTAGACATAATTCAAAATCAAGTACATGTATAAATGGCTATTGAACCCCAACCTCATCTTTCAGGGTGAGCAAGTAGACTTGTATGGGCCATTACCTATTACACAATGAAAGTATAGCTATGTATTGATAATGGTTGATATATTAACAGCTCCGTTAGCAAAACAGGATACATTATCAGTTGTTTCAGGGTTCAATCAAATAATTACGAAATATGGTGTTGTTGATACTGTAATATCAGCTATAGGGATATAATTGCATTTGTCGTTTGTGTTTCTAATCATTTCGTGCATTCTACCACAAGTTATTCAACACACATGTTTTTATTTATTCAAAGTGTATGTTAAGTTCACAAAAGTCCACTAATTTTTGATTAATTCCATTTAACATACACATTATGATATATTATGTTCATAAACATAGTGAAACATAATTTGGTCAGAATTCAAAAGTAATATTTTTCAAAGCACAACAGGGCATTGTGGACTGTGTAAATGCAAACAAACACCATTTGAACAAATCACATTTGTTGCATTTCACGAATAACTTACGATAAAAATAGGTTTTAAAGGTAAAGTATATTGTTCATAAAATTTTAGATATTAAACCCATCTACGGGTTGAATAATTAAGAAAATGATATGTTTTCTGAAAATACAATATTAAATTCATGAGGATGACTAGGCACAATATTATGAATATTTCTTACTTTACGTTTTACGACTGTTTTTTATCAAAATATTTTAGTGAAATGCAACCCTGGTGATTATGTTTATTTATTCGCAGAAAGTACAGGAATTAAGTAAAAATTGATTATTTTGATTTAAATTGGCATGCGTAATAAAGTCTAACTTTTTAATGGGAAATTATTTGGTTAAGTAAGATAGAATCTTAATAAATCAAAATTAACTCTGCAGCACTGTGCGAATAATGCAAAAAAAAGTGATAGTTTCTGTTTTGTTTAATCTTCTCTTCAAAAACACAGACAGTAAGGATATAAGTTTCAATTTTCTGAAATGAATGATATAACTATAAATAAGAATAATTATACAATAACATCGCTAAAATTGTATGGTAGCTGGCATTTTGTTTTCTCTCATCTATGATATATCATATTAAACTTTACTTTTACTATATATATATATATATATATATATATATATATATATATATATATATATATCTTTACTTCATCAACTTTTAGTTTTAGCTAGGGCTTGATTGCGAGGTGCGGATACCTTACTTAACCAATCAGATTTAATTTTACTTTTTAAAGCAGTACAATACTTTTGATATAATGAAAAAGCCCTGATAGTTTTAGCCTCTGGCTTGACCTAATGTTTGAAATCATGTATTTATATAGCCAGGTATTATATATATATATATCATGTTAATATTGAGGTTTTCTCTCTCTTTATAAGTAAATATCCATATATCTATATAGCTATATCATGTTAATGTTGCGATTGTTTTTCTCTTTATTACGTTCATAACCATACCGTTTGCCAGTTTGATGAGTTTGTAAAATTATTTTTTTTTTGCAATTATGTTAGTAAAAATCTGTAGTAGCCGACATTAGGTAAGAAATCATGTATCCTGCACTTAGACAGCCAACCAGGAAGTGTAATGTACCAGACATATTGGGTATGATGGTTAACCGTGTTGGTGGATTTCCAAAAACAAAGCATGTTTTGGGATAACAACGTACTGATAATAGTATAAGTTCTTTATGTACAGTTTTGTTGGAAACCAGCCGAAAACGTTTTCTGGGAACTCACCTCATTATTTATTAAGTTCAAACACATTGAAATCTGGCAGAACAAACTATACCCAATTTTCACATATACATATTAAACTCATTGTATTCATAAATGTGTAATACATCTTTGAACTCACCAGAACTCCTATCAGCCCAGATGATATGATGTTAATGTGCTGTGATTTATGATGAAACACGTTAGTAAATTAAACGTTAAGTACCGTATATGATATTTCATTTATAACTATGCACATGAAGGTGTTTTCATTTGCTTATATTACTTGATTTCTTAGAAAAGTTTTCCAATGTTTTTTTTTACATCAAGTCTACTGTGAACATGTCAATAGTTATAATTTTTAGTACAAATTGTTTCTATATACTTTGTTTACTTATTTACAATATGATTTATTCTGATCTTAAGCTGTAGAACAGGGTGATATTTTGTAAAGAATCAAATACAATTTTCAAATTACGTATGATTAAAAGATTTTACAGTTTACATTCAATTCTATTATTGGTCATTTTTTTAAAAAAAAACAAAAACGATTATCTATGTATTAGAACAAGAAAATATGTCACTTGATTTAATTTTGTTGTGTTCTGCATTTTATGTATGAACATAATGTATGAGTGTTTTATTTTAGTGTATAATATTATTCTAACAGTGAAAGAAAAATGTGTGTGTGTGTGTTTATTTCGTAGGGGATGTTGTATATTGACAAAACATGTTATTTTTGTACTATGGCACTTGTATGTATTTTAAAGAGGTGTCAGTTTATCAGGTTTTGTTATCTTTGTACAATGCTAATGTTCTGTTGAGTCAGTTGGTCAGTTCTGGACAGTATCCAGGGAGAGAAAGCGTTGAAAGCATGCTGTGATAAAGGTTGCTATTGTTGATACATGCTATGCTGGTAAATCTGAGTGCAGGGCAGTTAGAAACTGATTTCGACCAAACAATGTCTAAAATTATTTCCTTTCTTTATATTAAAAATTTAGTTATATTCCCCAAATAAAACACCAGGGAATTCCCAGGCAGTGACACTGCACAATTATACACGGGTATTAAATAACATTTTTGCAGTTAATATATTGGTTGTATGATGCTGGTCTATAAGTACCTTTCCATCATTCTGTGAACATCTTAGAATTAAATTACAGTTAAATTTAGTTCAGACTATTTAATATATTAAATATCCCCATTTAGAGTGCAATATTTAAATCAGTTTATATTATTACAATATAATATTACACTTTTATTAAAACATTTATTCTATTAGGAGCCGGGCCCGATTAGCTCAGTCGGTTACGCGTCTGACTATTAATCCAGGGGTCGTCAGTTCGAATCCCCCGCCCGGCAACAGTCTCCGTGATGATTGCTATACGTTATCATTCGTCTATCACCACTGATTA
The DNA here is from genome assembly GCA_029582155.1 of Panopea generosa. Taxonomy (NCBI): domain Eukaryota; kingdom Metazoa; phylum Mollusca; class Bivalvia; order Adapedonta; family Hiatellidae; genus Panopea; species Panopea generosa. Next base: position 34,095,074 of record CM055894.1, on the reverse strand, counting down.
AAGTGGGAAAGTTATCAATTACTTGTGTAGATGGGATGTGCTCGAGTACTTGTTAATCCCAGGAAACAGTGGTTAGGTTAACTGATGGTTAGCCCTCGATGGGTTAAAATAACGCTAAATGTTCAACCAATCAATCAATATTTTATTAGGATGTTTCACTCATTTATTTTTACATACTGCCTTTAAATGTGCATAAATAGTTGATACATGTACATACAGTCACAGTATGACACCATCTCACAGATTAGTTCACTCTAAATTGTATAAGCAATATTGCAATTCCCTTCTAACTTGCCTCAAGTACATTAGGTGAATGTGTTAGAATGTGAAAGATTCCCATGTAACTCATCTTGCTCAAGGATATTCGGTGAATGGGTAATAATGTGGTGTATTTTCATATAACTGGCCTAGCACAAGGACATAAGGTGAATGTGGTATAATGTGATAGATTCCCTTATAACTTGCCTTGCTCAAGGACATTAGATGAAAGTGGTAGAATGTGGTAGATTCCCTTATAACTTGCCTAGATCAAGTACATTAGATAAATGTGGTAGAATCTGATAGATTCCCTTATAACTCGCCTAGCTCAAGGACATAAGGTGAATGTTGTAGAATGTGATAGAATCCCTTATAACTCGCCTAGCTCAAGGACATAAGGTGAATGTTGTAGAATGTGATAGAATCCCTTATAACTGGCCTTGATCAAATACATTAGATGAATGTGGTAGAATTTGATATATTCTCTTATAACTTGCCTAGCTTATGGACATCAGGTGAATGTGCTAGAATGTGATAGATTATCTTATAACTTGCCTGGATCATGGACATTATGTGAATGTGGTAGAATGTGTTAGATTCGCCGATAACTTGCCTTGATCAAGGACATTAGATGAATGGGGTAGAATGTGGAAGATTCCCATATAACTTGCCTTGATCAAGGACATAAGGTGAATGTGGTAGAATGTGGTAGATTCTCTTATAACTCGTCCTGCTCAAGGACATTAGATGAATGTGGTAGAATGTGGTAGATTCCGTTAAAACTCGTCTTGCTCAAAGACATTAGATGAATGGGGTAGAATATGATAGATTTCCTTATAACTTGCCTTGCTGAAGGGCATTAGATGAATGTGGTAGAATGTGGTTGATTCCCTTATAACTTGCCTAGCTCAAGTACATTAGATAAATGTGGTAGACTGTGACAGATTTCTTTATAACTTGCCTTCCTCAAGGACATAAGGTGAATGTGGTAAAATGTGATATATTCCTTATAACTTGCCCTGATCAAGGATATTAAGTGAATGTAGTAGAAAGTGGTAGATTCTCTTATAAATCGTCCTGCTCAAGGACATTATATGAATGCGGTAGAATGTGGTAGATTCCGTTAGAACACGTCTTGCTCATAGACATTACATGAATGTGGTAGAATGTGATAGATCTCTTATAACTTGCCTTTCTCAAGGGTATTAGATGAATGTGGTAGAATGTGATTGATTCCCTTATAACTTGCCTAGCTCAAGTACATTAGATACATGTGGTAGAATGTGATAGATTCCTTTATAACTGGCCTTGCTCAAATACATTAGATGAATGTAGTAGAATTTGATAAATTCCCTTATAATTGGTCTTGCTTAAGTACATTAGATGAATGTGGTAGAATTTGATAAATTCCCTTATAACTTGCCTTGATCAAGGACATAAGGTGAATGTTGTAAAATGTGATATTTTCCCTTTTAACTTTCCTTGATCAAGGACATTAGGTGAATGTGGTAGAATGTGGTAGATTCCCTTATAACTCGTCTTGCTCAAGGACATTCGATGAATGAAGAAGAATGTGATAGATTCCCTTGTTACTTACCTTGATCAAGGACATTCTATGAATGTGGTAGAATGTTGTAGATTCCCATATAATTCTACTTACGCAAGGACATTAGGTGAATGTGATAGAATGTGGTAGATTCCCTTATACCTTGCCTAGCTCAAGGACATGAGGTTAATGTGGTAGAATGTGATTGATTACCTTATAAGGTGCCTTGATCAAAGACATTAGTTGAATGTGGTAGAATGTGATATATTCCCTTATAACTTGCCTTGATAAAGGGCATTAGGTGAATGTTGTAGAACGTGGTAGATTCCCATATAATTCACCATACTCAAGAACATTGGGTGAATGTGGTAGAATGTGGTAGATTCCCTTATAACTTGCCTTAATCAAGTACATTAGGTGAATGTGGTAGATTTTCATATAACTCGCCTTGCTCAAAGACATGAGGTGAATGGTGTAGAATGTGATAGATTCCCTTATAACTTGCCTAGCTCAAGTACATTAGATACATATGGTAGAATGTGATAGATTCCTTTATAACTGGCTTTGCTCAAATACATTAGATTAATGTAGTAGAATTTGATAAATTCCCTTATAATTGGTCTTGCTTAAGTACATTAGATGAATGTGGTAGAATTTGATAAATTCCCTTATAACTTGCCTTGATCAAGGACATAAGGTGAATGTTGTAAAATGTGATATTTTCCCTTTTAACTTTCCTTGATCAAGGACATTAGGTGAATGTGGTAGAATGTGGTAGATTCCCTTATAACTCGTCTTGCTCAAGGACATTCGATGAATGAAGAAGAAAGTGATAGATTCCCTTGTTACTTACCTTGATCAAGGACATTCTATGAATGTGGTAGAATGTTGTAGATTCCCATATAATTCTACTTACGCAAGGACATTAGGTGAATGTGATAGAATGTGGTAGATTCCCTTATACCTTGCCTAGCTCAAGGACATGAGGTTAATGTGGTAGAATGTGATTGATTACCTTATAAGGTGCCTTGATCAAAGACATTAGTTGAATGTGGTAGAATGTGATATATTCCCTTATAACTTGCCTTGATAAAGGGCATTAGGTGAATGTTGTAGAACGTGGTAGATTCCCATATAATTCACCATACTCAAGAACATTGGGTGAATGTGGTAGAATGTGGTAGATTCCCTTATAACTTGCCTTAATCAAGTACATTAGGTGAATGTGGTAGATTTTCATATAACTCGCCTTGCTCAAAGACATGAGGTGAATGGTGTAGAATGTGATAGATTCCCTTATAACTTGCCTAGCTCAAGTACATTAGATACATATGGTAGAATGTGATAGATTCCTTTATAACTGGCTTTGCTCAAATACATTAGATTAATGTAGTAGAATTTGATAAATTCCCTTATAATTGGTCTTGCTTAAGTACATTAGATGAATGTGGTAGAATTTGATAAATTCCCTTATAACTTGCCTTGATCAAGGACATAAGGTGAATGTGGTAAAATGTGATATTTTCCCTTTTAACTTTCCTTGATCAAGGACATTAGGTGAATGTGGTAGAATGTGGTAGATTCCCTTATAACTCGTCTTGCTCAAGGACATTCGATGAATGAAGAAGAATGTGATAGATTCCCTTGTTACTTACCTTGATCAAGGACATTCTATGAATGTGGTAGAATGTTGTAGATTCCCATACAATTCTACTTACGCAAGGACATTAGGTGAATGTGATAGAATGTGGTAGATTCACTTATACCTTGCCTAGCTCAAGGACATGAGGTTAATGTGGTAGAATGTGATTGATTACCTTATAAGGTGCCTTGATCAAAGACATTAGTTGAATGTGGTAGAATGTGATATATTCCCTTAAAACTTGCCTTGATAAAGGGCATTAGGTGAATGTTGTAGAACGTGGTAGATTCCCATATAATTCACCATACTCAAGAACATTGGGTGAATGTGGTAGAATGTGGTAGATTCCCTTATAACTTGCCTTAATCAAGTACATTAGGTGAACGTGGTAGAATGTGGTATATTCCCTTATAACTTGCCTTAATCAAGTACATTAGGTGAATGTGGTAGATTTCATATAACTCGCCTTGCTCAAAGACATGAGGTGAATGGTGTAGAATGTGATAGATTCCCTTATAACTCGCCTTGATCATGGACATTAGATGAATGTAGTAGAATGTGGTTGATTCCCATATAACTTGTCTTGCTCAAAGACATTAGGTGAATGGAGTATAATGTGGTGTATTTTCATATAACTTGCTTTGCACAAGGACATAAGGTGAATGTGGTATAGTGTGATTCATTCCCTTATAACTTACCTTGCTCAAGGATATAAAATGAATGTGGTGGAATGTGGTAGATTTCCTTATAACTTGCCTTGATCAAGGACAAAAGGTGATTGTGGTATATTTGGATAGATTCCCTTGTAATTTGCTTTGATCAATGACATTTGGTGAATGTGGTAGAATGTGATAGATTCCCTTAAAACTTGTCTTGATCAAGGCCATTAGATAAATTGGGTAGAATGTGGTAGATTCCCTTATAGCTCGTCCTGCTCAAGTACATTACGTGGATGTGGTAGAATGTGATAGATTACCTAATAATTTGCCTTGATCAAGGTCATTAGGTGAATGTGGTAAAATGTGATAGATTTTTTTAAAACTTGACTTGATCAAGGACATTAGATAAATGTGGTAGAATGTGGTAGATTCCCTTATAACTTGCCTTGATCAAGGACAGTAGGTGAATGGGTTACAATGTGATGGATTCCCTTAAAACTTGCCTCGATCATGGACGTTAGATGAATGTGATAGAATGTGGTAAATTCCCTCATAACGTGTCTTGCTCAAATACATTAGATGAATGTGGTAGAATGTGATAGATTCCCTTATAACTAGCGTTGATCAAGGACATTAGATGAATGTGGTAGAATGTGGTAGATTTCCATATAATTCGTCTTACTCAGGGACATTAGGTGAATGTGGTAGAATGTTTTTAGATTCCCTTATAACTTGCCTAGCTCAAAAACATAAGGTGAATGTGGTAGAATGTGATTGATTACCTTATAAGGTGCCTTGATCAAAGACATTAGGTGCATGTGGTAGAATGTGATATATTCCCTTATAACTTGACTTGACCAAGGACATTAGGTGATTGTGGTAGAACGTGATAGATTCCCTTATAACTTGCCTAGCTCAAGGACATTAGGTGAATGTGATCGATTCCATTATAACTTGCCTGAATCAAGGATATTAGGTGAATGTGATAGAATGTGATAGATTCCTTTATAACTTCCTTAGCTCAAGGACATTAGATGAATGGGGTATAATGTGATAAATTCCCTTGTAACTTGCTTAGCTCAACGACATAAGGTGAATGTTGTAGAATGTGACAGATTCTGTTATAACTTGACTTGATCAAGGACATAAGCTGAATGTGGTAGAATGTGATAAATTCCCTGATAACTTGCCTAGCTCAAGGACATTATATGAATGTGGTAATATGTGGTAGATTCCCTTATAACTCGTTCTGCTCAAGGACATTAGGTGAATGTGGTAGAATGTGAATATTCCGTTATAACTTGCCTAACTCAATAACATAAGGTGAATGTAGTAGAATGTGATAGATTCCCTTATAACTTGCCTTAATTAAGGACATAAGGTGAATGTGGTAGAATGTGGTAGATTCCGTTATAAATTGTCTTGATCAAGGACATTAGGTGAATGTGGTAGAATGTGGTAGATTCCCTTATAACTTGCCTAAATCAACGACATTAGGTGAATGTGGTAGAATGTGGTAGATTTCCATATAACTTCCCTTGCTCAAGGTCATGAGGTGAATGGTGTATAATGTGGTAGATTCACTTATAATTTGCCTAGCTCAAGGACATAGCGTGAACGTATAATGTGAAAGATTACCTTATAACTTGCCTTACTCAAGGATATAAGGCGAATGTGCTATAATGTGATAGATTCACTGATAACTTGCCTTGATCAAGGACATTAGATGAATGGGGTAGAATGTGGTAGATTCCCTTATAACTTGCCTTGATCAAGGACATCAGGTGAGAGTGGTAGAATGTGATAGATTCGGTGATAACTTGCCTTGATCAAGGACATTAAATGAATGGGGTAGAATATGGTAGATTCCCTTACAGCTCATCCTGCTCAAGTACATTAGGTGAATGTGGTAGAATGTGATAGATTCCCTTATAATTTGCCTTGATCAAGGACATTATGTGAATGTGGTAGAATGTTATAGATTCCCTTAAAACTTGCTTTGATCAAGGACATTAGATAAATGGGGTAGAATGTGGAAGATTCCCTTATAATTTGCCTTGATAAAGGACATTAGGTGAATGTGGTAGAATGTGATAGATTTCCTTATAACTTGTCTGATCAAGGACATTAGATGGATGGGGTAGAATGTGATAGATTCCCTTATAATTTGCCTTGATCTAGGGCATTAGATGAATGTGGTAGAATGTCATAGATTCCCTTATAACTTGCCTTGATCAAGGACATTAGATGAATGAGGTAGAATGTGATAGATTCCCATATGATTTGCCATTCTTAAGGACATTAGGTGAATGTGGTAAGACGTGGTAGATTCCCTTATAACTTTCCTAGCTCAAGAACATAAGATAAATGTGGTAGAATGTGATAGATTCCCTGATGACTTTCCTTGATCAAGGACATTAGGTGAATGTGATACATTCCCTTATAAATTGCATTGATCAAGGACATTAGGTGAATGTGGTATACTGTGATAGATTCCCTTATTACTTGCCTTTATCAAGGACATTAGATGAATATATTTGGTACAGATTAGTTCAACTATTTTGATCCATTCTCGTGAACTGGTACCGATATATTGCCCCGTGAAGTTTAAATACATAGTGTATAAACTGTATGTGTTGATACAAAACTATAGATCTATTTACAGGAAATGGTTTATTACCATATGATAAAATTTTGAAGGTAGTGCTTATATAGCATATGTAAAACATTGATAAAATATTTTTGAAACAGAAGATCATCTATAGCTTACACTATATTTTTAATTACACATCAAAAACGTACTTGTTTAGATATCAAAGACATAAATTTGGATTTTAATAGAGAAAATCTCAGCATAATATCTAAAGATAAAGTACTTGGCATATCTATTAATGACAACATAATTTCGAAAAATCATGTAGATCATATGTAAAATAAATCCATGAAACATTTGGCTTCTGTCAAGAATTAAACAATATCTTAGCCTTGACCATAGAGTTCAGTTTTATAAACCTTATATTCAACCTTATGAAGATAACTGTAATTTTGTATAAGTTGGCACCTGTCAAACGAACCAAGATAGAATTTTAAGGCTCCAAAAACGTGCTTGCAAAATCATCTTGAATAACAATGATTAAAACACACTAGAAAGCTTGCAGGAGTTAAAAAAACTAACAGTTTTTGTTAGGATTTATTTCCGGAAAACAAAATTTATGTACAAAATAGCGAAGTCCAATAACCTCAGCCGAAATCAATGAAATGTTTTACTTCAGACAAACAAATAAAAATACACCTGTAACACGGTCAAATTCTTCAAACAACATCAAACTAGCTAAACCAAACAAAGAATTATTTAAACAAAGTATATATATATTTGGTCCAATAAAATGAAATAATCTTCCAGAAAATATCAAAGTAAAACTTTTGTAATAGCATACCATGATACCAAAGCAATCTAATCAGATGGATGAAAAATGTATTATTCAATTTGTTTTCTGTACAAGTGTGTTCAAAATCATGTAAATAGTAACATACTGCCACTGCTTATATAAATTTAACAAACCACTTTTAATGTTGACATGTATTGTTTTCCTGAAGTGAATGTGTGAATGTGTGTGTGAATATCATGTGGGAAGAGAAATGTTTTAGCATTTTTTTTTCACTGAATATTTCATGTATAATTTTATGTGTATCTCATTTTTGTATATTTTGTAAATAATAGAGGGCCACATGGAAGATTAGTTTTAAACTAAATATGTCACCCTCAATAAATAAATTCGCTAAATCTTATCTTATTCTTGCTAGATTATTTCAGACAATGTTAAATAAGTATTTCCTGATATGCTTGACCAACTTATATTGTTCTTATATATTATTCTAGTATTGCAATTGTAGTATTCAGGGTAATTATATGTACATGGTGTGCTTTCAAGTATTCGCACATATATCATTTTACTGCTATGGTTAATAAATTATTAAAGCAATTTTAAGGTTTGAAAGACATATGTAACTAAATGCTCAATTAAATAATGTTAAGGCAATGTGAGCTATCCGTTCACTTTTGTGCATTATGTAATAATTATAGCTTAATTCTACCACTCCTGAGTTTTATATTAATTGCCGTACATTTGGTACTTATTTCCTGAAAAAGTTGTTGTTTTAGAACAGTATCGAGCGTGCTGTCCGTCCGACAGCTCTTGTATTTTTTTTTAGAGTTTTTTTTCTGTGTTAAAAGAAATACTCTGCCTTATTTTAGCTTGACCCTAGGGGTGGGCCTTCTTTACTTAATCTATATAAGAGAAATGCAAAAAAAACGATATTTCTTATGACTGAATAGACTTATGTAAATGTGTTTTGGTGTGATTTGTTATTGCTGACATGACGATTGATATCTATGTCAATTTCATGGTCTCCACCCCTATGAGGTCTTAGGGTGGATCATAGATTCATAAAGCTTTATACCATTAAAGATTTTCAGGTGACCGTTGAGGCCAATAGGTCACTTGTTTAAAGTTTGTTTTGTATTAAATCAAATAATTTAACCAATTTCATCTTTGGTATCTTTTCACACACCTCTCCCTACCACAATATACTAACCATCAAATTTTTGTTTAATTATGAATATACCAAAGTATTATGATGTAGATAGATGCTATGATAACACTTGTATAGATGATCAAACCGTTTAATGAAAAAAACAACAGAGGGGGTGGGGATTCTATAGCCAGTTTATTTTCATCCCTATATTTTCAAAAGTATAGCTTGGCTATTTCCATTATAATGACAAACTATGCTTCAACAAACAAAATAGTCTACTTGAGATAATTACACAATATTATTATAGAAAAGAGTGGCGAGTGTAAATAATAAAGATATTATTGTTTACCACTCTGTAATCCCAAGTTTCATAATGTTGCTTATTTTCACTTTTATTACAAACTTTGCTAATAATCTACTAGAGATAGTTTCTTGTAAGCATTATATTTACCAAGGTTTATATTAGCAGTGCTTGATTATATTTACTATTATGACAAACATATCCATTCAACTTCAGGTAGTAACATGAAAATAAGGGCGAGTGACATGTTATAGCTATTATATAATATTATAATATGTTATGTTCATCCTTTTCACAAACTCCGTTATCAAAGTTTCATATTTTGGATTGTGGAGCTTGGTTGTTTTCACTTTAATAAGACACTGCAACAAATAATGTAATTTATTTGAAAAAAGTAACCTTATGTATTTTATAAGAAAAGGGATGCAGGTGAAAATATTGTAGCCAATATATGATTAGTCCCTGAACAGTATTATTTTTACTTCTTAAATTCAATTGTATTTCCTTATGTTACATGTTACATACGACATACCAACAAAGATAAAGCCATAGCTTTTCTCAAAGTAAGAGCTAGAATTTAATGACCTTGATTTGGTCGTGACTCAATAAAATAAATGTTAAAACAACCAAGTTTAATTTAGCAGTGTTATTGCTTTTATTTTACATTACTGCCCCCAAACAGGTTTATCCGTGATATATCCTTTTATATCTATTATATGTATCATGACATTGTTTTAAAAAACATTTCTGAACAGTTCTATTTTTAGAATTAGATTTTAAGTCAATAAAATAGCTGGCATTTTTTAAACCTTGATGAGATTTGGTCTAATTTGCTAATTTTATGTTTGTTTTCAATGCGCTATCTACATTTCACTATGTCATGTCATTATATTGTATAACTTTTTTTTCTTGTTCCAACTTAACATATATGTTGTTAACTTGTACAGATATGGTGTTAAATATCATATTTTTGTTATTCATTTTATATTCTTACCCAAAACTCACTTTTCTTACTCGAAATTCACTTTCCTTACTCGAAACTCACTTTCTTTACTAAAAAAAACATTTTCACAAGGTTCTTCAATTGACTGTTAATTTTATTTTTCTCTCGGGATTAAAATATATTCACTTTACTCTGTGTTTGAGTGTATATTGCCAATTCAGGAGAGTTAGGATATCTATCATTATTTGTTAATCTATAAGTTAGTTTCACTACATTTTATCAAGAAAAACTAACATTTACCTACCATTCTTTTATTTAATATATAAGGTAGATGTTTACCCAGATTCGCACTCAATCCTAGTACAATGAGTGCCTGAACCTAATCTTCTGACAATTAAAAAGTTTACTGTTTGTATACCTGCTAGCTAATCTATGTGTTTGGTATTGTGCAAATAACTGAAACATCTGCAAAAGTACTATCAGCGTCGGCTAATATATGGGTCAGTAGGGATTTGTGGAAACAACTGCCATGGCAGAGAACAGCTATTATAATCATTGCAATAGCCATTAGCGTCAGATGGAGAAATTTATAGACTGAAAACATTCCTGTTATTTGTATTAACTGGCAATTATGTAGTTAGAGAGAATTATGTTAGTTACTCAAGAATATACCAGACCATGGTCAAAAGATGTGTCTTTGTACCGTTAATTGAAATTTACCTGACTAGCAACATTAGGAATTATTAATAAGTATACATAGAGATATATAATGTTATTGTAAGTATATGCTGATGTACATACATGTAGTACAAACAGACAAAATATGTAACGCAATACACAATATGACAAACCAATTTTTTTTTAAATAGTTGTTATGAATATTTATGTGATATTGCACTGTACAAGGTTTCTCCTTAATTATTATGCAGACTGTTGTTACTGATATGGCTTTTTTGTCGCAATGGCATATTAAGAGAAAGTAATTTGGTATTAGTTTATATGTTATAAATTCAATAGAAAAATTTATGTAGTGGATGGGCTTGTGAAGTGACTTACTTAATTGATGAGGCGGACTTGATATAATAATATGAAAATTATAATCCGCCACAATCTAAATTGTCATTCATTATACATTGGTTTAGAATTATGATATCGTATTTACAATTTATATCAACTATAAGAACTTTGGTTTAAAAATACCAGAGTGTGACATTGGTAAGTTAATATTCAAAACTTTCAAAAAATAAAACCGAATATATGTATATATATTATTGTTCTTTAGGAATGCATAAAGAACACTTTTGAAAATAATAAAAACAATCTGTCAAATGCAAATAATGTCCAACGAATTCGTTATGAAAGAAAAACCAACATTTTTTTATTATATTGCTCGGAGTCTTTTAAACTTCTAGATTGTTTAAATTTGCACTTTTCATATGATTGTTACTTTTTCTAATAGCAGAGTGTTTCACGTACATCAAATGTTGTATTCAATTGAAAATATTCAAAGTCTTAGACACTTGAAAGTTCTGTGTGTATACGTTTATAAAAAGGTATTACAAATGACGAAATTTTACCATCTCGTGGTACTTAAAGTTAACGAACAAGCAATTGGATAGTGCGATCCTCAACTTAGTGGTACAAAGTATTTTCTTAAATCCTCATCTGGGATCACCATTGAAATAGGCCCTAGGTATTTGATATTGCTTGAAACCATTGGTCTTATGTGTCCCAGATTTAAAGAAGACTCGTTAGTACAATTTAAATGCATTTTATATAGATATGATTTAAGTACATGTAAGTACTTCAACACTGTAAATTTATTAAGGACAATACATGCAGTCTGATGTAACTAATATTGAATTATGTTTTGTGTAGTTTTGGTCTTCGGCTAAATAAATTACGTTTAACATGACAAAACACAAATTGAAAAAAATTGCACTTAATAATTTATTCATTATATCGATTTCAAATTTCGCCTAGTGCTTTATCTTTAATATCTTTTCTACTATGAACCTTAACAATGTATTTTCAATTTCTAAATTAATATAAGTTAATATATTTGAACAATTTGTATCAATATCATTTTATAATTATGTTGATGGAAACGATTCCACAAATATACGAACATAAAGCAATAAGAACCAGCAATTTGTGTATTAGCAACAATTTATCAGCAATGATACGTGTGCAGTGTAGTGTATCTCTCTGGAGCAGAGAGTACTAACCCTCTTCAGACAACATTACTGCTTAATGAACGGGTTGTGTAGTTCATGTTTGTAAACTGCAATATGAAATATACTGTTAAGTGGTATAAAATCTATTGAATGGAATAGTTGCCATTTACATGTGTTACCACTTTTGATAATGAAATAATTAGTGATGCTATTTTGATAATAAAATATACATGTTTTTTGGAGACAAGTTCATTTTCAATGAGTAGTGATGATACAAATAACTCAGAGCCAGTAATATATACACAAAGAGAGCTCACCAGGAAACAAACGTTTAAATGGTATGTATCCAGTTATCAATTTCTACATATTCAATTAACATTTTATTTATTTACTCTTGAAAATCTAAATGTCCAAAATAAACGAAACTGCGAAAATTATTTCTTAAACATATGTTCTTTAAATTTAAACTCTATTTATTATGCAGACTAAATGCTCACAATGGTTAAGTTGATTCAAAACTTTCCACAATGATTTTTCAAACAACGAATTTTACTATCGTAACGCTTTTTTAAAGAAACTATATAAACATGTATATTTGTTTACCTATTAAATACATGAACTCATGATATGATAAATTATTTTAAATATTTTAATGCAATCTTGATATAACTTTATTGTATATTATTAAGATATCTTTAACAGGAGTCAATGTACACTTCAAATTTGAAAACGTCAATGAAACACTGTAGGTATTTGATCACACATTTTAATTTCAGTTTCCTGAAAAGATGTTGCACTTGATGTTGAAAAAATTGGAAAGTGTCTTCAAGAAAAGTGTTGTTACGATGTATTCCTGAAGCGTTAACTGTAGATAGTGTTTTGAGATGGCGCCAGAAATAACATTTACTTGCCCAAAGATGTTTGAAAATGTTGAAGCTACTTTTCAGAGACACATTTAATGGTAGAAATCAAATCATCAAAGGAAAGCTTGTTTGCAGGTAAGTAATCATTTGATATCGCAATATATTGGAATATGTATTTGTACATATGGGCAGAAGTACCAGTACACACAATTTATATTGAGGCAGTCTTGATGATATAATTTTGAGATTAAAAATCATATCCATTCATTGTATATGCTACTGGAGATATATGCAGTAATTACATTTATAGTTATCATTGGTGTGATTTTTTCTTACTTTCGGCTTGAACATTCTAGAAAAAGTTGAATTTCTGTACGCACCCGGCATTGGCTCTGATGTCAGCTTCCAATCTTCGTTTTAAAAAGTTTTTAAAATTGTCCATTTATGTGTAGGGCTTGAAGTTCTTTGCATATAACTTGGCATAACTGTGCATACTTATGCTCTGAGGCAGTATATTTTTGAATGGGTTTTAACACCATTTTTTTAACACATTTCATGTTATATATGGCATATCTCGTTTTACTGGTGGAAGAAGACCTCAGACTGAGTAGAACCACCGTCCTTCCGCAAGTAACTGGCAATATTTCTCAAATAAAGTTTTAGTGTGAGCAGGACTTGAATCTACGACCCTAGCGGTGAGAGGGAAGTGATCTTTAGACGGAGCCTTAGACCACTCAGCCATGGAGGACCCTAGTATGTAACATATCAGGCTACAAAATTCAAGGACAATGTCGTATTTGAGTGCAAAAATGTCACATTAATTGTCTCATAATTAAACATAAGTGTGAAGTTATATGGATGAAACTTGACATGATTGTGCGTGCTTATATTCTGAGACAGTGCAATCAACTATATCAGTTACCATCGCATGTATTGGCTTAATCTTCACACAAGACTTCACAGTAATCAAGCATTTGCATTATATAATGCAAATTACCGCCCTTGTATGACTTATAATATAGAAATTCTGGTTAAAGTGTTGCGCACAAATACAATTAATTTCATATCTCATAAAACACTCCATGTATTTGATGTAACTTTAAAAAAGGTTTTGCAGTCTAAATCAAACTACATTAATGAACCGGGGTAATTATGGCTATTATTTTCTTAATTATGGCCCTTTTTTGTGTCTAGAATATTTGGTTAAAATATATCTCTCAGAAGCCACTGCATGTATTTGACTGAAACTTCATACAAGGTTTAAGCTATGTAATTCCATAAATAACTCTTTTTATCTGGATTAGCCATCAGTATCTGAGTTTGTACTTTGTCACAATATAATTCAAATAGCCTTTTTTGACTATTCGGAGAATAAAGAGAGCTATTCTACTCACTCGGGCATCGGCGTCACACATTGGTTAAAGTTATGCATGCAAGTGCCTATTTCAATAACCATTGCATGTGTTGACTTGAACTTTTATACAAGACTTCCCAGTCATCAAACCTATTCCAATAACTAAGTTAAGATAACTCTTGGGTGGTTATAATTGCAAAAGTATTGCCTTTATTTGACTTAAAAATTATTGTTAAAGTTTTGGGTGCAAGTACCATCGAGTCCATATCACAACAAACATGCAATGTATTTAATTGAAACTCAACAGTCTTTCCATGTATTGGATGGACTGAAATTTCATTCACAGTATTGCAGTTATAAGCTCTACTCAATTTAGTAAGTAAGATAAATCGTGTAAGCTTGGAGTTGTCATTGGTCTCAATCAAATTTGTACTTTTGTGACAAATATTCGAATAGTCGAGCACGCTGTCCCTCCGACAGCTCTATGTTAAATTTTGTTAAATATCACATGAAATATCCTCCCCTACCAATTTTTATTGATTTTCCTTTGCTTTTTATAAAAGAAATGCTCTGCCCAATTTCAATTGTGTTGCCTACCAAGAGCACTCTGACCCCAACCATACCTTTCCTACCCATTTTTTATTTTGTTTAGCATTAAATATGAAATACTCTGCCTGATTGTAATTTTGGAAGCTACCAAAGAGCCTCCCTCTGTATTATTATGTTAAGATACTTTTCTATATGTTTAAATTTTGTCTGAGCCTTATACCCTATTTTCTTCCCTATCATATTTCTTTTTTTGTTTTTCTATTAAATTAGATTTACTCCGCTGTTTCAATTTTGCGTCTGTTATTTTCCTCACCTCCATTTCACATACATGTTAGTACTATAGTGCTGATATTTTTATATGTTACATACTTCTGGTATTAAATTTTGTTTTGTGGCAACACTAGAAAAGTCGAGTTAACGCTGTTCACTTACAGCTCTTGTATTCAATGGGACCAGAACTACAATGTATAAAACAAATTTATAATATGTTAAAATTAATTATACGTAAAAATGGATACATAATAGACAAAAAGTTACTACTTGGTGAATAATAAATACTATTAAATTTGTATTATGACAGTAAAGCATGGAGGTGTCATGAAGGTGTCTGAAAAAACATACAAAAGAACAAGGAAAATGTATATTGATGGAGTACATGTGTTTGACCGAGAATGGACATCAGAAAAAGACAAAAAGGTATCACTCTCTGTTTGGAACATTAACATAAAACAAAAAACCTATTGCAATTTGATATAATAATCATAGCAATTTTAACAAGAGAAATGTTGTTACCCGTTGTCATCATACAGAATTAACAAAAAAAGTATGACTAAGTTGTGTTCAGAGCATGACTAAATCTCATTCAAAGTTAGACACACATATTACATATATATATAAAAATGGGACTAACACCAGTAGAACTCTATCAAACATATTGTCGGCAGATTCATTTATATGGAGTTCTGAATGCATTGTTTAACATCCACTGATTCGATTACTTAATAGATCAAGATATTTAGATATTTTTGATTTTGAGTCGGTGAGACAGATATATAATTATTATTATTAGTAGTAGTAGTTATTCCGGAACATAATTTATAATGATGTCAGCCAATAATAATTTTAAACTGTAGCAATAAAATTACGAGACATATATAAATTATGTTGTAATATATAAAGACTGAGAAGGTCAATACTTTCATTTTCATAATAATATATATTACCAACAATTCGACTGAGAATAAACATTTTGGTTATACATATCTAATTAACCAGCCGGGCCTGATAAGCTCAGTCTGTTACGCGTCTGACTATCAATCCAGGGGTCGTGAGTTCGAATCCCCTGCCCGGCAACAGTCTCCGTGATGATTGATATACGACATTGTGTCTCATTATCAATCGTCTCTCACCATTGTTTCAAGTGGGAAAGTTATCAGTTAATTGCGGAGACGAGGTGTGCTC
Organism: Panopea generosa; assembly: GCA_029582155.1. Classification (NCBI taxonomy): domain Eukaryota; kingdom Metazoa; phylum Mollusca; class Bivalvia; order Adapedonta; family Hiatellidae; genus Panopea; species Panopea generosa. The sequence continues at coordinate 34,078,785 of CM055894.1, read as the reverse complement.
GAGTACTGGTTTATCCCAGGAAACAGTGGTTAGGTTAACTGATCGTCTGTTAGCCATCGATGGCATAAAGATGACGCAAAATATTCACTAAGTCTATTCAATCTAATTAACCAAGATTATGTAACTAGTATTCTAGAAATTCTTATGTTTTGAGGGCATACTTTAGCAACCCTATATACCAGGGATATATTATTTTTCTTGAGTAATTGCACATTCCTCTGAAAAACAACATGAGATATAGCAGCTATGCTTTTCAAAACTATTTGTTTGGTTATGATGTATTTTGATGAAATTATTATAGATAATTTGCAAAAATAATGATTACGAACTACAGTTTCCATCCGAGAAATTGAATGATGTTTAGTTTACTTGAAGCAAAAACCGATTTATACACAACTCAAATGGCAGTTCTTATCTGATCACCGAGCATGATACCAGTAATCACCACATGCTGGGCAATGGTACTTAATCTATACGGCTATTTTGTTCATTTACAACCCCCATTAGATCTTAATTAAACACCTCATTAAAGACCGGAGTAACAGTATAAACGTCAGCAGCAACGAAAAATGGCCTTTCCCACTGATTTTTCTGTATTCGCTTCAATAGTGACGATGTCTTTTTAAATTTAAAATTCATACCTAATTTATTTGATTGAAAATGAGCAAAACTGTTGATGAATACATGAGTGTATGTAATGTTGATTTAAAGTTTATAAATAAAAAAAAATATTCTTTGAAAACCTTTTTAAATTGAAATAAAGATATTGCCAGTTTTTATTATAGGATTGTGTGCATTGTGCCGAGTATATATTAAAAAACGCAAATTTTCATTATTAATGTAAGAAACATTTTGTTAATTTAGAAATCATTGTGTATCCATTTACAAAATACACTCCGTCATGTAGCTACTTCTAACTCAATTTGACCAATGAGAACAGAATTATTAGTATGCATTATAATGTTGATTACCAGTATTATAAATAGTGACCGGCCCCAAGGGACTAGTCATCTTATCTCTCATACATCAATAGTTCCCACAGCTATCAATCCAAACCCCATGTAGAGATAAGAGCAAGCAGACCAGTAGTTTAGCCAACCTTCTGTTTTAAATATGCTGAACGGCCAACCATACCGGTTTTCCATAAAGTGAACTCCGCCCTTCTTACTTTGATAATACATAGCTTTAAATATCTACACACTAGGCATACATAATTACAAAAGTATCTATCAACAATGGAAATATGTAAAAGTATTTAATACATCAGTACCAGGCCCCGGTTTCACAAACATACTTTTAAGTCTCTTATTTTACTTAAACTCGATAGTGTGCTCAATTTTATACTGAAATTGAGCACACTATTTGAGTTTAAGTAAAATAGCAGACTGAAGTATTTTTGAAAAACCGGGCCCAGGGCTTCTAAAATCACCGGGTTTTCGGTTTTTGGACCGATTTCTACCGTTCAAAACCGGGTTTCGTTTCAAAATTGAATAAAAAATCGGTCCAGATATTTTCTATCGGACGTATAAATTACCCCTATCATGCTTTACTAAGCTGTGAAATATGCCTTGTGGCAATAACATTCTATTGTTTTGTCACCCGCTGGGCAAAAGGAGGTCAATTTTGACTAAGCCATTACAGATATGTAAGGGAGTTCATTGGTGGATTCAGGGCGGAGGGCGCACGCACCCCCTAAAATTTGGCAAGCATAGGTTTTTCTTCTACACATTCACCCTGAACTCAAATAACCATCTTAACGATTTGTGTTTAAACAAATTAAGCACGTATTTGATGTACCTAAAATATGTACAAACTACTTCTAGCATGATGCTTGAGTATATTCTACTGTTGCCCAGTGTTTGGTCATTTTTTTTTAAGTTTTTTTCCTTGTCGTTAGATCTATATCAATTCTGGTAATTTTACGCGAAAAAGTTTGTTATGGCGGCACCATCAACGCGAGCAAAATTTTAAAAAAAAAGCTGAATAGCTTTTTTTTACATGTATATCATCATCTGCAGAAAGTCAAACGCAGAATAAAATGTATGTTTATTTGCATGTCATGACATGTGTAAATGAATTTAAATAGACCAGTCTGCTAAAACATGTATACAATTAAAATATCTACACTGCGTAGACCAAACTTTCAAAAGCACCGAGACAGAAACAACTAAACTGGTAGACATACTGAGACAAACAAATAGTCAATACAACACTGAAATCTATGTTAAACTTTCATCTATTTTCATTCAACGTTATATTAAAAAAAAGATTTAGCCAGAAAAACAATATGCCATCGGCCTGCTCCTAACAAGATAGTGATGTGCTATGATTGGTGTCTAATACAAATCTAAGTGGTGCAGTAGCGTAATAGGTAAGGCGTGCGCCTGTCAATCTAGAGGTTAAACGTTCGAGCCTGCCTAGCGATATTTTTTTTTTTGTAAATAAAAAAGTTTATAAAAAAAATTCAAGGTATACGTGTTATTATGTTTATCTTTATTCAAAAGAATTAAGTTATAAATGTATATACATTCACTTAAGTATAATTTGCCGCCCTATACCCTCGAACCCTAACATCAATTCCTGGATACGCACATGCGCGCTCCCTCTAAACTGAAATCCTTGATCCGCCCCTGTAGTTTTTCGGAAGAGTCTATCGCTACGTAACAGGCCTTCGATGTGTAATTTGCGACCCATATGGGTTCATTAAGACGGTTTAGCTTGCCGTAATGTGTTAAATTGTTTGCTCGTGACGTTTATTTTTTCAAAGTGGTCAAAGCTGAGACTTCGGACCAAAAATGGCTTGCGTCTTTAAAATATTTTATAAAAATGCACAGTATTACTTGTTTGTTTGAGCTTTTTAACAGTGACTTTAATTATGAAATTAATGACATTAATTAGGAAAGTGACCGGGACCGATTTTATTTTGATGTCAGACTGGAATTATTTGCGTTAACCATAACGTTTGGAAAAATAGTTGTTCACAGAGTACATACCGTTGATATATCTTATCCATTAATTTAATATATTTCCTCCATATTACTAACTTTGCAATCCAAAAACATGCTTCAATTTTCCAAAAGAAACGACATAAACACGTCACTTTCAAGGACTTGAAATCATGTACGTTTCGCCCGTACAATATATCTTTGATGTTAGCCGACGCACGGTGACGTCAGAGTCATCAAAGAGACGACAGCGAACGTGTTGTTTCATTCAGTACATGCAATGAAATTGTGCAGTTTGTTTGTGTTCATTTAAAAAAGGATTTCGTCGATGCGTTTTATATTCCATTTTAAATATCTTCCATTAGATGCAAACGCTTTTTTAATGAATTGATAATATTATGATAGGAGACAGAGTTGAAAGTGGTTGTACGCAATTTTACATATATTCATATATAGTTTAGCGAGAATAATACTGCTATTGACTAGTTTGTCTGTATAAATGACACATTAAATAAAAAGTGATTCTAACAATGCTCAAAGCATTCAGTACTAACATTATAACAATTAAAAATATTTGTGGATCTCTGTGGGGAAAATAGTGTGGCTCGGAAAATCAACCAAAAATAAACCATAATGTATGTCACGGGATTTGAACCCGGATCACATACTCCATAGATATTACCACTGCGTTCGGTAGTATGAATTTAAGTATAGATTTTCGATGATGCCTGGAATATTTTGAATGAGTTGGCTATAATTGAGATCATTATATGCTAAATCATTTATGTGACTCAACGGGTCAGGTCTAATTCAAATGTTGGAGATAAAAGCAAGTTTAAAAACATGTTTTTAAGGTAAACAATGGTATTTTGTACCAGACAATATCCATCCAAATAGCAACCATTTGTGCTAAATTTTACAACTATGCCAGTGTTTTATTTAATTAAAAAGGTATCATGTTGTCCTTGTCCTAAATGTATGTCCATTTGATAATTTCATTTTTCAAATCTGCGAGATATCTTTTTTAGTGTAGTATGACTCTTTTATTCTTAATCTAAACTATATTATAATATATACATAATAATATGCAAAATAAGCTTGATTCGAAATATATCATGATGTGTTTTGTTATTTAGTATTGCTTGTAGTTAACATGTTAATCTAATGTAAAAGCAGAAATATATCGAAATAAAATAATTGTAAATTTTAACAGGATATATAAGTAAAATTTATGCATAGGTCAGTATTAAAAAAATCGTGAAATATTTTATTTTTGTTGTTATTTCAGGTATATTCAGGAAAAAGATGTGGAAGCAAAGAAAGTATCATATCGCCATCGACTTCTGTTGAAGCAAATTGTTTTAACTCCAAGAACAAGAAACGAAATAAATATGTTTGATTAATACCAGAAAATAGTAGCTAAGGTTGTTCTCAAATGTGTCATCAAACTCAGTTTGACATTTAAAATTGTTTTGCAATTGAATTGTTCATTTTAAATACTTCAACTTATGTCACAAATGTTGCACTTTTTGAAAGTCACTATGTGTTTCATGAATATGATATAGTTTTTCATGTAATAACTAACCGGTGGTCAGATTTCAAATAATTTTGTACAAATGTTCATCAGTACGAGACCCTCTACCCAAATAGCTAAAATCAACTTGATCCGTTTAAAAACATGGCAGCCAGGGAACAAGGGTTATTTTCTTTATATATGTAGTGTATGTGTTATTTTCAACAGAGGGAAACAATTTCTTCTCTTCCACTAATGATACAAATTCAAAGTAATGCAATAAGATTGATCCTTGGATTATCGGTCATCTGCTTACATGTTTTATTATCACTCCCATATAACACCTAAAGAATGAAGGTGGCATGTAGCACGAAAATTAAGGACAATGCATGAAATAGTGTTCAGCGTCCTGTTTTAAATGCTCATATTATATATATATATTGAATATAATTTTAATTTGTAGATGAAATATATCATACTGTAACTATTTCTTAGACGAGCATGAATAATAGATACTTCAAAATAACTTGTTAAATGAAAACATGGTATTTTGGTGCGTTAACACATGATGTATAAGTTGGCGTTTAAATGATGTTATATATTGAGAATTAAGTATATGTTCCGCAATATTGTTTATCATGAAAATGTATGGTATAAATTTTTTTCTAAATAATTGAGTTCTAGCATTTTTCATATGATGAAACTACATGTATTTTTATATTTAACAATGTTTAAGTGAAGTCACAGTGAAGCCCCCCCCCCCCCCCCCCCCCCCCCCGCCGATTTGCAATCAGCATTGGATGCGTATATTTAAACAATGCCCGCTATTTCATTTTCTTCCATTTACCTTTATAAATATGATTGTGTTATTGCCATCTGGATATTTTATGTAAATAATATGTTGTTTGAAAGGGCCACTTTTAATGTTGGATAACTTGCGGCCAAAACCCTTTTGCTATTTCATATAATGACATATTCTAAACAATAAAATATGTTTAAAATAAATTTTATATGTTTGATATAAAAGTACTATTATATTTGTATTATTCTTATAAACAATTAAGTCATCCGCATAATACTAAAGCATGTGATCAAAATCCTCCTAAGATGGCTCAAAAGAGCTTGCCCTCAGGTTTCTTGAAAATGTTCAGGGAATAACATGGTATATCATATTTTACAAATACAAACAAAAATGTTACAATAAGGTTTTCGTTAAAAATGTGTTTGTCAATTTATTTGTAAATGTTTCAAATGTTTGTAAACTACAGTATACATACTTCAGTTTGTCATAAAAATATAATTCTTAAAAAGTTTTATTTTATATCCCACTTGTGATTCATTTGTTTTGAAAGTGTTCATTTGTGTAGTTTTATCATGAATTTTATGGTTATATTTTTTGTTAATCTAAAAACTGCATTAAAGCTATTTACATTTCACATCCATGTCTAAGACAATTAGCTTTAAACTTGCATAGGTCATCATACTATATACGAAAGGTATTTCAATCATTAATAATGAATCTTAGATTTAACTTAATCCCACCTTTGAGCTGTAATGACCACCCCAGCCACATGGTACCAAATATTTACTCAGGCATAATTATTTAGAGAAGTGTTTTAAAATATCTTTCTCAGAAACTACAAATGACAGGATATAACTACTCGATAGGTAGTACAGTTATGTAGTCTGATCCCACGATAATATTGAAATGGTTTTGGGTGTCAATCATTTAAAAGGAAAAGGCATCTCTAAAACTAGAGATGTTTTAAACCATAATACTGTATATACATGTGTGTGCGTGCGTGCGTGCGTTTTCTGTATATTAATATGAAGGATAAACATAATTATGATCACCTAATAGTTTGTTTAAATCATGATTTGGCCTTGTTAAGTGATTCGAACGTATCATAAGCCTACAGAGATTTAACCATAAAACCCTTTTTTATTCTGATGTTTGTTTTTATACATTTCACATTCTTGTTTCATATTTGGATTAAATAATCACTTCCCATTAGTACAGCTTATATTTATTAGATACTATTTTATTTGCATTTAAACTAAACAGCTATATTTCGTTAGAGCCAAATTTGGCGACATTGAATTTTTGTATAATGTATATTAGCATATTACAGGCTAAGGATCTTATTAAAACTTGCAAAATACATTATCAAATAATAAAAAGATGGATTATAAAATTTTGTTCTAGTATATCATTTGTTCATATTTCATTTTATATATTAAACGTTCATAAAACTTAAAGAGCGCTAACAAAATTGTCTGGTAACCAAATTTGGTCCTACTGACTGAATTCAGCCAAGCATATTTTACAGAAGAACGATATGAAATGTATAAAATACTTTCCGTAGTTTTCATGATGTATTGTGAGATGCCCAATACTGACTGAATTCAGCCAGCAAGCAAAATGGTTTCCTTCAAAAGCAGAAGTTACAAACTGACTTCTAAATATAAAGTTTGGCTGAATTCAGCCAGTGAAGAGATGGAATGGCAAATATCGATTTTATACGCGAGAACAGAAGTTACAAATATCAATAGTTTTGACCTTTTCAGAAAAGGGCCAATCTGAATCAGAACGTGTTACAAGTGGTTCTCACCACTGGTATCTGTTTTGATGATTGCCATGCAACTCTGCCTTCATAATAGTAATTAACTTGTTATATTAATTGTGAACGACTGACCAGATGCACGTATCCAATATAAAAACTGTAACAAATCAATAAGTCAATAAGTATATTATAGTAATAGCTCCAATGATAATAATATTTAAAACAAAAAAAACAACAACAAATAATGAAAGTAAAAAATAATACAAATAAAATACTACATTTTTACAAGGAATTATTTAGAGACATGTCTTTAATTTTTATTAGTTTTAAAATTGTAGGATTGATTTATTTTGTAAATTAACAATTCTGATTTTTAGTTGTATCTGTTTTTTTATACGAAATCGCTATGGCAGTACTTTCTACCATTCATTCAGAACTGGCGTGGGGTTTTCGGTTCGTTAATTTGATAATATTAACATCATGATATTTTCATACTTAAGCGTTCTGAAACTTCGAATAACCAATATCTGAAATGTTTTTTTTTATTTGTTGTTAATTGGCAATTGGCTGGCAGTTTTCCTTTTTTATCTTTTCTTTTCAATCATATAATGTTGGCTCAATTAAGATTCATCCATCTGGCACGAATTACAATCAAAATGAAATCATACATAACTTCCGTGGTCAACAGACCGATAAGTCACGCTTTAGCATATAACCTAATTGACACGGCTCTCACTGGCATGTGACATAACGTAATTAACACCACGGGTGTGTTGCTGCGTGTCATATAATTAGCGGTATAGCACAGTGGGTGTAGTTTCAAACAAGTTTAATATAGTTTGTCATTTTAAATAATATATTAACATAAATCATACTATCAGTAAAAGAATAATTTGAGAAACCCACTGAAAAAAGTTCATTGCAAGTATATTTATATACATAATGATAACGAAAATAATTAGAAAAACTTAAACTATCAGAATATCTTTTTTAAGTTAAGTGAACCACATTTGGACCCAAATCGAGAAAAACAGAACAAGATTATTATTTTTCAAAAATCATTTATTATAATGTTGAATTGCATTGCACGGATTATAATAAATTATTGCATATTATTGATTATAAAGCTTTTTTTAGTTTGAAAATTAACAAAACCAGTGATATATCCACATGTTGTTAAGTCACTGCTTACACTGAGCAGATTTATGGATTATTATAAGGCCAACGAGGTATCAACAGTATGGAATTATTAATTAAATTTAATTATTAATAACAATATATTTAGTTTATGTTGATGATGTATCTGTAAAATTTGTGGACAAACTTTATTGCTTTCCTGTAACAAACGGCTTACGGTATATCAAAGAAGATACTGACGCAAACACATGTCGGTCCGGATAACAGAAGCCGGTATAATGTGCGATATTCTTTGATCACCCAGACCACTGATCACATATCAAAACATAGACATTTCCGTTAAACATGCCTACTATCGATACTAGTTTATCGGAAATTTACAACCTTTCGCCCAGCAGGTAACATAATATGTAGACAAACAATCGGATTATGAATTAATTAACCTTGACTAAATCCCATAGATACATTTTATTGCTCCATTAGAACAGATTAAATTAAAAAGGCAATATATAGAATCATTTTAAGAGTTGAGATGTTGCGATTGTTTATGGGCCGGAAACCGAACTGAACGTTGAGTGAACGCTGAAGGAAGCGAACGCTAAGAGGAGTATTAAATAGAGCACTCAGATATACAGCGCTCGTGAGCGAATACTTGCGTTTGTGAGTGCATTAAATTAACCGCTTTTAATCGAGTGCACACAAACGGAGCGCGAACGGAGCGCGAACTAAGCGCGAACGGACCGCGAACGGAGTGCAAACTGAGCGCAAACGGAGTGCAATTATGGGGTACTTGAGCGGTTTAGGGTCTGTAGCTAGGTTTTAAATAGAAATTGAATTATTAATTATATTCCTGTTGCATAATTTCAAAGTGTATACTTTTCAATTCTTAGGCAAAGGACACGATGTATGCCTTACAACCACGAGAACTTGTTATAACGTAAATGATGATTTGACGTTAGAGGCGGAATACAAAGGATTGACACCAGCTGACGGTGTTATATGGACTATAACCGGGGGTTTATCCGGTATGATTGCAGCCAATTCCACCTGTAGTTTCCGGTTTGCCATACCAACTGGATTTCCTGAAGGCAGAAGAATGTCACTAGATTGTTCATCTGCACCTAAATACCGTCTAACTGTTCAGTCATTAGAAAGTGCAGATTTTAATAAAACATGGGGAGTTGACTTTTCCTTATTAAATGGAACTACACAAAGTGGAACACAACAACAAACCGTTATTCAATGCGAAATAGGCACATGTAAGTAAAAACGTAAGTTTATATTTTCATCATAAAAAACTAGCACAGTGGCAGAGGCACTGCCTTAAGATCTTGTAAGATCATTAACTTTCACTACTGAGGTCGTCGGGACGGGTCCATATCAGTTTAAACATATACTGAATATGTAGGAATGTTTGCCTTGCTGGTTTTTAATATACGCATCGTTTCTTTTCCATGCTTTATTTTAGATAAATGTAACATCATATTGTGTATTGATAGAATCGGATTCAACACAAAACATGTTATATTGCTTGAATCCTATTATAACAATACAAAAAATGCTATTCAATTTATCTAAAATAAAGCATGACTAAGACAATATGTTGGTTTGTCATAGTTTTACACAAGCTTGCATTGAATCATTGTCAATAGATGCATCTGAAATTAATTGATCGTTTTTCTAGACTGTAAACTATGTAGTTTTTAATATGTAATAATATATATATAATTGTTATGTGCATGTCATCAATCGGTCAGTTTATTCCTTTTCGAAACTCAAAATGCAAGAGTGTTATTAAATGATATTAATACATAACAAGATTATATAACTACCATTGCATATGATTGAAATTCCCTTACAAGCACAGAATGCAATCAAGAACATAGCATGATGAGTATTAATTCATTATGCAATACCCTCGTTCAGCGCGCACCAATTTGAGTGGTGTTTCATTCCCGAGTGTCACTTTGTGATGGCAATGACAACAAATAATCTGAAATAATAACAACACCAAGTAAAAGTACACAATGTTTCTGTCCGTTCACCACATAGTACCACCTGCCTATGTTAATAATATGTGTTGTTTGAATTTTACTATAACATCATCTCTATGGACCTTCGTGACCCAGTCGTCTAGTGAATAGCCGTTTAATGAATACTTACGTTATCGATGGGGTCATTTAATCAAGCCACTTTCGTCCAAAAAAGATGCTAAAAAAAAAAATGAACATGGTATATATAATCTTGTATATGGCGTAGACCCCATTTTAAAATGCATCTTATCAAACTCAATGATACAAACACTTTTTTATAATATATTGAGCTTACTATGTTCAACCTTATTTTTTCTAAATTGAGAATGTGCGTTATATCCGACATGAATCAATGGCTATCATACATCCCTCTTAGGTTATGAGCAGTGGGCTATGTCCTTCTTTATAGTAACAATGTATTTAGATTTTGCTTAACATGTATGTTTATAACACCATACACATATGCCGAATATGATAGAACATTTAGGCGTTGCTATTGTATTGAAACTGTATCGTTTTTTTATGTGAAGACGCGAGAAAGTGTGGAGTTAATTGCAAATTTATGGCACCGATGGATTAACGATATATTATTTTCATTTAACGTCCTGTATTAGTCCTCTATATTTCAACAAAACATGACTATAGTTATTTATCTAATGGATTGCTATCAACAGGTCTAGATTAGCATTAGTTTCACGCAAGGTACATGTGGAAAATAGTCGTTTTAAATATATAACACTAGTACAAATATTAAGATAGCAATATAGATTATGTTACGATATAGCAGCTTTATCACACATAAAAACAATTCTCAATCAAACACAGCAGTAATTTTAATTTTTAGATAACGAAAATGACATTGGAACTCGTGAACGTGTACCTAACACAGTCATCATTGTTGTGGTGATGACATTGAAAATATTGCTGTAATAATAGGTATGTACTTTAATTAAATTACTTTTAGCCTTGCAGGCCATATGCATTTGGTAGCATTAATGTATATGTGTGAGTATATAAGAATTCTTTGAATTTGTAAATCAATTAATTTTGTTGTATGCTCTGTGTTTGAGAAGACATAACAATGCGATTACAAAGATAAGAATTCCTTCTAAAAAGATCAAATACGCATTCACCTGGTAAAGTAATCGCAACTATAAGTGTATAAAATTGAATAATTTTGTGAAAAGACAGCAACAGTTGTAGAAAAATGATCTGATTTAACGAGGCTAAAATGGAAGAGGAATAGTTGTCAAAAACGGTTCTACAAAACAATATGTATACTTCACGTTCATAGTCATACAAGGATAGTTTCGATTTTCATTTAAAAAAATATGTAGAGCTCGAATTGTACAATAAGTCTGTGATATTGAAAGAACGTGTCATGATGTATATGCATGTTGCGAATGTTTCAGCCAAAAGGATTTTATAATATAATTTCAGAGACATGTTATGATTAAGTACTTGGAGTTAGCAAATAATAAACCACTGTAATATTTGAACCTATTATCAAACTATTTCTTTGCTGCATGTAATTCACCAGCATGCGATGTCACACGTAACATTAATCCACCAACTGCCGTATTGTGTTAAAGGGAAAGTGCGATGACAAATACAAATTTGTTTTCTCATTTTAAACAAAAAGTGGTGAAAAGTTTAGTGTTTGATAAATATATTGCATGATTAGAAACATATCACGTTAGCTGTATTGTGGCTTTATGCGAAAAGAAAAAAAGAAAGATCGCTAAAGGCTAGAGTGGTGCCATTGAATACGATATAGGATGCACCTTTGGACAAGTGTGCGTATTGTTGTATAATTCTGGTAAAATTGTACTATATTATAGCAAATTGTAATTACAACAACAAATCTAAAGCAAATGTGAGATAAATTAAATGAAATTTGGTAGTTGCAGTTTATGTTTAATTGATATCAACTTCAACTAAAGGATGCAACATCCTCTACATGACATGGTATCCTTGTGCTGGATAAATATAAAACAGTACATAGTATTATTAATCGAGTTCAAATAAGCCATATCATAATTTAAATATAAAAAATATATATATATATATAATTTTGGTTGAATATTTGATATGAACTAACATGCTACCAGCGAAATGTTCTCACTTTTCCCCTCTTACATGTATGTCTGTTTATATCTCATGAAATTTTAACAAATAGAATTAAAGCGTATAATGATACAATTTAAAAAAAAAATAGCTTGCCATTCCTTTGATAATTTCTCTTTATATGCACATAATGTTTGTATTAAATATATTGTTTATTTACTCTTTGTTTTAGTTTGACGTGTGAAGTATGCTAAGGTCTCGACATTTTTTCTATTATTTTGCTGTCTGTTTTTTTTTGCTGCATTGTGTACCAATAAACATCATAATGCTAGTTAAAACTATTACCGATCTTCGTCTATTTTATGCAATAAAACTATATTATTAGAATAGACGAAATTAATTGAATTACATTTTAAAGCATCATTTTATTGTTATTAAATACCGTTTTCTCACGGGAAAATTAACAATAATAATATTAGATTGTGTATGACCTAGAGTAGATTTTCCGCTGAATATATATCCAAAGTTGATTATAACAACAGTTCAAGCTTTTGTGTTATATGTTTGTTTGTTTAATATTTTATTTTGCATACGATATGAATACAAAGTATATTGCGAGATAAAATAATTGATTATATATACTTACTTAGTTTTATTTGCGTTATTTCCATATATCACACTTTGTATAAATAAACAAGGTTTGATGTAAGGTTAGATAATTTAAGAATAAAAGAAGATATGAAAAGAGTTTTAAGAAAACCAGGATTTGTTCGTGTCTTGTCAGCCATGATTAATCTATACGATTAATTGATATTTTGTTCTATTCGGTGTTTTATTGACGAATATGATTCTTTACATCTGTTTCGTTTGATTATTTAATTCATAGTTCAAATAAATTTGAAATAGATACATTAAATACAAATGATCATGTTTATTATGCAATGTGGTTTGCAAAATTTAAATATATTTCAATTAACTGTTGGTGCAAAAATGTAAAAAGACGTCAAAATAATGTGATAACAGTTTGATAATTTAAATGTAAAAAATATCATTTCATTTATTTCCACGATTATGTTTTCGATATTGTAATATGTGTTTTTAATTGATTATGAATTTATTGACTATTATCACTTGATAATGAATTCCTTGGTGTTGCAGTGATGATTCGGAGACGAAAACTTATTATACAAAATGTCCGAGCAGGGAAAAAGCATTCCTCCGAAGAAAACTCTTGGGTTAATATTTGTTATTCATGTTTTATATCCAATGTATATTCTTTATCATTATTCAGTTATAGTACTTGTTACACAGTTAGTAGCATATCAACAAATATAATAATATCTTACTCGCAAACACAGGCGGGGAATATGCTAGTCATAGAGTGTCGCTTGGTCGATATCCAACACTGGACTCTGTAACCTCTCAAACAAAATGCTTAGTCCTGGTTCTCTAAAATAGGCACTGATATTGTGAATCACTTTGGTGGATACAACAGAGATACATTTAATTGAAAGAAGTGAATATAATTTAAATTATGAACAATATTATGCTAGATAACACGATTCCTATGTAGATATTGATAAATATTATTTTCCGTTTTTATAATTAATGAAACTTGTCCAAGAGGATATCTTATTTAGTTGTCACAGGAGATTGACCAAGTTTAGTTATTTTTGTGGTGTTTGTGTGGTAGTGAGGTCGGTTGGAATTGGGAGTGGGCTAATACAAATCAATAGAATTGTAATACTTTATATATGATATCTACTGAAGTAACATGGAAATGAGTTACTTTTTGTGTTATATCTCATGATTTCAGACAAAATAATAACATAATAAATTGTCTTTGATATTAAACATATTGGCAGTAATATTTAATACTGACAACGAATATACACGCTTTGGTCCTGATCTGCAAGTTCCATGCAAACGGTTGTTCTGTAAACTCGTGTAAGACATATTAGTGAACGTATGTTTTTGTTGTTAAACCATGCGGTTCAATACATCGTTTAATATATGGTATGACAAAAGTATTTATATTTGAATTAACCTGAAAATTAATAGGTACTTGCATAGATAAGATGCTTTATGCGGCATTATAATGTTAGTCTTGCGTAAGGATTATAATGTCCTATCAGTTAAAATGTATGTAAATCGAGATAATTTATAAGAGATGCTGAAGAGTATTCAATTGAAATGTGGTGAATAGAAAAAATAGAGATAAGTACAAAGCTTAATTTATTAGCCAGTAAGGCAATTTGTCATTGTACAGTTTTCATCCCAAATATATCATTGAACTCCATTCATTCACAATAATCCATTGTAAAAAATTCATTCACAATATACCATTGTACAGTTTTCATTTACAATATACCATTGAATAGTTTACAATCACAATATACCATTGAACAACATTCATTCACAATATACCATTGTACAGCTTTCATCACAGTTTTCATCCCAAATACATCATTGAACTACATTCATTGACAATATACCATTGTACAGTTTTCATTCACAATACAATATACCATTGTACTGTTTTCGTTGACAATAGACCATTGTATAGTTTTCATCCCAAATATATCATTAAACTACATTCATTTACAATATACCATTGTAAAATTTTCATTCACAATATACCATTGTACAGTTTTCATTCACAATATACCATTGAATAGTTTACAATCACCATATACTATTGTACAAGATTCATTCACAATATACCATTGTACAGCTTTCATCACAGTTTTCATCCCAAATATATCATTGAACTACATTCATTCACAATATACCGTTGTTAAATTTTCATTCACAATATACCATTGTACTGTTTTCATTCACAATATATCATTGAACAGTTTCCAATCACATTATAGCATTGTACAACATTCATTCAGAATAAACCATTGTACAGTTTTCATCCACAATATATCATTGTACAACTTCCATCCATAATATATCATTGTACAACTTTCAGTCATAATATACCAGTGTACAACTTTCATTCACAAGTTACCATTGTACAGATTCTATTCACAATATAACATTTTAGAGTTTTGATTCACAATATACTATTGTACATTTTTTATCCAAATGATACCATTGTAAGTTTTTCATTCACAATATACCATTGTATAGTTTTCATTCACAATATACCATTGTACAAATTTCTTTGACAATATACCATTGTAAAACTTTAATTCACAATATACAAGTGTACAGCGTCTGTTCACAATATACCATTGTACAGCTTTCATTCACAATATGCAATAGTATAACATTCATCCACAATATACCACTGTACTGCTTTCATTCACAATATATCATTGTACAACGTTCATTCACAATATACCATTGTTCAGCTTTCATTTACAATATACCATTGTACAGTTTTCATTGACAATATACCATTGTACAGTTTTTATCTACAATATACCATTGTACAACTTTTATTCACAATACATCATTGTACAATTTTCATTCACATTATACCACTGTAAAATTTCCATTCACAATATATCATTGTACAGTTTTTATTCGCAATATACTATTGAACAGTTTTCATTCACAATATACTATTGGACAGTTTTCATTCACAATATACCATTGTACAGTCTTCATTCACATTATACCACTGTACAATTTCCATTCACAATATATCATTGTACAGTTTTTATTCGCAATATACTTTTGAATAGTTTTCATTCACAATATACTATTGGACAGTTTTCATTCACAATATACCATTGTACAGTCTTCATTCACAATATACCATTTTACAACATTGGTTCACAATATACCATTGTACAAATTTTATTCACAATATACCATTGTAGAGTTTTCATTCACAATATACCATTGTACAACATTCATTCACAGTATACCACTGTAGAGTTTTTATTCACAATATTATGTTGTACAACTTTCATTCACAATATACCATTGTAGAGTTTTCATTCACAATATACCATTGTACAACATTCATTCACAGTATACCACTGTAGAGTTTTTATTCACAATATTATGTTGTACAACTTTCATTCACAATATACCATTGTACAGTTTTCATCCACAATATACCATTGTTCAGCTTCCATTCACAAAACACCATTGTAGAACTTTCATTCTCAATATCTTGGGTACTAAATTAAAGTAAACAATCAAAGCAGTCAGAATAAAGTATTGCCTCAGTACCTGCGAAACCTGATATGTTCAGCCGTCCGAATATTGTGTCAAATATGTATGATCATAGAATACACGTGTATATATTATCGGCGGTCACGACGTATGTCACCCTTTTGCAACTTTGACCTGATTTCAAAGGTGTCATGCCAATTCAAACCTCGTTTTGGTTTACGACATAACAACGAGATTACATAGATAAGAATCAAAATCTCGCTTATGAAAAAATGCATTTTCCTGCTAAAACAATAAATGTATAAAAATTAAATGTTTTTTGTCAACAGATAGCAACAATTGTAGAAAAGTGTCATCTAATTTAAAGAGACTAAAATGTTTGTTTGACATATACTGTATATGATTTTTTATTGACATATCACATTTAATAACATTATTTTTATTTCAAGAGAAATACGGGAAGCAAGTCACGACAGATAGTCAAGTGTTGTAGTATATATCCGTGTATTTTCAAGCATTTTCAAAAGGTTGAAATTGATAGGATCTGACATCGTAATAGCGTACAGAACTTTATTGAACGGGGAATAATCACTTTTCCTGGACGAGTTTAATGAAATTCTGTAGGAATTGACAGCAAGTGTCAGATTCTATTGATTACATTTCCCGTAAAAATAAAAATTCAAGTAAGTCACATACAAAAGGACATATATTGATACCCCTTCTTTGGCCGAATAACCAGAACGGGATGTGTAAGTCTGGCCTAAATATGTGTTCTTACTAAAATACACTTTTATCAATTCGACTATACATTTATAAAACAACAACGTTCGTTATACTCACCAAGCACACTTATTAAGAATTTCCTTGGACGAGTTAAATAAAATCTGAAGTTTAAATATGCGAATTAATACAAAGGTCCGGTGAATTAGTATCCAATCAATGACGTTCAAGGTTGTATTACACGTGAGATTTATAACATTTGCGTAATGGTTTCACTACATAGTAAACAAGTGTTGCTATGTGATAAACATGAATAAAAGAGCGAGATGAGAGAGCTATAGAGAGGAATAGAGAATGCAAGGAAGACAAATTGTGGACAAATTGTGGTTGACTGTTTGTTCCGTTTCCTTTTCTTTATACAGTGTTTCCTACCTGTTAAGAAAATGGTTCATGAGTAATTTGGAAATTTTTCAGGGGGATATGAAAAACGTCACTCATTTAATTGATTTTTCACATGCATCTGCATAACTTTCGAAGTTCGAGGCTTTCTCTACATTGTTATATAATGCTCCAGAATTGTTTACATATTCCGGAATACATGTACTAAAATCATTGCCCAAACAACCTTATTGTTTTCATGAAAAAATAACTATATATTTTAAAACGTTTACTGTTCACATGATGCTTGTGTTTTAGTTATTTTGCTGTATTAAAAAGTATGCTATGAAAAAAAGCCTGCTTATGTTTTAGAGGCCATGTTGTTGTATTTCCATAATTTGTTTCTAATAAAAACCTAACTGCAGCTGTACAATTTACCAAACAGTTATTGCTCTTAATTAAGCGTATGTCAGCGATGTATGACTAAAATCCCTGTTATACCATCGACACTTCGTGTTATTCTGACGTCTTCATATTGCAGCCTTCATAGTATTGTCAGAGTGTTTGTCTTGCGATGTCTTGTCAGTTGCATGTTGTATTATATTGTCGTTTGATTTTGTGGTTGCATGTATTGTTGTTTACTCCTTTCATATCGTGTCTAATTTTAATTCCCTCAATCTTTATTTCCCATGACTCATGTGCTGTGTAAAATAAAATGATTCCGCCGTACCGATAAGGAAAATAATCGACACGAAGGTCGTACTTATAGCTTGTCCTTGATATTTTGTCTGCACATTCATTTCGGTCAACTCGCTCGGGAATGAATGGATGAAGTTAGGTAGTTTAACTACAAACAAGCAATTGGTGTAACTGTAACTTATTATGTATTCGGTTAAGATGAGATATTTTGATTACTGATTTGGGGTCGAGCAATCTCTGTGTTCCATTTTATGATTTTGTAATGCCTGAGAGAGAATATTTATCACATATAATTTGTAATTACTGGTGACGGTATATCTTTGTCAGTTTTTTTCCCATAAACAAGCCATATGTAGAATACAATTAACTATAGCTATACTTCCAGCTAACACATATCAACAGCAGAATAGTACGCGGTGTGGCTGTATACATGTCTGGAAACACAAAGCGAGTTAGTATATGAGTAAACATGTTTAATCGTGCTGAACGCAGCCCTGGTTACACTGACCGACTGTTTCATCTGACTAACATTGAGTAGATTTTATCAGGATTTTTGCAGATACGTTAATGGTGCTACCTGGGCTGCTTTCAGTGTCGTTATATATTGCCTGGATCGCGTATGTAAATTAATTAGCACATACTTATTTAACGTTTCTGTAGTCTGTTTGTTGTGATAAGCATATTTGGAGTGAAATGCGTTCATGTCACGCATAGCCGAGGTGTATGATGAGTCGTGTACCTATCCAGAGCGTGGTTTTAGTTCAAATATGTATGCTGACATATGGTGCAATGCTGCATTAATATTAGTTGGTATATGGTAAAATTCCACATATAAAAGAGGTTTGTTGATATATGGTGATATATCGCATTAGTATTTTAGCTCGTGTACTATAAAAGCTCAGAAATTATATTAACCATGGTCTGCTCTCGGTATTGTTAAACAGACGACGCATATGCTGCCTTGTTCCCTAAATGTATCTTATGCTGTGGGCTAATTGGTGTGTGTTAAATAGCGTCGCAGCCTTGGTGGATTTCATATAAATCTCATATATCTGCTGCAGTCTATATTGTGTTAATGTATATTTTGTATGCACCATGGTTTCCTTTGCACATTGCAAAGATGTTTGCTGTTTGTGAGATATGTATGCACACTGTCAAAGGGTCTGTTCAGTGCGTTGTTTTAGAAAAAAAATATGCATTTAGTTGGTGTTCACGCCCATACAAATGGTATTTGCTTAGGTACCAAGATAATTGTTGAATACCATTTAAGAAGAGTATTTGGTTAAATACTAAATACAAAACGATATTTGGTGTTGAATACATCATAAAAAAACACATCAGAAAGGTATTGGTTTTGAATACCACATAAAATGCTGCTACATGTGTATGTGTTAAATACCGTCTAAAACGCTACAACAAAGAAAAAAATAGTATTTGGTTTAAATACAACAAAAAAAACAACTGGTGTTTGGTTTAGATACCACATACAATAAGTATTTGGTTTAAATAAAAACAAAAAACCAACAATGGTCAGGTTTGCGAAAATATAGGGAGCAAATACAGCTTCACGCCTTGGCTTTGAGGTCATGCACTAGGAATTATGACTGCATGTCACCACACTGCATTCGGGTATAAACTGATGCCAACATGGATTCCCTGTTTAGCACACAACTGCCCTATTTGGTTTTTAATACCATATAAAGGAATGTATTTGGTGTTAAAAAGAAAGCATTTTAAAAAATGGTATTTGGTTTGAATACCACAAAAAAGAAAAGAAAATTGGTTTAAATACCACATACAAATTGTATTTTGTTTAAATAACAACAACAACAAAAAGCAATGATCAGGTTTGAGCAGGGTTATGGCCAAAATGCATTACATTTTGATGACAGGAAATGAAGGGAGTAAATACAGCTTCACACCTTGGCTTTGAGGTCATGCACCAGGAATTGTGGCTGCGTGCCATTTCACGGGTAGAAATTGATGCCAACACAGAATCCCTGTTTTGCATACAACGCCGTGCGGGTTATAAGCGGTCATCTTGTAGCTTTCCACATAAGTGTCAGGAGTATAGCGGTGGGCTTCCACGGTTTTTGTGTTCTATGAAGGTCCTACTGCTACTAAACATGTTAATGATACACAGGTAATGCCATTCACGCTGTGCAAATGCAGCGAATACCATCGAGTATTGCAGGTGAGGGAAGACAAGGTACCAATCAGCCCTTTCGAATATTGATTTTTTAATGGTTTCATGAACGATTTCGAATTCAATTTATAGCCAATGCATATAATTATCACTAAAGCAAAATAAGTTCGTAATCTTTGGTTGTATCTTAATTATGTTTGTTTGATTGTTTACATATCGGTATGATACTGTTTGATCTCAAATTAGGCTGGTTTATATAGAGATTAAATGTTGACCATTGCTTGTTATATTTCATATGGGACAAATTGTTTGAATGAGTGTTGACTAGTCTTTTCCTACGTGGTAGTAGTTTATTCAGGTACATAACTGTTTTCATACCGAACTTACTTCGCGCTTTGGCATATTTACACTGTGACACATTTATCTTTGCAGCTATCTAAAAATGTGTTTGTTTGGCATTTTATATACTGAGATGACATTGTTTGATCTCGAATGTCAGCGTTAGGCTGGTTTCTAGAGACAAAGTTATATTTCACATAGGATTTTTTTTTAATGTGTGTTAAAGTGTTTTTTTTTTAACCTGTGTATCTATATATCATATCGCAGTTTGAGATCTGCCTTTGCATGATATTAGTGAGTAGTCGTTTATTCGAGTTCATGCATACAATAGTTTTTATACCAAATTAACTTCTCACTCGATGAAATCGGCGCTTCCTTGTAGGTGTAGGTTGTGCCACATCGAGAGATTGTGCAACTACGTTAGGCACAACCAGATTGCGTTGTTGCCTTCGTGCCAGCATATTGTCTATGAAGTCGTCCATTTTACCAGAAACTGCCGGGTTCATATTAATAGAGTCTACCGGTCTTTGCGTCTCTCCTCGTGACTTCTTCTTGCTGACATCCGAATTCCCTCTCTTGAATCGTTTTGACATCTTAAGCAGTCCTGTGAATAGACGGTGTAATATCGGTCAATTCAATCATATGGGGTATCAAACCAATACTTTTATATGTGGTATCAAACCATTTACCTTGTATATGGCATCTAAACAAAATACTATTTTGTTTGATGTGGTATTCAATCCAGATACCTTCTTTTTATGTGGTATCTAAACCAAATATTTCATACATTTTTAATGTGTTTTTAAACAATGTATTGTTCATTTGATGTGGTTTTCTAACATAATACCATTTTTTCTTTTTTGTAGTATTCAAAACAAATACTATTTCTTTTTTTTGTGGTATTTTTTAATGTGTTACTTAAACCAAATACCATCTTTTCATTTATGTGGTATTTAAATCAAATACCATTTTTGATGTGGTGTTTTAACCGGAGACACAATTTCGGCCACGTGTTTTCGGAGTACCTCGGATTTAGCCCTAACAAGGAAATAATTAAACAATCTATTTCTGCTCTTCGTTTGTAGAATTTACATGACACTTGACCGAACAGCAATAAATGAAATGTATTTGGTATATTGTATTGGCTATATACAAAAGGCTATGTTTTGCTTTATGGTAAAATGCCAATTGCAATTAATTAATGCTGAAAAAACACTATGTTGATGTTCACTTCTCAACCTTCCAAGCTGGTGACTTTACCTTGGCCACCATTGATTTTATATTGTTTTGCAATACATTAGACAATCTGTTAACCTTGTGTAATATATATATGGATGTAGGTGTATCTGGCCATGAATCGACACAGAAAGGACAAGTAATGATAAAAACTAGACCGAACAAAAATAATTGGGGTGGGTGGGGTATATAAAGTTGTAGGGCTTGTTTACACAAAGTTTTGTTTATATAGAAGAGTGGAAGTAGCCCCCTACATCCACATCTTTCTACAGAATTGTATTCTTTCTACGAACCATTACCGTATGAAACATTCTGTCTGTTGATGTTGCAGATCTAACCATGATCTGATTTGGTATCCTTCAAGCAGGGCTTGTCACCACTTTCATTCTGGCCTGCAGAGGTCTAGCAACAATTAGCCACTTGTGATTCCCATTGCTGTTCTGGCCGTGATCGCTGTAACCGGAGGGTTCTTGGATGAAAAGGCAAAAATTAGCTGGACACACTTTATTCTTATTTTTATCTTTTAATTATCCAATCTCGTCTTGCTGTCTATCCTTTAATTATATTATTCTTGACGTAGCACCACGGGTCATGTAATAAGTCAAGTGTGACTGCGTTGATGTTTGATATAAATAAGTATTGTTTTTTATGGACATGAGGTCAAACTGGGGATAGAACTTGCAAACTCTGGTGTGAGTTGCTAACATTCTATCTGGTGAGTCGATGGTCAGCTTGATAGAAGTCACAGTGGTTAGCATGTGACCTTGACTATTGAATAAATGTTATTTCAAAATCCCTCCATGTTTTTCTTTAGAAATCTGAATTTTAACCCTTTTGGGGCCCTACCTGGATCTTTATGGAAATTTAATCATCTTTATTGAACAAGATCTAATTTATTTTCATTAAACAAAGGTTCAGATCTCAAATTAAACATTATTTTTAAACAAATGAATAAGAAAATTATAATTTTCTATTTTCCCAACGTATTCCTGTGTAAAGACTACTATAACTTCGCAGCATTTCAATTTGTGGCACAGGATGAAGACATACAAGGAAATTTGTGAAAAAAAATGTATATTATACATGTTTTTTAGTCCAGCCTGAGCTTTAATTGCCAAATAATTACACAGCCTTTGTGAATCAATGTCGAGTCCATGTCCTATGCAGATCCAGTACTGGGTGTCGATTATGAGGAGCCATTAAGCTAATCCGAGGACCATACTTACCACCTTTGACTTGATAGACAAACACCTTGGCTACGTTTCACAAAGTAATTTGTAATAAAAATCCTCACATGTCAATTTCTTTGTTTTATGTTCAAATAATATTTTCATTTTCAGAAAATATATCATTTTAGCTCACCGGAGCCGAATCACAGGTGATCTTTCGTGATCGCCATGTGTCTGTCATCCGTCGATCATTAATTTTTATTTCAAACTACTTCTTTGAAACCGCTTGACAGATTTTTACCAAATTTGGTGTGAAACATTGTTACATGAATCTCTCTCTTCAATGCATAACCCTGAAGTCTTATAAGTTTATTTTTCAAAATTTAAAATACCTTTTTCTCAATAACTGATGAGCCAAATTCATTTATATTTGGCATAAATGATCCCTATGAGTAGGAGTTTCAATTCTGTTGAAATGATGGTCACGGACTGAAATGTCTTATAAAAATTATGTATCCTCCTTTTCTAACATTTTTTTTTTTGAATGCTTAAAATCAAAGAAATATTAAGGTTAGTTTTTTTTTAAATCTTACCCATCCTGACCAAATGTTCACTTGTTATGGCGAGCAAACGAGTGAAATTTTCCAGCCCTGATACTGTTAGGATATATTGTGGCCCAGTAAGGGGACTACTATGGAAATAATAATTTATTTTTTAATTATAATTTTTAGGAATTATTTTAATCATCTTGACATCTGGGGTATTGTTTAGTCATAACAGTCGATACTGGA
Organism: Panopea generosa; assembly: GCA_029582155.1. Taxonomy (NCBI): domain Eukaryota; kingdom Metazoa; phylum Mollusca; class Bivalvia; order Adapedonta; family Hiatellidae; genus Panopea; species Panopea generosa. The sequence goes on along the minus strand of CM055894.1, from coordinate 34,054,911 downwards.
TTCTTAAAGGAGATTTGATATCCATAAGGGACCAAAACAGAAATAATTTGTGAATTATCAAAAATCTTCTTCTCAAAAACCGACAAACCAAATGTGTTTATATTTGGTGTAAATGCTCTCTGAATAGGGGGTTCCAAATTTGTTCAAAGCAAGATCTGAACTAGGTTCCATTGGGTTCCAGTCAGGAAAATTTGCTTTTTACAAAGGAATACTATAGGAAAACAGGAAATTATGTTTTTTTCTCATTTATTTTAAGTATCATTTCAAACATATTGATCATATTGGTCATTGATTTCTTGATCATTGGCTAGTCATTGCAGTTGATACTGGGCCATTTAATGGGAATTTTTATACATGTAAGGGTCAGAGTGGACCCAATAATGGAATGTTTTTCTTTAGAAAATATCAGCCACTTTGTTCATATTTGATATAAATGGTCCCTAGAGCTCTTCATGCAACAAAACTAAATTACACAGTAATACAACAATTATGATGTACGGACACCTTAAAATAGCAGTAAAAAGTTTCAATTTAATATATTGATGTTTATAAATGCAACATTAACATATTATATAAATGTAACATGTGCATGCTGCAGTTTGAGTGGAAACTGACATTTTATGTACCGGTTTTGCAACTATTTTTGGGTTGCGTTTAGTCCATTGACTTGTGGCAGTCATTTAAATATTATAAATTTCTCAACAAATTATATTATCGTAGCAGCCAGTGAAACGGGATTGAATTCATGATTAGTGTGGGGTGCAGCAATATAGCTTCAAAATGCATCCTTATAGTAAATTGAAGTACATCTGTCTTTATGTTGGTTCAGTCCCATCTAAGGATATCTGTTAGAGGCTTCTTATTAATGCAAATCTGTTATGAATTAGTACTTATATTTTGATCAGTAAGTTGGGGCGTGTTTATTTCAGGAATGATAATAGTTTGGCGTTTTCATGACAGTTGATAAAAAACATCAGGCTAGTTCAATGTCTGTGAAGTATGTATTATACAACAATATCATTCATGTTGTAGTTCTGGCTGACATAATTAATTGTTTTGTACAATGGTTGAAAGTGTTGAGGTCTTCTCCAGGACCTGAACCTGAATTTCATTTCATGTAGAAAAGTTAGCTACATCACACTATAATGATGTACTCAACACCAGGAACCATATGTATGTTAATAATTAGTTATTATTTTACCTGAATGTATAAAGAAACGGCCCACATTGTAAAAACAATGCAAGTGTATTAGTCCCAGTTGCTGTAATTTAACTATAATGACCTGCCTGGGAAACTTTTGATGGGGAGAAAAATATTGTAATGTACATGTATTTCATTCATGGCATTTGATCTCCTGAAACAAGAAAAGTGTTCAACTTGAATCAGCGGTGAGAGACGAATGAAAATTAGAGGTAATGTTTTATATCAATCATCAAAGAGACTGTTATGGGAAGATCATTGATGTATGGGGTTTATCTGCTTTCAACATTGTTACAGACAGTATTCTGAGCCACACTAGAGTAAAATGCCAGACACATACACATGTATGATACCCTACCCAGTCACAATATAGGCAATATTGTACCAACACCAGGACGACCAGACCTAGCACTATCCCCTAAATGCTTTCAAGTATTTGGTATGACCCGACCGGAGATCAAACCCACAACCTTATCAATTATAACAATCATATCAATTCACAAATAGAACAATTACTTATCGAACTTGCTGCAAATCAATTTCTGTGAAGTTCATTAAGCCATCACAAATTTTCGCTTCGTAAAACGATCGCACAAAAAAGGTAGGCATCAAGTATAACTTGCAAATCTGTGCTTTTTATTTACAATCATTGTTTTCAGATATATTTCATAACCCTATACTTACAATATTAATATGTAATATACAATGAATGACATGTCAAATATCCAACTTAAGACAGATGTATAACACCGGAAATGTTGTTGATATTTTTAAAATGGCCGACACAATTATGTAGGTATTCGAACGCTTATTTCTCCACCAATATTTCATGGAACACCTGAAAAAAAAATCATCGTGAAATAATTATTTTATTTTAATCGATTGATGTCCTGTCTTATTATAAAGATTTCAACATTTTTTAAAAGCATTTAAAAAAATAACGCTCAATATGCATTACTTTTTAAATGGAGGTGTCCCACAAAATCAGTATATTTTTTCCATGAATGTTCACAATTGGTAACAATAACTCTATCATAGGCTAATTGAAAGATTTTCCTACACGCCCTGGCAATTTTCCATTATATTTTGATAAAGATTCGTGACTTAAATGCCGATTGAAAACCAACCTGTAAATTTTCAAAATTTATCAGCTGAAGTGGCCGGAAATATTCTGCGTATCTGCTACAAGTGGCATTCCATCGCTGCTGATAGGGCTATAGTGAATAGTCAAACTTTGGACACGTTCGGTAACACATGCACACATTGGTTAATGCAGACTAATATAATTTCATATTAATAGTTCTTTACATAGTGTGTTAGTTAAGTTGACCCAAGAACGCAATGATATCCACTATCAGCACTGTCAATGAAATACTCCGTTGCTGTAAGTTGTTTATGTTATGCTTTTATTCGTCTGGATATTTGGTCATCTTACATGGCCATTCAAAACACACCAGGAAGACACGATATTGAAGTAAATGCCGAACAGTTGTCTCTGTTTTCTTAACAAGTAGATCGTGGGTCGATTCAAAATACGTATACCCTCATTTCATTAGAGAGACCCTTACGACATATGCAGTTAAATGAATAATTGTGAAACACACCCACACAGTGTAGTATTGGTTTCTAAACGTATTCGTTTACGTTCTGACTGCGACAAACATGGACGGCAAGGTTGTCAACCAGGTAGATTAAGTAGATACTTAATTGACAAAGCACGCTATGCCTGCATACATGCGTTATATATTATGTATTTAACCCGGCAAGTAAAGTACGTACCCACATAATTACAATAAAGGATTACGGCATTTGTTCATAATTAAACAAGTAGACACACCGGAGTTATAGATTTTAGACGTTGCATATAAACATGTTGTCGTTGATTTTAATAATGTGTTTCATTGTGTGCACTCGTGAACATTACAAAGCAACCACATTATCGATTTGCCTAACAGTGGTCTCCATATTTACCGCCGACCATGCCTGGGGTGTTGTAAACATATTTGATTGAATATGTCTTAAATATGTACATAATGTGTATCGTTCTAAAGGTTCATATGGTATTGCTTATATATTACGATCACATTATCTATATGAACATGCTAGTTGTTTTTTTTTAAAATTGATGGCATTTTAATGTTAGAATCAAACGAAGGTAGGGAAATCCCCGTTTGTGTTTTGTTAGTCATAAAGTTGAGTGTTTTTATACAACATATCATATGGCTGAATTTTTTTTTTCTGTAAAAACGATGGTACAGACCCTAAACCGCTCAAGTACCCCATAATTGCACTCCATTTGCGCTCAGTTTGCACTCCGTTCGCGCTCCGTTCGCGCTTAGTTCGCGCTCCGTTCGCGCTCCGTTTGCGTGCACTCGATTAAACGCGGTTAATTTAATGCACTCACAAACGCAAGTATTCGCTCACGAGCGCTGTATAGCTGAGTGCTGTATTTAATACTCCATTTAGCGTTCGCTTCGTTCAGCGCTCACTCAACTTTCAGTTCGCTCAGTTCGGTTTCCAGCCCTTAACCAATCGCAACATCTCAACTCTTTAAACTGATTCTATATTAACTTTTTAATTTAATCTGTTCCAATGGAGCAATTAAATGTATCCATGGGATTTAGTCAAGGTAAATTAATTCATAATCCGATTGTTTGTCTACAGATTATGTCACCCGCTGGGCGAAAGGTTGAACAAGTATCGATAGTAGGCATGTTTAACGGAAGTGTCTATGTTTTGATATGTGATCAGTGGTCTGGGTGATCAAAGAATATCGCACGTTATACCGGCTTCTGTTAACGACATTTGTTTGCGTCAGTATCTTCTTTGATATACCGTAAGCCGTTTGTTACAGGAAAGCAATAAAGTTTGTCCACAAAATATACATATACATCATCAACATAAACTAAATAAATTGTTATTTATAATTAAATTTAATTAATAATTCCATACTGTTGATACCTCGTTGGCCTTATGATAATCCATAAATCTACTCAGTGTAAGCAGTGACTTAAAAACATGTGGATATATCACTGGTTTTGTTAATGTTCAAACTAAAATAAGCTTTATAATCTATAATATGCACTGCATGGGTGATGAAAATTTTATTATAATCTGTGCGATGCAATTCGACATTATAATCAATGCTTTTTGAAAAATAATAATCTTGTAGTGTTTTTTCTCGATTTGGGTCCAAATGTGGCTTCACTAAACTTGAAAAAAGATATTCTGATATTTTAAGTTTTTATAATTATTTTCGTTATCATTATGTATATAAATATACTTGCAATAAACTTTTTTCAGTGGGTTTCTGAAATTATTCTTTTACTGATAGTATGCTTAATGTTAATATATTATTTAAAATGACAAACTAAATTAAACTTGTTTGAAACTACACCCACTGTGCTATACCACTAATTATATGACACGCAGCAACACACCCGTGGTGTTAATTACGTTATGTCACATGCCAGTGAGAGCCGTGTCAATTAAGTTATATGATAAAGTGGTGACTTATCGGTCTATTGACCACGGAAGATATGTATGATTTCATTTTGATTGCCAGATGGATGAATTTTAATTGAGCCAACATTATGTGATTGAAAAGAAAAGATAAGAAAGAAAAACTGCCAGCCAATTAACAACAAATAAAAAAATCATTTAAGATATTGGTTATTCGAAGTTTCAGAACGCTTTAGTATGTAAATATCATGATGTTAATATCATTAAATTAACGAACCGAAAACCCTACGCCAGTTCTGAGTGAATGGTAGAAAGTGTGACATACACGTATAAAGGGATGTGTATTCAGGGCTGTCATTTTACCACAGCTGCCATAGCGATTTCGTATAAAAACAGATCAGAATTGTTAATTTACAAAATAAAACAATCCTACAATTTTAAAACTAATAAAAATTAAAGACATGTCTCTAAATTATTCTTTGTAAAAATGTAGTATTTTATTTGTATTATTTTTTACTTTCATTATTTGTTTTATTTTTTTGAAATATTATTATCATTGGAGCTATTATTATAATATACATATTGACTTATTGATTTGTTTACAGTTTTTATATTGGATACGTGCGTATGTTCATCTGGTCAGTCGTTCACAATTAATATAACAATTTAATTACTATAATGAAGGCAGAGTTGCATGGCAATCATAAAAACAGATACCCATGGTGAGAACCACATGTGTGTCAATAAATAGTTAATTGGTGATTTATCGGTCCATTGATCACAAAGAACCCTGCCGGTGTGTAATTTTCATTTTGATTATAATTTGTGCCAGATGAATGAATCTTTATTTAACCCGCGGCATGTGATTGGATAAGAAATATATAGTCAAAATCAATACTAAAATATGCAGATTTTTTATAATTTTATTATTACCATCATTATTATTAATATATATTATATATTTTATTATTATTTATTACTATTATTACTAATATTATTGTTATTTTTGCTATATTACTTTATTATTATATTATTATATTATCATATTATTATTATCTGAGTATTTTTTCTTCTTTATTATTATTATTATTATTATTGTTGTCATTTCTTACTTGTTGCCCCTTTCACAACTTTTATAGTGGCTTAATTGTTACGTGCTTACGTGCACGTGACCAGGCGTATCGATTTTGTAGGAAAGCGGGAAAACAATATATTTACTATTTTATAGCCAGTGAATACATGTTCGTTTATGTTTATTTAAACCTTCCTCATGATCAAAAGCTGTTCTTTAGTCAATATAAAATCACAACCTCAAAAAGGTCACCTAGAAATTTACGTTTGCTAGTTTTTATTTCCTATGTCTAATATGTTATTTCGGTCTGTCGTGTTAATTTGGCATACATACATTTATTTTACATTAATTTAATTTAGCTTGATTGTCAAGTAAGCTCGGAGCTTATGCATATCGTTCTCCAGTGCATTCCCTTATTAGATCTGGTACTGAATTGTGTTTCGAGAGGTCGGGTAAAGCCTGGGTCAAACTCGCGATCTCTGCCGTCTGAAGCAGCACCCTATCCGCTGTACTACTGACCCACTTTATATTTTAGAATACAATTAATTTATTTTATTATTTTAATGAGATGTGCACGAGTATAATGTTTCCACTTTAATTGCAATATAACAGTTTACGTAGATTTGTTTACAACTAAGCACAAACTCAGTGTAACTATGTTTGGGGAAAATATAAAACTAAAGTCCAAATTAAATTGAAAATTGGTAATTTTTATTTTGCCGAAATACCCAAACAAATAGAATCATAATCATATAATTTTACGCATATCTATGTTTTGTTTGATTCACGCATGCTTTGATATTTTTGTATTTGGAGCAGTATACGCTTAAATCGAAATAAAGTACATGTTTTGTATGTTCTATAACTAATTTATATCGAAATAAAACGGCAAATTACATCTATTCGAATTGTTATTTACACAATATATAATTATTTATATTTTTGTTGCGCAAACCAAATCATGCTTAAACATGCAACTAAATTAGCCTTGAAACCGTAGATAACCATTGATGTGTCGTCTATTGTATAATAGGTATTTTAAACATTATTGTATTGATCAGCTAAATATTGATAGTTATGTAATAATTGATAAATTGTTGACCAAAATAAGTTTTATCATGCCTTTTACAGTAAAACATTTATATTAACTAAATGGTTTATATTTATGTGAAAGAAAATTTATTTTTTATCTCGATTTTAAGTATCGACTTCACGATCAAATAATAAAAAAGAGTATATCCGAATGAACGAGTGCACTCAGTAGCGCACGAATAGTTCTGTTATCAGTTATCTTACTGTGTCTAGCGTATACAGCGCTACTGAGTGCACTCAGCGTATCTGAGTGCATTCAGCGTGTCTGAGTGCACTCGATCTATTTCATGCGTTCAGGAGTGCGTTTATTATTCAAAATCCAGCGTTTGCTTACAGTCCATGTCCGCTCCGTCAGCGTTCAATCTTCGCTCCGTTCGCGCTCCGTCTGCGCTACGCTCGCGCTCCGCTTACGCTCTGAGTGCACTCCGTTTGCGTGCAATTGGGGTACTTGAGCGGTTTAGGGTCTGTAGCAATGTTATTTACGAAATTCGTCGTAAGTGCACTGAACACGTTCACCGTGCACACAATTTAGTAGGTATTCTATCAAGTGAACATACTTAGTATATCTTTGAAATTACTAATGGTGTTACTATTTATGTTAACTGTGATATTGATACTTTAATTATCGTTTTTTTGTTTGTGTGGTTATTACCTTTTCGTGTTGCTTATGTGTGTGACGTTACGGTTGTAGTTAATGTTAATGAATAAATGACCGATATTCACAGTAGTGGTTGTACCATTATATATAAAATATGGTTTTAAGCGGAGCGGTAGTGCAGTGAATGCACTGTTTTAGTAGCTCACAATCCCATCATGGCCCAGTGGCCCCAAAAAAACAATATTCATAACTGGTTAAAACTTTGAGCTTTCTTCATAACCGAGCTTAACTAAATTAGTATCAACACACTTAGTACAACCTAACCTAAACTGAACAAAGACTTGAAAAATAGACTTGAATCTTCCTTGCTTGGCGTTTAGCATTTAGAGAATAGCTTTAACTGTGTTCGACCTAGTGTCATTGTAATAGGACTTGGTGGGCATTAAATCGTGTGTCTACGTTATGATACTCTAGAGCGGCAACACCTAGAATACCGTCTTAAGTAATTAATATTGGATGACAATTAAGTCGTCAATTATTGCATTAAGTATGTACACTTTAGTAGTTACAAAGACATCAACAGCAATAACTGTAGCATCATGGACAGAAACAGCAGTAACAGAAGTATCATGAACAGAAAGAGCAGCAACAGTAGTACCTTGGACAGAAACAGCAGTTACGGTAATATGATGGACAGACACAGCAGTCTCGATATTATCATGGATAGAAACAGCAGCAACTGTTATATCAAGGACAGACACAGCAGTTACGACAGACACATAAGGAGAAATATCAGTTACGGTAGTATCATGGACAGAAACAGCAGTAACAGTAGCATCATGGACAGAAACAACAATAACGGTATTATAATGGACGGTACAACCGAAGTATTTGTATTATTATGGACAGGACCGGTAGTTACGAAGTAGTGACAGACAAAAACATTAGTAACGGTTGTGGCACGGACAGAAACAGCAGTAATGATAGTGTCACGAACAGACACAACAGTAATAGTAGTGTCACGGACAGACACAGCAGTTATGGTAGTGTCATGGACACACTCAGCAGTTATGGTAGTGCCATGGACAGACACAACAGTAATCGTAGTGTCATGGACAGAAACAGCTGTAACGGTAGTGTCATGGACAGAAACAGTAGTAACGGTAGTGTCATGGACAGACACATCAGTAACGGTAGTGTCAAAGACAGAAACAGCAGTAACAGTAGTGTCAATGACAGAAACAGCAATAACGCTAGTGACACGAACAGAAACAACAGTATTGGTAGTGTCACGAACTGACACAACAGTTATGGTAGGGTCACAGACAGACACAACAGTAACGGTATTGTCACAGACAGCAACAGCAGTAACGGTAGTGTCATGGACAGACACAGCAGTAACGGAAGTGTCACGGACAGAAACAGCATTAACGGTAGTATCAAGGACAGAAACAGCAGAGACGGTAGTGTCAAGGACAGAAACAGCAATAACGGTAGTGTTATGGACAGAAACAGCAGTAACGGTAGTGTCATGGACAGACACAGCAGTAACGGTAGTGTCATGGACAGACACTGTAGACACGGTAGTGTTAAGGACAGAAACAGCAGTAACGGTAGTGTCATGGACAGAAACAGCAGTAACGGTAGTGTCAATGACAGAAACAGCAATAACGCTAGTGGCACGAACAGATACAGTATTGGTAGTGTCACGAACTGACACAACAGTTATGGTAGGGTCACGGACAGACACAACAGTAACGGTAGTGTCACGGACAGCAACAGCAGTAACGGTAGTGTCATGGACAGACACAGCAGTAACAGTAACGGAAGTGTCACGGACAGAAACAGCAGTAACGGTAGTGTCAAGGACATAAACAGCAGAGACGGTAGTTTCAAGGACAGAAACAGCAGTATCGGTAGTGTTATGGACAGACACAGCAGTAACAATAGTGTCAAGGACAGAAACAGCAGTAAAGGTAGTGTCACGGACACAAAACAGCAGAAACGGTAGTGTCAAGGACAGAAACATCAGTAAAGGTAGTGTCATGGACAGAAACAGCAGTAACGGTAGTGTCAAAGACAGAAACATCAGTAACGGTATTTTCACGGACAGAAACAATAGTATTGGTAGTGTCAAGGACAGAAACAGCGGTAACGTTAATGTCAATGACAGAAACAACAGTAACGGTAGTGGCAATACAGAAACAGCAGTAACGGTGGTGTCAAGGACAGAAACAGCAGTTACGGTAGTGTCATGGACAGAAACATCAGTAACGGTAGTGTCAAGGACAGAAATAGTAGAAACGGTAGTGTCATAGACACAAACCCCAATAACGGTGGTGTCAAGGACATAAACAGCGGTAACAGTAGTGTTAATGACAGAAATAGCAGTAACGGTAGTGTCATAGACAGAAACAACAGTAACGATGGTGTCAAGGACATAAACATCGGTAACAGTAGTGTCAAGGACAGAAACAGCAGTTACGGTAGTGTCATGGACAGAACCAGCAGTAACGGTAGTGTCAATGACAGATACAGCAGTAACGGTAGTGTCATGGACAGAAATAGCAGTAACGGTAGTGTCATGGACAGAAACAGCAGTAATGGTAGTGTCAAGGACAGAAACAGCAATAACGATAGTGTCATAGACAGAAAGACCAGTAACAGTGGTGTCAAGGACAGAAACAGCAGTAACGGTGGTGTCAAGGACAGAAACAGCAGTAACAGTGGTGTCAAGGACAGAAACAGCAGTAACGGTAGTGTGAAGGACAGAAACATAAGTAATGGTAGTGTCATGGACTGAAATAGCAGTAATTGTAATAACATGGCCAGAAACCGCGGTACTTAACGACATCATCATCATCATCATAATGACATATTTAAAATGTAACATTAACTATTAACAGTAGCATCATTAAGAAAATAGCAGCAATTATAATCAAAATTAGCAGAAGTATCAATTGTATAATATGTAACAGAAGTAACACTGCAAGTATAGTAACCTCTACAAAATATGAAATAATATAAAACTGATTCATACATTTAGCCTCTTTAACTGTAAAAATAGTATCTTATATAGTTTCAGTATTTGGCCAGTATATTGCAATGCATTACTGTAATTACTAATGTTGTTATTGCTGTTGCTAATGTTAAAGATACTATTATTGATAAATATTTAATAGTATAGAAGACGTATCACTAGTTATATATCATATATTATAGCCATACAAGCCGAGCGCCTCTGACTACCTATGCAGTGGTTGTGAGATTTCTCTCGGCCACAGTCCCCTTAATGATTGATAAACGACATTGAATTTCTTATCATTGGCCTCTTCCCGCTGCTTCAAGTGGGGACATTACAAAATTGTGTGCACACTGAACAGGAAAAAATGCTTGGATAACACATGATCCCTACATTTCTCATCACATTTGGTTAGTGCAGACGTTGATAAACACTAAAATGTAAGTTTCACTTCTTTCATTTGAATTTCTTTGTGAATGATCAGCATGCCCAATTTTTTAATTAACTATAGAATTAAGAATTTGCAACAAGTACATAACTATCTTAGTGGGTATGGCCTTCTCATGCATTTTTCTCATTGTTGGATCATAATGTTTTAAAGAGTTTGGTCTTCCTTCACTTAGTAGTAACGATTTGTTAGTCTTTGCGTTACCTATAATTGGGCTCTACCCCATTTATAAATGTAAAGTGTTTCAGAAAACTTACCAAAGCATTCTTTTTCACTATCTTTTTCATCAAATACACTTGATTCACTGATGGGTTCATCTGCTAAAACAAATAACGGTCAAAAGCTGAAACACAGAAAAAGAAGGCCATGATAACTGGTACCTGCCAAGCAATTCTCGTAAAAGTTTTTACATGATAATTATGTCAATTATGTAAGATATAATGAACATTTCATATAACCCTGAAGTGCTCTCACAATCAATTTTGTCCTTTTATTATTTTTCTGCTTTGAAGTTTCAATCAGCGTTTCATATCACAAAAAATCTGGTGGTACAAAAAAAAATTGTCATCAGAAACACAATGCAACAATTTTTCATAATATAAAGTTAGATTCAACGCTTATTTGGTTACAACAGATACACTTAGATATGTATACAATTTTTAAAAAAAAAAGAAAAGAAAGAAAAACATTTCGTGTTTTGATAAAACTAAAATTGGCAGAAGAAAATTGCCGGAAGAAAAAACAGTGTCTATATAAAAAAAAAATCGCGCTTCAATTTAAACTCAACGCTGTAAGTGTTAAAATATTAAAAATATATATCTGAAATATTTACAATAATAAAATAATAAAATAATTTTGTGTTTACGATCCGATAAGATGCTCACGATAAATTAATACCTGTCAAGCGCTTCGTTGCTTGATCACTTAATAATAACAAAGTTTGCATTTGGCTTCCGTGTTTGGCGCGTGTCAGCATTTATTGAAGCACTCAGGATTATTACAAACTGTTAATAGTCAATGCTGGCATGAATGAATCACTTAAACTATCCTTTAAATTTAAACCACCATGAGGTTATGGTTATAATAGTTTTTATAATCAAGGTTAATTGGTGAGTAGAAAATGACAAATTATCAAATCAAAACATGGCGACGTTCTATTGTTTGGTTGTCATTTGATTATTCGCACAGGTTTTCAAGTTTTAAATCATGACTCCCCCCCCCCCCCCCCCCCCAAAAAAAAAATGGGAGCCAAGCAAAAACCGCGTTATAAAGGAATTTGCATTATATCGGACAGCGGTGTACTCTAAAATTCATTATAAAAATTCTAATGGAAAATACTTGCCAATGTATGTTGGATCTTCATTATCATCTTCACTGACATCAAACGGGTTCATGTCTAAATTAGCTGTATTAGCTGAAACAAATCCACATATTTAGTTCATGGATTTATGCTTCTTTTGCATTTGATATTCATATCGACTGCTACAGCTGCCACAAAGTTTACAATGATTAATAATGTTCAAGGAGAGCTAATGCCATGGTTAAACTTTTGTTTAAGTTTTACATATGTATGCAACCACTCATTGGATATGAATGAAACTTCACATGTGTGTTCAACATCATCGATGGAACACACAGAGACAAGAACCACAAGTCAGGGTTGCATTTTGTCAAAGTTATGGCCCTTTTGGACATAATTTTTCGTCTGTAGACACCCGGGTTAAACTTTTATGTTTAGTTGTGTTTTAAAGTTTTGGTGATTGCCTCCAATCTCAATCTTTGCATGAGTGGCGAGTTTTATCACATCGGCAAGCATTGTTGTATTCTGACAACTCTTGTTGTGAGTTGTGCTAGGCAAAGAATAACGAGGGGAAAAACGGAAGAAAAAAAAGTATTTCAGGGACAGCATTTTAGTCTGAAGCTTGTGAACCTTGAATAAATAGAGATTTGATAGCCTTTCTGATGTTACATACTTAATAAATGATAAATATTTAATAGCATTTAAGATGAAGCACAAATACAAAGAGTAGAGATTATACTGTTTCCCACTGTCATGAGATTGTCATTATTAAAGCATAATTATGTTGTTAATAAAATGAAATGTAAATGAATGGTTTTGCTTTCAATTGAGAACAATTTCACAAATTTCTTTGATTTTGATTATTGAACAATGAAAACAAAACTTACCAGGTTTTTGTAGTTTTACTTGTTTTTTCTGAAATTAAATTATGTATTGTCAGTGAAAACCCTTCTTAAACAGAGGCCATTTTTAGCTCGTCTTTTTTTTAAAAAAAAGCTATTGTCATGACCCTGGCGTCGTCCTACGCTGGTTAAAGTTTTATGTTTAGCTCAGCTTTTCCTATATTTCTGAACAAACAACTCGTGTCATGGTGGTTTAACTTCATAAACACATTCATATCATGTTATACAAACAATGTACAAAGTATATATAGCTAACTTACCTAAATTTATATACTTTGGGCTCTAAAACCTTTGGTTAAAGTTTTTTGTTTAGCTCAGGTTTGGTTAAAGTTTTATGTTTAGCTCAGCATTTTCTCTGTTTCTGAACAAACTACTCATGTTTGGTGACTAAGCTTCATAAACACATTAATATCATGCTGTAGAAACAATGCCTGGTGTCCGTCGTCTATCGTTAACTTTTCGCTTCTAACAACTTCTTTTCTGAAACCACTGGGCCACTTTTGATATTACTTTACAGAAATGTTCCTTGGGTCTCTACCAAGTTTTTTCAAGCCGTCTTGATTCGTAAAAAAAACATGGTGGCCAGGGGGTGTGGTTAGTTTACTATATAAGTTATAGTAAAATCTTAAAAAATCTTCTTGTCAGGAACGACTGGCTCGATTTTAAAATCATTTCAAAGAAATGATCCTTGGGTGACCCTCTACCAAGTTTGTTCAACCCAACTTGATTCATCAAAAAACATGGCGGCCAGGGAGTGGGGTTAGTTTACTATATAAGCTATAGTAAAATCTTCTTGTCAGAAATTACTGGCTAGATTTTAAAATAATTTCACAGAAATGGTCCTTCGGTGACCCTCTACCAAGTTTGTACAAGTCATCTTGATTTGTCAAAAAAAATGGCAGCCAGAGGGTGGAGTCAGTTTACTATATATTTTTCAGGTTAAAGTTTTTTTTTTTATCAGGTGCATTTTTATCTGCATTATAGCAGAATTATGGCCATTTTAGTCTTACACATTTTGTTTGTTAGCAGCTTTAAGTTTGTAGTACAAAGCAATTGGGTTTGGATGCTTGTTGGGTTTTTTTTGTTGTTTGTTTTAGGTCACATTAGACTTTGACTCATATGACCTTTTTAAGCTCTACTGGCCAAAGGCCAGAAGTGCTTATGCGATGGTGCGTTGTCTGTCGTCTGTTAGCAGCACTTTCTCTGAAACCAGTGGGCCAATTAAATTGAAACTTCACATGGGTGTTTCTATTGCATAGGAGACTATACAGAAGATTTTTTTTTTTCGATCTGAAATTCAAGATGGCTGCTGTTACTAAAAATAGTCCAAAACTTAAAAAATCTTCTTCTCATGAACGGCCAAACAGATTTTCAAAATGTTTATGTAGTAATGATGACCAACTATTCTAAGTTTTGTTAGATTTGTTCAAATGGTGTCCCTAGGGTTAAATATGACCCCGCCCCGAGGGTTCAATTAGGGGACACGTCATTATAATTTTTTTTTTTTTTTTTTTTTTTAAATGGAAATGATTTTGCCTATATGTTAACAGAAGCATTGTTTAGTGAAGGAGGTTCAGATTTGTAAAAATGCCTGGGTTCCACTGTCTTAAGGGGTCAGGAGGGGCCCAAAAGGGTAAAATTTGGGAATTACTAAATTCATTTTCTTAAGAACCGGTATGTCAGATTTGTTCATATTTTGCATAAATTATCCGTATTTGTAGGGGTTTCATTGCAAATAAGAATTTTGGGGCTAAAATTTATAGGGGCCCTGTAAGGGGACTTAGAATTTTACATAGGGATACTATTGGAAAACAGAAAATTCTCTTTTTCTCTCATCTGTTCTTAAACCACTAGGCCAATTAGACTGAAACTTCACATGGGTGTTTCTATTGCATAGGAGACTATACAGAAGATTTTTTTTTTTATCTGAAATTCAAGATGGCCGCCATTACTAAAAATAGTCCAAAACTTAAAAAATCTTCTTCTCATGAACGGTCCAAAAGATTTTCAAAATGCTTATGTAGTAATGATGACCAACTATAGTTTTGTTAGATTTGTTCAAATGGTGTCCCTAGAGTTAAAAATAACTCCGCCCCGATGTTTCTATTGCATAGTACAATTTTAAAAAGTGCTATGGCAACTATGAGTCAGTAGAGCGTCCTCAGGCCCTCTTGGGCCTCTTGTTTATATAACGCCTTTTGTCCGTAATTGTGCATCCATAAACAATTGACATTTTTCACTAAAACCGTAAGATCAATTGTAATAAAATGTTGTATGCAGCTTTGGTACATAAGGGTGAATCTGAATTTTAATTGCATGGTCCCCATCCCCCTGGGACCTAAGAGTTGGGCCAAAACAGTCAAATTTAAGGAGAACTTTTAATCTTAAAATTTAATCTTCATCTTAATATAGGAAGCATTTGGAAACAAATAGTGAGCATGATTATGGACACATATGGGTCTTTTATAAAAATAACAGGAGCAGAGTATAAGTACCACCACAATGGGAAATAGACACCCTTTCCACACACTACCCCCAGATTGCCTCTCCCCAATCAATGCAGTGCTCTTATTTGAATTAAAGTATCGTTTACAAATAAAATATTGATAATTACACTAAGTTACTTAAAATGGTAACCCGTTCCCTTTAAAATAATTTCATTTACCTTTCTCCATGGTAGATTTTCATCACCATAGTTGTAGACAATTTCATCTCCTTGGTTAATATCTTTTATGGCAAAAAGTACCAAATATGGTATATCTTCCAGCACCAGGCACTTCATGACACAATTTGCATTATTTGGTTCTGCATCATTGATAAGTCTTGCAATGCGATCATATTGCTCTGTAGCGTCGATGCTAAAATTAAATACAAGTATTTACCTCATGTGTTGGGATGGTACTACCTATAACAATAGTTTCAATTTTTATTTTTCGCTATTCCAATAGTACATACAACAAATATCGCCCCATTGGTGCAAAAATGTACCAAACGCTTTCTTATTTCGTATACACATGGTATCTTATTGTTCTAATGGGACGATATGTTAATTTATATATATTTTTATTTCACTGTTTATCATACTTTTTCTTCACCAGGGTCAGTTTTACATACAGTTATATAAGGAAAATGTTGTAGACATGAAAGCATTGCCATTAATTTTATCATTGAATCATAACCAACTTGCAAAGTTTTTATAATCTCTTATGGCCAAAGGCCAGAAGGGCTTATGCAATGGCGTGTTGTCCGTTGTCTGTCATATGTAAGCAGCACTTTTTGGTATAGGAATTTAAAGTATTTACTTTTCATAGCAATTAAATTTTTGTTCAGTATGGGTGTGGTGGGGGTATTTATCCATAAGTTAAGACAACCGCCCAAAGAGGGTAAATATTGTGGAATTTCAAAAAGTGCTATAGACACTATGAGTCAGTAGAGTTTTCAGGACCTCTTGGGCCTCTAGTTAAAGTTCAGCTTTTGCCCCATTCCTATTTATTTCCCTGTTATATTTTGTAACAGTGACATCTGTATGTGATAAAGAGAATGTCTGATGTCACTCTATCCGGAAAAAAACACAGGACAATGCTGAAACTGATGTAGTTGATAATATTAGACATTTACATAGTATTTATAATGTCAATATTTTTAGTTTGTTATTTTGTTCATTTTAAGTAAAGTTAAAAGTAGTTCCATCCAGGTAAAAATGTATAAGTGATCAATGATGTCATGAGCAACAAGATTAACCTATATTGTTTATAAGGCAGGCAGTTTATCAACAGAAATGAATGCCTTGACATGATAAAGTGTGTTTTTAAAGTTTAAATTTTTTTTTTTTCATTATTGGCGAACTGAGGTAAGTATGAGACGAAACGTAAATGCCAGTTTCAGTTCAATATTTATATATTAATGATGAAATAGTGGATAATACTTGGTAGATCTGTCATAAATTTTGAAATACAATTAAAAGTAACAAAAATATTTAATATGGATTGAATTGTACACAAGATAAATATTTGTCAAATGATAACAATAAACAAAATAATTGAGAGCATGTGCTTTTCAGCCACCATTTCGAAACTTGTTGACATATGATCACTGCTAAGATTATTTATGCATAAATTATTATGTATCTCGTCACCTGTATAAAAGAAAGCATTTCATTGGCTAATATAGTCAGGTGTCATTTGATTATTCCTTTTATTTTCAACTTAAAAAAAATTAAGACGGGTTTATATTTCATCAAACATGCAAGAAGACTCAAAAACTTTCTCGCAGTTACCAAGTGTTAAATTTAATCTCTGCCCCTGGGTTTCACCCTTTGACCCATGGGTTGGGTACTATTTCTAAAAATCTATATAAAAGAAAATGATGTTGATGCAGATGTTGTTCAAAATCCATGTTTGGATTTTTGCCGCTTCCTGAAGGACAAAAGTTGAAAATTAGATTCTTATAGCATGTGTCGTTATGTCATTGGCCTCTTGTCAAATAAACAAATTGCGATCTATTCATACAACCTGTAAAGAGAATTATATTCACATAGACAAATCTTAAGTTTATATATGGATGTATACCCATGCTTCCATGTAGTCGAACCACGATATTGGAGCTACTGCAAAAATTATTTTATCTCTTCAAAATTATGAACCATACATTTAAACTTACCAAAGATCTTGCCATTTGTATTTATAAAAAAATATGTAGCAACCATCTCCATGTTTCTGATATTTTTTTTCCATATATTCTGCTTCTTTCTTTGTCCTTCTTACTCCAGCATACTCCAAAAGAAATGAACCTTTTGTGAATGCTTTTTTCGTAAAAACTCCAAATCCTGTAAAATGTATAAGAAAGACATTTTAAAGTATAAACTTTATTCATTGAAGTCGTATTGACATTGACTAAAAAAACTTTTTTATATTCACAAGATCGCGGCGTGGTCTAGTGGTAGAGCGTCCTCCTCGCATGCGGAAGGTTTTGGGTTCAATCCCCGGCCTGGTCATACCAAAGACTTTTAAAAGGGTAAAAGAAGCTTCCTCGCTTGACGCTCAGCATTTAGAGGAGAGTTCTAGGTCTGGTCGGCCCAGTGTCAGTATAATGTGACTGGGTGGGGTATCATACTATGTGTCTGCGGCATGATACTCCAGTGTGACAGCGCTTAGAATACTGTCTCAAGTAGACACCGTCGCGATATGACTGAAAAATTGTTGAAAGCGACACTAAACACCATACAACATAATATTCACAAGAGAATATTATTTCACCACCTGAAATTTGCCATATTTTGCAATGGGTTGGCACAAAATTTATGTTCTGCATGACAAAATGAAAATGATCTGCAAAGAATGTATTCCTGTCCTTCAGTTTGTCTCTTTCCAAATTATTGCAAAATCACTATAAGCTTTTAACCTGGAGCAAGCACTGGAAGGGAAATAATAATTTCATTTGCAATTGCTTTCTCGCTGATCAAAATCTTTAAAAAGAATATAATCTATGAACTGAATGCATTAAATGAATTGAAAAAAAATATTACTAGAAAGTTTAATAAACCTTTCTATGTCACCGGACACTGTCTTTAGTGACCTTTTGCAATCAATTTTTGTCTTTCGTTGTGATCTGTAAACAATTCACATTTTTTTACTTCTCAAAAACTGTTAGCCTGATTTTAATGAAATTGTGTATGTAGCCTAGGTACTTTAAGGTGAATCAAAGCTGTGAATGTCCTATAGGGCCTAAACTTAAAACTTAGAAAATCTTCTTAATATGGGAAGCAGTGGAAACAAACTGTAAGCAAAATTATTGAGGTTCAGGGGTCCTTCATGCCCCTGGAGTGCTTGGGGTGGTGCCTACTTTCCAAAATTTCTCATGACTGAAAAATTCATTAGAATGGTGTTTGGTGTAATTTGATGTTGCTGTTATGTTGGTCAAAATTTATGTTTGAGTTTATGCCCCATACCACCATGAACCTAGTGCAGAGACCTTTGGCCAAAACTTCGAAATTCACTGTAAACATAAATTCTTATTATTTTGGGAAGTGCTGGGAAACAAATTGTAAGTATAATTAATGAGGCCTATTAGTCCTTCCTATAAATTGTGAATTTCATGACCCTTGGTCTTGGTGTTTGGACCTGGGGCCTAATTATCAGTACTAAATGAATATAGAGAATATAAAAACTGTTATTTCTCATAACTAAAATAATTAATTTTTGGTGTGTTTTGTTGTTGCTTTCATAACAGTTAAGATCTTTGTTTAATTGAGTGCCCACATCTCTCTGTGACCTTGGGGATAGGGTTAAAACAGTCAAATTAAAGGTAAACTTAAAAATCTTCTTCCAAATAAAGGAAGAACTTGTAAACAGTCAGCATGATTATTGAGGCCTAAGGGTTCTTTATTCAAATTGTGAATTACATGACCCCTGGGTCTCAGCATTTGACCATGGTGGTGAAACCTTTTTTACTTCATCTTTTTAAGTGAAAATGGCAAAAAATTAGATCTTTACCAAAATTATTAAATTCTTTTATCTTCGGTTGATGCACAAAATGCACTCAGGTGACCATTAAGGCCTATGGGTCAATTGTTTAGGATAAAAAACTTACCTTTATGGTCCGATATATACTTTATCTCAAAACCATCTTTGTCAAGTCCAACTTTTATGTACCATTTGGCTTCATCTTTGGGACTTATGCGTTTCTGAAAAGAAAAGGAAAATGTCACTAGTTTTAAACTCTATTGATGAAAGGACAGAAAGGTTTATTATGCATTGATTGTTGTGGTCAATTGTCCTTAAGCAGGAAACCACCTGGCCGTTTACTCAAACTTCTCATGTTCTCATGTAGCTGGTGTTGCTTTTCAATTGGCACTTACAATTCATTGTTAAATTTTTGTGTTTAACACTGTTTCTCAGAAAAACGTGACCTGAAGTCACCAAATTTGGTATGTAGTGTAATGGGTAATTTTACTTAGAAATACTTAAAACCTTTATTTCTGAAAACATGCTCCTTTGCAAGCTACAGTTCGCCCAAAACTGGATCGCCGAATGGTCAAAGCCTTAAAGACAAATGATTATCGAATAGAACAAAATTTAACTTTCAATTTACTTATGAAATTTCAAGAAAGAACTTATTCTCCCAAATAAACTCAAGACGAAACAAATACTTGTCTTTACAAATTCGCATAGCAATAAAAACCCGTCACGAAATACAGAAATATAATGGGATGAACAGCTTTTAGTAAATAATATATGGATGAATATTCAAAGCTCGTACAGTTCCAACAAAGTTAAATAGTTTCAATGGAAATTTCTTCATAATGCAATTTTTAAGGAACAGATTATGTAACATGTGAAAAAAAGGAAAAAGAAACTTTAATTCATCTATTCTTTAGATGCGATACTATAAAACCCGTCATAAAATATCTAGAAATCATAATTAATGATCTCATAGATATATTCGACATCAAACCGTGCAATTTGAATTATGATTCAGTAGCACTTGGCTTTTACATGCCTCATATGAAATACTGTAATATTTGAAGCCAAGATATAGGAACAGATTTTAATTTGACAAAAAGTCAATCAACTCTGATACACTCTCATCAATTATTATTCACTCAATAACAGACCAACTAAAATGGCTAAATCCTAGGCGAGAAAATAAAACCGCGATTAAGTATTTATGAGACTTGCAAACGACAAATGTGTAATCTGATGATAGCTACACCTATATAATAATGTATTTTTTACCAATATAAATCGAGTAAGAAGTGCTCAATTATAAAATAGTTATGTATGTAGACAAAGCTATGATACATCCACGATTTTTTCATGCAACCTACACTATTTTACTTGAATATTAGTGAATGTATTTTAATGTTCGGACTAGACATTACCTACATAACCTCCTTGGCTTTTGATTTGACAAGGACAATGAATGGGTAACCAGTTGTATACAAACTGGCTTCCTTGTCCTCTCATTTTTTAAGCCGCCCCACGTCATTTAATTATACATATTCAAATTAGTAAGATGATATGCAGATGAGAGGAAGGCGATACATAGACATATACGTCATATACCAAGACAGAAGAAGAGTTAATAAATGAATGAGTGCATGAACGAATGAATCGGTATAATTCACTTACTAAACATATAGACAAACAAATAAAATAATGAAAAAAGAATGAATGAGCTGACGAATGAACAACAGAACATATGAGTGAATGAATTGAATTAATAAATGAAAAATGCACGATTGATTATTGAAAGAAAAATATATGCTAATTCAAATCAAACTTTTATGTTATCATGTTATGTTTGTATGTACGTATTAATAATAAATGGGTCATAATATGGCTAAAAAAAAAATAATGTTTTATTAACGATTATTGAATTTTTATAAGTACCAGGAGAGGCACCCAAAAGAGTTAACATGTGAAAATAAAAATATGTCTCTCAAGGACTTGAAATGTCTTGAAGGTAACTTTATAAAACTCTAGATTGAAAAATTGTTTAATGATTGATAAAGAATCATACCAATTTAACAGTTGGCTGGATATTTTGTTGCAAGCTTTTCTGTAACTGAAAATAAATACAACAAAATTAAAATTGGTAAAATGGATCCAATTAAAGGCTTTAGGTGTATATGTTCAGTGTCAAAGAAGAAACTCTTGAGAAAGTATTTTATGCCTTTCAAAGAATGGGTGGGGTGCATCATTATAACGTTTATCCTCTTCTGAAAGGATTCTGCTAATAAGTTCCAAGTTTCTTTCTCTGATAACATATATTCAAACTGGCTCATGTTACTAAGTGTATTCAGTGACTTGTTGTCTGTAAGTCATTTTCATATCCTCCTGTGCATTTTTAGCTCACCTGTGAGCCTTTTGTGATCGCCTGGTGTCCGTAGTTAACTTTTAGCTTTGAACAACTTCTCCTCTGAAACCACTGGGCCAATTTTGATATAATTTCACAAAAATGTTCCTTGGGTGACCCTCTACCAAGTTTGTTCAAGCCATCTTGATTCGTCAAAACAAATGGCGGCCAGGGGATGGGGTTAGTTTACTATATAAGCTAAAGTAAAAACTTAAAAAATCTTCTTGTCAGAAATTACTGGCTCGATTTTAAAATAATTTCACAGAAATGTTCCTTGGGTGACTCTCTACCAAGTTTGTTCAAGCCATCTTGATTCGTCAAAAAACATGGCAGCCAGGTAGTGGGTTAGTTTTGATGTCAAATTACTTCCCCTGTTTTGTCTGTATATAGCAATTATTATAAGAAGAGGTAATAAACTCTTTAAATAAACTTTTTTTTTGCTATTATTATACAATATTATACTAGATATAAGTTTTAAAAGATAATTCATCATAAAAAGATGAATGATACAATTATAACCAATGATTGAATATTATTCAAATATCATTGACCATTTTAAAGTAGGTTTTTTTTCTGAATATATAAAAGTCAAGAGTTTTTATGGTTCAGACAGGGATGGTTTACTGCTTCATAATAAAGCAATAATACCATATTTTTAGCAAGTTTCATAACAGCAAGAAGTCTGCTTGAGATTTTCAGTGTCAAAGTGTAATTGAAATAATTAAGGAGGAGCTTAATTGTTTTTGGGGGAGAGTGCACTGCGACAAAGATTCTTTCAAGTGATATACTTTGGGAAGGCTTGTGTTTGAAACTCATAGGAATATTTATTGTGCTGGAACTGAGGATTGTTTCATGCACAATAGTTTAGTCTGATGCTTTAGTTTGAAACCATTCTCAAACATAACAGGTTAGTTTTGTGCTGGAACTGGATTTTTATCTTAGTTCAAAGACTTGGCATCTATAGTAAAAACTTCAAAAGCCTTCTTGTCAGAATCTACTGACCTGATTTTGATGTAATTTCACTGACATTTACCATGGGTGAAACTGTACCAAGTTTGAACTCTTCTACACATCTGTTACATCTTCAAAACAAATCAAAATTTTAACTACTTGCCCATCTTGTCTTTCTGGAATTTTGAGCGTACATGAATTATATAATCTACTTATGTTGGGTGACTCAAGGTGAGTCAGGTGAGCCATATAGGGCCATTTTGGCCCTCTTGTCTTTTAAATGACCTATCCACCGATACAGCCAGCAACCTCCCCTATTAAACTGCCATTGCATATGGTATCTTAAACTTGATCACACTTGTGGAGTTTTGTATATGAAATCCTGGGACTTTTTTTTTAACCTGTCAAATAAGTAGAGCGTTAAAGGCTGTGATAGGCTTCTTTTGCTTTTAGATCTACAATTTTACATAATATAATGACAAAATAACATAATAATTACATTATTTTGTATTGCTGTTTTCTCAATTTTAGGTATTTGATATTATATCAAATTTTGTAATAATCATTTTATCATTTCAGGTATCTACACTGTCTATTTTTTTTATTGGAACAAGTAGAGGAGGTTGATAAATGTCACAAATATAGTTTGATGTAAGTATGCTTTTCTTTTTAAAATATAGATTTTTCATGATTTTAAGCTCTACTGTGTGAAAGGCATTTACCTTTTAGCTTACCTGAGCAAAAGGCTTAAAGGGAATACATCATTGTTGTTTTTTTTAGAAATTCAATATATCACGCCTATACATCATTACCATAAAGATTTCTAACATGCAAAAATAATATACGGGGTATATTGAAAAGGGATTTCATTACTTGGGCTACGCAACTAATTTACACTTCCAGCTGAAAGTGCAACATGTTTTGTGATGTATCAAATGAGTCCCGTGATTTTATTTTGATTTTAATTTGTTTTGTTATACAGGTTTACACTTTATAAAATTTGTTTCACCACAGAGAGTTTGAATGACAATGTAAATATTTAAGAATAAGGATTTTGTGTCAAGTTCGCCACCCAGATAGAAATAGTAATTTTGTCACATTTTAACTGATTTTATAATTGTACTAAACAATTCATATTTTATTAACTGTACTGGTCAAAGGCTGTACTGGTCAGACCATTTCGGGGGCCATTTGACACTTACCAGTGACATTTTTTTTTCCTACCTTTTTTCAGCAATGGTTATTAAATTTATTAAGCAATTTTAAAGTTTGAAAGACAAGTAACTAAATTTAACCATCTCTGAGTTTTATATTAACCGTCTTCCATTTGGTACTTATTTCCTGAAAAAGCTGTTGTTTTGAAATAGCATTGGAATAGTCGAGCATGCTGTCCCTCTGACAGATCTTGTTATAATATAAGCTTATTATCTTTTTTAATCTTCTGAAAATATGAATGCAAGGACATGTATATTTTATAATAGTTTGGGAATTTGAAACTTCATCATAGGCTTAGCCAAATATATATTATGGTGTCTAACATCCTACTCGTATAACAAGATTGAACATAAAAAAGTGTTAATTAAATACTAATCAATATTTTATCTTTTGCAGAGTCGGCCAAGATTTGCGATCAGTTTGTTTAGCAATTTGAAGTTGTGGAAGTAAAACCCTGGTGGAAGCATGTTGAAGTAGCAACCATTCATTTGTGAATGAATGATGTATAAAAATAGCAATTTAGACCATCTTAACTGTGTTAACTGTTTTGTTCCCCCAAAAATTTGTAGGTTGGCGACTTTTTTATTTTAATAAAACATTTTTTTGATAAAAAGCAATAAAATACATAGAGATATTTTAGGTGGTAAGCGACCACGGCATGGTCTAGTGGTAGAGCGTCCGCCTCGCATGCGGAAGGTCGTGGGTTCGATCCCAGGCCGGGTCATACCAAAGACTTTAAAAATGGTACTAGAAGCTTCCTCGCTTGACGCTCAGCATTTAGAGGAAAGTTCTAGGTCTGGTTGGCTCGGTGTCTATAATGTGACTGGGTGGGGTATCATACCATGTGTCTGCGGCATGATACTCCAGTGTGACAGCGCTCAGAATACTGTCTCAAGTAGACACCGTTGCGATATGACTGAAAAGTTGTTGAAAGCGACGCTAACACCATACAACAACAACATAAGGTGGTTAGGAAACAGTTAACACAGGTATAAATTTATTTGACCTCCATATTACTTGCCAGTATTTGGCTTTTAAGTTTGTATGCAAATTAATGTGAATTAAACTTTTTACAATTGTGCATGTTATATTTAGCAAGTGCTCTTGATGTCGGATTTTGTATAAAAACTACTGTATCCAATTTTGCAATACCAAGTTCAAGGTCATATTACAGGGTTAAAAGGCCTAACTGAGTTCTATGCAAGTTTTATCTCTACCAATAGCCAGAAGTACTTATGCACTGGTCTATTGCCTTTTGGCACCAGTTTCTGTCAAACCACTATGCCAATTATACACTGACCAGAAAAAGAAATGCCTCATTCTAACTCGTACAATTTTTTGTTCACTGTGATTCAAAATTAGAAAAGAACAATTCCATTCGCAAATTTCATCATGGTTCATTAGACAGCATTTCATGGTTGCAATATGCTTTATATTTTGAATTTGAAGACTTCAGGGCAATTTCACGGACACAATCAGTAGGGTGTATGGTCACCTCTGCTGGCAACCACAGCAGCAAGACGGCACCCCATGGAAAAACACCAGTTACGTAGCAGATACCATGGGATTCTGGTCAGATCCTGGACCTTGGCAGGCTGCAGTTGATATTGACGTATAGGCCATCCAAAGCAAGACGTCAATGTTGTGGGTCTGTAAAAAGTTCCTGGTAAGACATGCAACGCAAGGTTGCGCGATGTCATGCTGGAAGACCAGGTCTTGACGATGACGGAACATAGTGATAACCACAGGACGTAATATCTGGTTGATGTAATGCCTGTCTGAGATTACCTTGGCACACAACAAGTTGGGACTTAAACCTATGGTTGATGGCTGCCCAGACTATACACTGCCCCCACCATAACATTGCAGGCCCAATTAAGACGGTAATGTCCCGTATGAACTAGACCGCAGTAGGGCCTGTGGCAGCTAATTCCCCTAATTCTAAGCCAATGTTTATGTCGACTTAAGGGCATCCACGGTTACCTACCACTAAACGTGACATGGATTCAGCCGTCAGAAATTTGTCACACAGATGGCATTGACATATGTAATTATCGTACAGTACTGACGTTACAGGCAGTCTACCTGAACATGGCCTATCAACAAACTTTCCTGCTTCTCTGACACGGCGAATGAGACGCAATATTGTCGAACAAGAGCTGTTAAACCATTAGCAACTTGTTCTTGCATTCACCGACATTCAAGTATGGTAAAATCTTGGGCCCTTTCTTCAGAATTTAGCCTCAGCATTATCAGAAACTGGATAATTGTCAGAAAATCTCTGAAAATACAGTTGTATGTCAACTAACACATGTACCTGTCTGAAACTCACTCATTAAAACCACATGGTTGACAGGTATGGGCTGCACGAGGAAATCATGAGCAGGTACATGAATTTAACAAGCTGAATAAAATCATATGAGTTTCGGTTGGTTGGGTTTGTCGGTCAGAGTACATGTACATTTCTGACATTTCCTCCCAAATTTAAACTATGTAATGAAAATAACGCCAATTTTCAATGAGGTGTTTCTTTAGCTAGTTGGTGTACTCAAAACTATCACCAAGTATAGATCTATCAGATTGTACAAATGGTGTCACTGGGATCTAAAATGCACCTGGAATTGTCCACCTTTAGAGCTCAATTTTGGGGGACACATGAGATTATAACAGAGAATGATGAAAAAAATTAATCTGATTTTGCCTAAATTTTCTCAGACACATTGCTTGGTCAAGGAGGTTTAGATTTGTTACAATTTGGAAATACACTTAAACTTGCTGGAAAAATCAGCCTAGCATTCTGGTTCAGTCATTTTAGGCCCGTTGAATTGTCATTTTGTTTTTTCTGTCATTCTTAGCTTTACTGGCCAAAGGCCAGAAGTGTTTATGCGATGGCGCGTTGTCTGTCGTCTCCAAAGTGTGTTAGCAGCACTTTCTCTAAAACCACTAGGCCAATTAAACAGAAACTTCACATGGATATTTCAAGTGCATAGCAGACTATATAGAAGATTTTTTTTTTCTATCTTAAATTCAAGATGGCCGCTGTTACTAAAATAGACCAAAACTTAAAAAATCTTCTTCTCATGAACGGCACAAAAGATTTTCAAAATGTTTATGTAGTAATGATGACCAACTATAGTTTTGTAAGATTTGTTCAAATGGTGTCTCTTTGGTTAAAAATGACCCCATCCTGATGTTTCTATTGCAAAGGAGAATTTCAAAAAGTGCTATGACCACTATGAGTCAGTAGAGCATCCTCGGGCTCTCTTGGGCCTCTTTTTTCTTGTGGTTACCATCATCTCGCCAGTTATGACCATTAAGATAACTGTGAAATTTCATTCAATTTCATTGTTTTTGGTTCAAGGATATCCTCATTGAAACCCAAATAGAGAAAGGTAAAAAAGTCAGTAATATTTAGAATCTGGATCGATATATTGGGATTTTTATGCTCCCCCAAATGGGTGATACATACAGTCGCCGTTTCGTCCGTGGGTCCCCAAGTTCTTGTCCGGGCTATTTCTCTACAACCTCTGGTTGGAATTTTATGAAACTTGTTAGGATGCATTACTACCAAGTGCAGATGCGCATATTGTCTGTGTTCCGGTTTGATGATTTTTCACGGAGTTGTGGCCCTTTGATTCTGTCTGTGACCAAATTCTTGTCCGCGCTATTTCTCTACAATCCCAATGTTGGAATTGCATGAAACTTGCTAGGATGCATCACTAGCAAGTGGAGACGCGTATATTGTCTTTGTGTTCCGGTTCGAAGATTTTTCATGGAGTTATGGCCCTTTCATTGAGTCTGACCAAATTATTGTCCGCACTATTTCTCTACAGCCTCAGGTTGGAATTTTATGAAACTTGCTAGGATGGGTGATGAGATGCGCATATTGTCTTTGAAACTTCTTAGGATGCATTATTACCAAGTGGAGATTTGCATATTATCTTCATGACGCTATTTCGCTTACACCTCTGGTTTTGGTTTTAATTTTGTAAAACTAGCTAGGATATCCGCATATTGTCATTTTTTTCCTGTTCAATGATTTGTGAATGAGTTCTGTCAAGTGCAGAGCCACATATTGTTCCTGCTATGCAGTTCGGTATTTTTCAACCAAGTAGCCATCAACACTAAGGGAATATGGTACAGAGTCAAACACTCACTTTGGAAACATCCATCGGTCCACCGATATTTTCTTGTTAAAATTAGCTATAACATTTTTAGCTCTACTGGCCAAAGGCTTATGCGATGGCGCGTTTTCGTCGTCTATCGTCTGTTAGCAGCACTTTCTCTGAAACCACTAGGCCAACTAAACTGAAACTTCACATGGGTGTTTCTATTGCATAGGAGACTATACAGAAGATTTTTTTTTTTTCGATCTGAAATTCAAGATGGCCGCTGTTACTAAAAATAGTCCAAAACTTAAAAAATCTTCTTCTCATGAACGGCCAAACAGATTTTCAAAATGTTTATGTAGAAATGATGACCAACTATAGTTTTGTTAGATTTGTTCAAATGGTGTCCCTAGGGTTAAATATGACCCTGCCCCGAGAGTTTAATTAGGGGACACAGTCATGTCATTATAATATTTTTTTTTTTTTTTTTTTTTAAATGGAAATGATTTCCCCTATATTTTCACAGAAGCATTGTTTGATGAAGGAGGTTAAGATTTGTAAAAATGACTAGGTTCCACTGTCTTAAGGGGTCAGGAGGGGCCCCAAAAGGGTACAAATTTGGAATTACTAAATGTGTTTTCTTAAGAAGCGGTATGTCAGATTTGTGCATATTTTGCATAAATTATCCCTATGTGTAGGGGTTTGATTGCAGATAAGAATTTAGGGGCTAAAATTTATAGGGGCCCTGTGAGGGGACTTAGAATTATACATAGGGATACTATTGGAAAACAGAAAATTCTCTTTTTCTTTCATCTGTTCTGAAACCACTAGGCCAGTTAAACTGAAACTTCACATGGGTGTTTCTTTTGCATAGGAGACTATACCGAACATTTTTTTTTTTCGATCTGAAATTCAAGATGGCCGCCATTACTAAAAATAGTCCAAAACTCAAAAAATCTTCTTCTCATGAACGGCCCAACAGATTTTCAAAATGTTTATGTAGTAATGATGACCAACTATAGTTCTGTTAGATTTGTTCAAATGGTGTCCCTAGAGTTAAAAATGACACTGCCCCGAGAGTTCAATTAGGGGACACATGTCAATATAATATTTCATTTTTATTTTTTTTAAATGAAAATGATTTTGCCTATATTTTCACTAAAGCATTGTTAGGTGAAAGAGGTTAAGATTTGTAAAAATGACTGGGTTCCTATGTCTTCAGGGGTCAGGAGGGGCCCCAAAATGGTACAAATTGGGAATTAGTAAAATTGTTTTCTTAAGAACCGGTATGTCAGATTTGTGCATATTTGATATAAATTATCCTTAAGTGTAGGGGTTTGATTGCAGATAAGAATTTAGGGGCTAAAATATGATGGGGCCCTGTAAGGGGACTTACAATTTTACATAGGGATACTGTCGGAAAACAAAAAATTCTCTCTTTTTTTTTCATTTACTCTGAAACCACAAGGTCAATTGAAACTTCACATGGATGTTTCTTTTGCATAGGAGACTATACAAAAGATTTATTTTTTCTATTTAAAATTCAAGATGGCCGATGTTTCTATTGCATAATACAATTTCAAAAAGTGCTATGGCCACTTTGAGTCAGTAGAGCGTCCTCATGCCCTCTTGGGCCTCTTGTTTAGCTCGTCATCTTTTTTGGGGGAAAAAAAAATTGTAATTATTTTTCAGCAGGTACTAAGCGATTTCTTCACTCAGATGTCTATGACTTAGTCAATACTCTTGGAAGCTGGTTTGTTGATTTAAATGGTAGGAGCAATATGATTGACTCAACATGGGCTAGTTGTTTGAAGAGATATCAATTAGTCGGCAATTTCATGTTTGCTCCATAACTTCCATTTGACAGATTTTGAAATAATATTGCTAATTCATCTTAATCAGATAAATGGTCAAATATTTCATGTTTGCTCCGTTTCTTCATAACCACCAGTCAGACTTTAAAAAAAAGACAACAAATATTAACCATTACAATATGATGCTTATCTTGTAAAACAGATCAGTAGATCAATGGTCAAAATCATGGTACAAACTCAGAAATGGGTACCATATTTGGTGTCCATTCCTTTTTTGCAAACTGCTTGACAGATTTTGAGTTTGAAACTGTAGCCCAAGGGCATCTAGTTAAACAATTGTTTTCTGTAATATAAAAACAAAATATCAAACATCTGAAGTAAATGACAACCATAATATTTTTTATATTTAAAGCGTACAAGAATGCAGCAGTGTTTTAAATATAATTATTTTATAGGTGATTTTTGTCTGAATACTACAAGTCTTTGCAAGTCAGTTGCCAAATGTCAATATTTAAACTTTATTGATTTCACCAGGTGTTTCCACACTGCTGAAATGTAGCTATACATCAAAGGTAAAGTGGTAAAGTTAATGAGTGCTCGATAATGCGACGTGCATATTGGACAACCCACATTCTGTGTAGGCCTATTTTAGAAGTTTGTGTTGCCAGATAACCTTATGTTTACACAGAGTTCCCATAAGTCTATACGTTTCTGTGAAAGACGCACGACACGCCTAATAACGATCATCACCCATATTGTTCTTATCTAGCAGCAATAGTACTGTTGCTTTGCTTCCAAAATAACCCTCTGAAACTGGTTATTTAAATATATAAATGTTCTTACTGTACATATGACCTTGACCTTTCATATAGAGTATTGATTATTTTTGTTATTTTGTAAAAATAAATGTTTTTGATGATAAATTATTCTGTTTGCCGTTTACTTATTGTCCATTTCAATGTTTGCCATTATTTTTTTGTCCTTTTCAGCTTTTAAAAATGGGGTAGCTATTGTACTCGCCTTGTTTTCGATAGCCTGTCACTGCTGATTCAAGTGGAAAAGTTATCAATTACATGTGTAGATCAGTGCTTGAGTAATGGATTCAAGAAAGAGTTGTCAGATTGTCTGTTATCCTTTGATGACATAAACATGACACTAAATATCAAATTGATGCAACTGTTGTGTTAATAAAGACAAAACACCATGCCAATATTGGAACAGAAGTAGTTTTAGAAAATTACTTGTGCAGAAAATGAAATGATTGTCCACTGACCAAGTCAGCACTAGAAGGTGAAGGTGTTTACATATTAAAATCAAAAAAAATTATTCTTAAAAATAACATTTTGATCTAGCCACCAGATGCATTTCCTCCTAATGGTCAATCTAGTAACATGCAGTGATGTATATTTACATACAATACTCCATCAAGAAAACAGTTTGCAGACAGATACATATTCATGACCATTTGATTGTTAATGGACAGGCTACCGTTTTTATGCCCCCCCCCCCCCCCCTAGTAATGACAGCATCCTTCCATCTGGTATTTCGTGTCCGGCCATGACATGACGACATGTCGCGAGTAAGACCCAAACCCGTACCTCAAAGATCAAGGTCCACTTTAAATTTGTTTGAATACACTTTGAGTCTGTGTGAGATTGCATGTCTTGCCTGTAACTTTGTTATGCATAGATGGATTTTAATAATACTTACTACAAATGATCAACATAACATGACGACATGTCGCGAGTATGACCCACACCCGTACCTTAAAGGTCAAGGTCACTATTTGAGTTTGTTTGACAACACTTAGAGTTTGTGTGAGATTTCTTGTCTGGCCTGTAACTTTGTCATGCATAGATGGATTTTATAAATACTTGCTACAAATGATCAACATAAAATGATGTGTCGTGAGTAATACCCACACCCCTACCTCAAAGGTCAAGGTCACAATTTGAGTTTGTTTAACAACACTTTCTAGTCTGAGATTTTGTGTCCGGCCTGTAACTTTGTCATGCATAGATGAATTTAAATGATACTTGCTTCAATTGATCAACATAACATTACGACTTGTCACGAGTAAGACCCACACCATTACCTCAAAGGTCAAGGTCACACTTTGAGTCTGAGATTTAATGTCCAGCCTATAACTTTGTTATGCATAGATGGATTTTTGAAATTTCTTGTCCAGTCTGTCATCTATGGATAAATTTTAAAAACACTTGGCTCAGTTAATCAACATGACATAATTAAGTGTCGCATGTAAGACCCAGAACCTTTCCTCAAAGATCAAGGTCACACTTTCAATTTGTTTGATATTGTGTGTCTGGTCGGTCTGTGACTTTGCCTTTAACTTGGCTCAATTTATCAAGATGAAATGACGACGTGTCATAAGTAAAACTTAGACCCATACCTCAAAGGTCAAGGTCACACTTTTAGTATGTATGACAACACTTTGAATCTGTTTGAGATTTCAAGTCTGTCCGTTAACTTTATCATACATGGATGGATTTCAAAAACACTTGGTTCAATTTACCAACAATTGATGTGTAACTTTGTCTTACATTTAGAGATTTTAAAATAGCTTGTCAAAAGTGATCAGCATGTCATGATGGTGTTTCAGCAGCATTTAACTGAAATACCCAGACCATTACATCAGGGTCAAGGTTACACAAAGGTCAAGGTCACACTTAAATGTAAAAACATAAAATTGCATGTCTCGTCTGAAACATCAGTCCATTACTCTTTTTTTTATGGATACATTGCTACCTATTATAACATAATTATATTTTTATTTTTCAACGACCATTTGGAGGGCATGAGACTAACCAGTGACATTTCTTGTTAGAATATCATTTATATCTATATAGATATATATGACATTTATTGTTTTGTTCTTTAATATATAGAAGAATAGGAAACCTGCATCTCTACCAGGACCGCGGCGTGGTCTAGTGGTAGAGCGACCGCCTCGCATGTGGAAGGTCGTTGGTTCAATCTTTGGCCGGTCATACCAAAGACTTTAAAAATGGTACTAGAAGCTTCCTCGCTTGACGCTCAGCATTTAGAGGAGAGTTCTAGGGCTGTTCGACCCGTTGTCAGTATAATATGACTGGATGGGGTATCCAGAGATGCCAACTCCTCCGATTTTGGCGGAGTGAATCCGATTTTTGTACGAAAAATCCGCTCTCCGATTTTCCATGACTTGTCTCCGATTTTTAAAAAAAAATGGTCCGGGATAAATTTCACGGGTAAAACAAATAATCAGCACCGTTTACACTGACACCGGTTTTGATGTTCGGACATTTCCGTACATGCTACGTCACTTCTAGAAGCGCTATTAATTAGGTTATCCGGAAAATACCCGAGTATTTACGAAAACAATATCGGATGATCCGGAAAGGCCGATCAACAACCTTCAAAATCCAATATGGCGGATGCAACACCGCCAAAGAAAAAAAAGTACGAACATAAACAAGCATTTATTAAAAGTTACACCGATGCATATCCTTGCTTTTCGACATCGAAGATAGGGGTGCATTATTGCATTGTGCAAGGTCTGCAATGCAGAAATTATGTTTTCTCACGGTGGGATGGGTGATTTGAAAAAAACATTGCTACAAAACAGCACATCACCCGCTCAACTTGTCAGTCGTCGTCAAGGAAAATATCGACAATGGTTGCGACAACTCAACCAGTGGATGAGTCGGTAATTAAATCTTTTAAAATTTTTTAATTTATTCTATAAAACTCAATCACTCAATTCTCTTTTTCATCAGGTATTATGAAATATTTCTTAATAAATACATGACTTTTTATCACTGAAAAGTGCTGAAATGCCATCTCCGAGCATCTACAACTTGAAAAAAATTCTGGGTGAAGACCCCCAGACCCCCCACAAAAAACAAGCATTTGCCCACACTCCTATTTTCAGTAATTATGGGTTGGCATCTCTGGGTATCATACCAAGTGTCTGCGGCATGATACTCCAGTGTGACGGTGCTTAGAATACTGTCTCGAGTAGACACCGTCGCGATATGACTGAAAAATTGTTGAAAGTGACGCTGAACACCATACAACAACAACAATAACTTAATAAAAGTCCTTGATTAAACCAAACATACCACCTGTAACTCTTGATTATCATATTACAGTGAATTTTATCTTTTCAAAAAAAGAATTTTTAAATCGACATGTTTAAAATAACTGCATAACACAATTTCATTTAATTGGTACCGTGTATATATAATTCATCAATATTTTCTAATGATAATATTCTGTCATTGATGACTGCATGTATTCATATATATAATTTATTTGCTTATAATATATGCTGTCAGAACCAAAAAAGCAACTTTCTCTAAGTTTGAATATCCCACAGGCTGACATAATGTACACCCATCTCTAAGGGGCCAGATTCATCAATGGCCGTTTAGGAGCGGGGCCTTGATAATCCAATTTCCTTTGATCCAGCACACATTACATCTCAACAAGTAGATAACTTTCCCAATTGAATCGGTTGTGAGAGAAAAATGATAATGAGACAAAAATATATCAATGGTCAAAGAAGTGGTTGACCTGGGAATTCAAACAAGCCCCTGGATTGATAGACAAATGTGCTAAAGACTGAGCTAACCCACCTTTCAATGAAGATATGAAATGGTTTTAAAATGGGAAAGATTTATAACAAAATCTTTAATCCATTTATGATTGATTATAATCGCCGCCCACCCTTAACATAATTTTGGTATTGAAGTAACGCACATATAAATATCAATTAACTTCAATTATCTAATATTTTTATCTGAAATTGACATTTTTACAAGTTGAAAATGATATTTTTTATGAAATATTTATTTTTTAACAAATGTAATGTCCTTAACAACACATCATAGAAATAGAACTCTTGTGTATAAAGATTGAGAAGGAAGTTTTCCATGTTTTTTTTTCTTCTGACCTGTGTGGTTTCGGGTAAAAATATAATCACTTGATCTCTGCAGAGGGGTAGGAATTGTCCAAATAGCTGTCATTCATTTTATCTTTTTGACATGTTCACTATTGTGGTTAAATTACCACCACCTTGTGCGATTCTGGGGAGCCATGGGAGTGATGGCAAGAGTAGGATCACTGGCTCATGCATGTTGTAAGAAGCGACAATTTGATTAATATGGTAGATTTTGCTAATATACTGCAGGTGTCTAGGTTTATTATGCATATTCATTTGTTGATGTACATGTAGAATGAACCTGGAATCTTCTTTCCTGTTGATGTCGAATAACCTACAATGTGTTGGTGTGCTGTAAACCCCCATTCATTTTTTTTTCTTAAAAAATGATCACAAAAACAGATATAAACCGGCAAAAAAAATCTTATTGAAAAATAACTTTAAAAACAGAAAAAAGTACCACCCAAAGTTGCAATCAAGCCAAAATCACAAAACATGTTTGTTGCTTCAGGAGGAATTGTTTCCTATGTTTGCAAAATGACAAAAATGAAGACTTAAAGTGATGTAACACTAGTTTCCTTTCAAATTAGAACAATGCCCCTTTACAAAATGGAAACAAAATTAAGGATCAGCATAATTATTTTTTGGATAGATATATATTTACATCATACATATGATTGTATCATTTCAGAACAATAGTGGACATTTATTAAAAAATATTTATTGAAACTGCACTGTTTTAAAAAGCAAAATTAAACCACTGTATGATTGTGTTTTTATTTTGCTGAACTTCTTTCTGTGGAGATCTAATTGTGTTTATTTATTGTTTTATACCTAAGGGAGAACCTGAAGAACACATAATGTGCCATAAAACCAGTCCATTTATTAATTTTTTCACTCTGTGTTGTGTATTGACTGAATTGTTTCCTATTTTAGATAATAAGTTTCCAAAATAATTGCTTATACACCTCAAATGTCCCCCCCCCCCCCCGGAAGACTGAATAAATTTACGTTTTCATCATATCAAACATTATTCGCTACATATCGATCTATATTTTAATTCTGAATTTTAAATTTGAAACCAAACAATTTTTGAAAACGCAAAAACTAATGACACAGATCGCAAGTCGCTCGGGATCGATTTGTAGGTTATTTTATTGAAGTTTTTGAAGGAATTATTAAGAACATATGTTATTTGTAACTAGAATGCAGCAAATAACGTCCTGTTTTGTCTATATTCGCTTTTTGTTTTTGTTGTATGAACGGTATGGACAGACTGAAACTCCATTGTTTACATTAGCAACAATAACTGAAGGTTTTCAACAATATTAAAACATGTAATATATATGCACTTGAAGGGTATAATATAAAATACACTATCAGACCGTTTAAAGTAAATTTCATAAAACAAAAAAAAACGAACAAAGCAACACGAAGGCATAAAGTATATCGATGGGCAAAAGTCGTGAATGGATTAAGGGGTGGGGTAACTGTACATAGTGGACACGGTATGAATGAACGTCATCGCGTAGGTTCAATGAATCTCGTCGTAAGTTTTTATTTATCATCGCGCTTTGAAGAGTCATTTTGGCGAGCCAATGAATAAAGAACAGTTTGCCTTTTATATTAGAATTGATCACAAAATATGTTGTTATTTTTTAAACGTTCAATGAGGAGGTTGCTCTGGTGTGTTTTGCTTTTTGTGTGTGTGGGTTTATTTCACGTGATCTCGTCATTGTTCTTGTTCGCCCATATTGAGAAGTCTTCTTCTTTGGAATTTTATTTAGATGTTTTCGTCGGCAGAAAAACAATAAATCTACTGTGTATATATAAAAAAAATCATAATAAAACCAGCATAGGCCTATGTTTAATCCTTACCATACGTTTCCCGTAGCTTAGCGCCATTTTCTTTGCCGTCAGGATGGGGCTGAGGCTGACTAACGCTGAGGATCGCGCTTGCACATGCGTACAGATTATATATATATAGTCGCCGAAAGGTTGGACGTTGGGACGAAGAAGCGTATAGGCCTTTCAGTGTCATCTTGCCTCATTGATTTTTTTATCGAGGTGTAAGATAAACTTTAGATTTGGGCAATAGAATATTATATATTTTCTTATTACATATTTATTAGGCCTACTAATCGCAAACAGATCTATATCTACTTATTATTAAATTACTTATTTAGCTGTAATATTAAATTCGTTTCTGGCGTGGTATTTTATCGATAGAGCAGATTCTTAGTAGGCCTATGAGCCCCCATTCCCGGGAGGGGCAGAGGATGTTCAATGGATCTCTTAAATTAATGGCCATTGTTCCGAAGACCCCCTACCCCCGCCCCACCCCAAAGTATTTGCCGTATTTCCCTCTTAAAGGCCTTGGATCCCTGAAAGTAATGGCTAACGTTCCCCATGTCCTTAAAAATAATAGACCATGTTCCCCAGATCTAAAAAAACTCCTAGGAGGGCCTCATTTATAAAAAATCATCACATTTCAACAACATTACACCAACAGGATATTCATGTTCTTCGCAATGAAGCTGCGCTAGAGCCTTAATTAGGACTGATAAATAACACTGAGCATCTGAATCATTTATTAGGAATCGCTGCAAAATCTCTCTTTTTTTTTTTTAATGTTTTTCTTTTGTTATTTTAAAAAAAATCGGATCGCTTCTGGTGAGTATTTGTAAACTCGGTATATTAAAGAAACAATACGACACGTTTTTTTATTTTTATTTTCTGTTGAGTTCCTATGTTTAAAAACAAATTGAATCGCTACCTGGCAACTGTTTCGGGAAGTTGGGGGATTCAGTTTCTGGTAATTACGAAGGTGATTCAAAACTGAGTTCCAATCTCCTGCCAGTTGGTGATTCGGATTTCAAATAAAGATATATATCAGTTTTCAATTGATTGTATTCTTAAACATATAAACGTGCGTAAAATAGGCATAAGGATGTAAATATATAATATCAAGAATAATATATATATATTTATATATATATATATTATTTATATTATGTAAAAAATATTATGAAATAATTATATATATATTGGTTTATTCTTTAATAATTTTATCAAACAATTTATTTTTGCAGCTGAACAATTTTTATCATAAATTCACTGCTGAATCATTTTAGCAGGGACCATTCTGTTTTTTTTTCTTGCTCGATAAATATGATTTTATTGTGTAATGAATAAAAAAAGGGTAAATTAGATGCAAGATAGGAAATCCACGATATGATAACCACTACTCTGTCTGCCAATTGTAACCATAACAATTGTTCTTTGTTCGGAATTACTATCCAAAATTTATTTCGGGCTACATACGATGTTTACTTTGAGAAATGGTTCCATGGTAGTACTGAAGCGAAACAACTATAATATGAATTTAAGAATCTTCGCACCTATAGATGTCGCCTTACGGAACCGGCTAATATAGTGGTTCTCTAATGTTCATTGAAGTTTGTAGAAAATAGGGAAAAGACTGACCACCTGAACAATATTTCCCTCTTTTGATTCATGATATTTTGGGAAGTCCATTGCTCCTACGAATCTATTGCGAAAATTGGTCCCTTTGGCCTTTCTTGTGGACATTGCTTAAAGTCTTTTAATGACATTTTTGTCACAAACTTGTTGATACCTAATGCAAAATACTTAATTTTCTTTGATTCCATAACCTTTCCTAAAACGCAGCAAATTAGAGTGTAACTCATTGTCTCCTCTTCTTCCGTTACTGCTCAAAATCCCACTCTGGGGCATCGTCGTACAATTTGGTGTATGATACAAGGTAATTGTGCGGCGCGCGTAAAACGATAAAAAACGATGCACTCGCTCTATGGTGCAGAGACCAGCTCTCTTTTGAAAGCCTCAATGGTTTCGGCTGTGGCGATGCGCTCTGGAAGGTGTTCCACAGTCTGGTGCCCGAGGGAAAAAAGGAGTGTCAGTAGATGTCAACTCTGAGAATAGAATAGGACCAGGAATTTCTGCGAGTTGCATGTTGCCTCTAGTGTTGGGGGAAGCTGGTTGGTAGAATGATGAGGGGAATGGGATATCTATGGACGATTCTGTACACCATCACGAGCTTTGCGTAGACACGGCGTTCTTGCAATGTCTTCCGGTCAAGGCCATGTATTATCTGGCTAGTACTGCTTGTTGTCATGTAAATCTCGCTAATCGTCACTGGACGGCCTCAATTTGACCGTTGTTCGTGGCGGTGTAGGAGTCCCATGCTGTGCTCGCATACTCAAGAATGGGCCTGGCAAGAATCTTGCAACTCTGTGCATTGATATCCTGTGGGCAATTTGCCAGGTTTCTTCTAAGGAATTGGCTGTCTAAGCTGTGACTGCTACATAGACATTCCAGTATGTTTTGGGATATGTGCACACCAAGATACGCGAATGTTATATGTGGATTTGTGTTCTTTGTGATGAGGATAATCTTCCCACTTCTGGGGTCTGTTTATGTCTTTGGTGTCAGCAGTTGAGCGAACCTTCCTACACAAGATACTGTCATCGGCAAAGAGTCTACAGGTGGTTCTTTTAAGTCTATTTAAAAACACCAGTGTTCTGTGGGTTGCGCAGGGTACCAGACTAACATGTTGTCTCCAAAGCTGTCAAAAGCCGTTTCAAGCAGTAGCATCTCATCTTAAAAGTAAATTATGATTAAGTATACAAACTATACATGAAATTTATGCAATTTAGGTACTTTTTTTCTTTGAGGACAATATCT
This sequence comes from Panopea generosa, assembly GCA_029582155.1. Lineage (NCBI taxonomy): Eukaryota > Metazoa > Mollusca > Bivalvia > Adapedonta > Hiatellidae > Panopea > Panopea generosa. Next base: position 34,015,202 of record CM055894.1, on the reverse strand, counting down.
CTAGATCTCTTATATTAGGTCTTTGATCCCTGGATCTCTGAAAGTAATGGCCAATGTTCCCTAGATCTCTAAAAATAAATTGCCATGTTCTCCAGATCTCCAAAACCCCTGGGAGGGCCTCATTCACATCCTTGGGGGAAAATTATGGTCTACATTCCTATCAAATAGGTGTGTGGCAACCCTTAGTATAACAATTGTTACACTAAGGGGCGAGATGTGACATATTGTTGCAATATTTAACAAAATTTAGAAAATCATCTATACTGTCCCTGCATATTATGGCAATGTACACACTTTATCTGTTTAATATTGATACGTATTGTTAATGCAACTGCCTTTTAATGGGAGGATGGGGATATAGTGTTATCCATGTTCGTCCGTTGTACCGTCCGTCCGTTATACCTATCCCCGGAATATGATTTTCTTCACGTGACGGAATAAGATTTTATAAATCCACATAAAATTCAATAAAGTTATCAATAACCATTAGTGTAACAAAAAAACTTTGTCAGACGTTTTTCTACTTTTTGTTTAAATAGGAAGTAGATTATATTTTACGGGTTTTTAACAAGAGTTGGTGTACTTACCGTTCAACTTTTTTTAATCACTAAGTGATACTTTTATGAGTAATGTTCTATAATAACAAAATATCCAAGATAAAAACACAGTAATTTTAGTAATATATGATATATATGGTGACGTCAGTATAATGCATTTAAAACGATGGAGATACAATGAAGCATAATCATAACTCAAAATATCTCGAAGATAAGACTCATTTTATTTGTAGATCTTGATATATAATAAACTACAACATTACACAAAATCCACCAGCATTTTTTTCTATATTTTGATATCATTTGGATTAAAGTGTGTGTGTAAATTCGATATTGAAGCATATTGGAAGTGCTACGGAACAGAACAGACGGACGAACGGTCTTATGGGTATAAAAGTGGCTTGTTTGCGCCCAGCTCATTACTTGTGTGGCTAATTTATTTTTCAACCGTCCAAAAAATGACTTGATATCTAATCCTAAACCCTAGACACATAACTAACAGTTCGTGTGTGTGGATATCACCTATTCGAATGAGTTATATCACTTATTGAGGTTAAATAGTAAAACGGCTATGGAATCCTCTACCAAGGTTGCAATGAAATGGAAATAATTTAAATTCTCATAACATTCATCTGTAAACAAATATAGTCCCCATACAGAACCCTTATACAACCCAGCCCCTTGATTTGTCAGAACTTCAATCACCCGCTCTTAGGGAGAAATGCTTTAGATTTTAAAAAAAAAAATTTTGTCCACATGGATGCCAAAATGAAAATAATCAGTTTTCCCTATAATATTCCTATGTAAAAGTTACATTACAGGGCACCAATATATCCCAGCACCTTGATATGCAGAATCTACAATCCTTGCTGATGTAAGGATAATTTATATCCATAGCAGAAATAATTGAATTTTTAGTTAAAAAAATTGTTACACTAGATCTAAGTGAACCCGTTTTATAATCAAATGTAATTGTTACACTAAGGGTTGCCACATACGTGATATCACTTATCCGAATTATCAATACGTAGTAAAAATAGTAAAACAGCACCCCATAAAATAATAAAACGGCACCCCATAGAGCTAGGCCCATGAATAGATTTTCTTTAGTTAATGCCTAGATTTTTTTTCAACATTAAATTCATCACACTTACTAGATCTAGTAAAAAAGTAAGATTCAAATATTAAGCAATTTGCAGAAACAATATAGACGAATCCAGGCCCAGTATTGTTCTATTAAAACATGACATCTGTTTAATAAAATTAAATCTTAATATCTGATCAACGCATATATAAAATCGATTAGATATCTATTTGAACATGTGCAGAGGTACATACACATAAGATCGGACTAAAAAGCAGTTGTTTAACTTACATAACGTTTTTATTTTAAAAGATGACGTCTTTCAATATCAAAATGACGTCATCTCATAAAGTAAAGACAACGTAATCGGAGAGCCACATAGCATAGTTGAATTTATGGTCAATAATACATATAATAATAAGTTTCATTAAAAGTTAAACGACTTTATAGATGGAAAATAGTTATGTACTGCTGATATTGTTGACATTTAAAATAATTATCTCGAACATTTTTGTAAATGATATACTTTATATAATCTAGATGTATATCGTTCTATTTTCAACGTCGTGTGGCAATTTTCAGTTTTACTGGACCCCAGTTACACGGTCAGGGAACTCTGTCACAACGTAGAATGATTCGCGTCGATAGTTTGTCACAGATTCACGTCGACAGTATTATTGTTTTGTAAATTTTGTCACAATTGCTAGTCGATGGCGGGGACATAATCTAATATGTTAATATAATCAAACGTATGAAGTATATATTTGACATTCCGGGGAATGTAGTATATTATAAGTAAAATACGATCAAATTGAACATGAATATTTCTTCAATTTTATTTTTTTAAAATGTCACAGGTTTGTGACGACAGGGTAACGGAGGCGTGTCGATCCTTATTTTAATGTCACGGATTTAGTGTCGATAGTTTTAACATTGAAGAATAGTTCAACCCTACGTCATTACTGCCATTTACACTTCGAGTCTCGTACAGAGACTGTCCGGCATATAGTTTTAGAGCATTGTCGTTATGTTACGGATTAAGTCGGTGAAAGTTAGAACAGAACAGAACATATATTTTATTTGTCTTATACATAGTACATCGTCATAACTATATATTTGTTAACAAATATACTTAGATCATGTCACGTGGAAACACACTCACGAACGCACGCACGCACACAAGCACGCACGCACGCACACACACACACACACAAAATATATATAGTTAGAACCGACACATGGAAGCAAAACAATACCTCGGTACTAACTCAATAGCAATAGTCATGTTTCGTGAGACTTTGCTGGTAGTTTAAAACTCTACATAATCTACGAATCGTTTTAGGGGAAAACTGTCACTTTTGATACGTATTTCCGTATTGACGTTTTGAGTGATGTATTTATCCAGCTCATCGATTGAGTCATGTCTTGTTCTCAATTAACTGCCCACGTTTGAGACTTGGATTAAAGTCTTCCGTTATTCTCCATTATTCGTTTTCTTTTATCTAACAAAAAAGACATTTAATTAAACTTTTCTTGATTAATAAAACACAACACATATGGTAACGTTATATTCATTTTTTTATGAAATAATAAAACAAAATGTACACAAACACTATCATGATCTGCAAGGGAAAACACGAAAGACAAATTAGGGTAACATGAATACCCGCAAGTACACTTGGGATTCTGGAGATGTGCTTATTTACACATGTCAATATATCGTACATTTGACCCACCATCACAAAAAAAAATCTTGTATTCATGTGTTTTATACGTTTTATATGATTATAAAAAATTATGATCATTTGAAGAGAAAAAAGATGTAGGATTGATATCTTATATATAGGCCCTACTCTGCAAAAAAAAGGAAATGTCCCTCTTTTTTTATAACTGATGTAGCTCTGTCTGTGTTTCATGTTCAATGAACATGTATTTTTTACCCTGGCGATGTTGAGAATAAGATCATATGCACCTTGTACATAGCACTTCGTGTCCAGAACATTCATTTCCACTTTTTCCACGTGCACATGCGGTCGACAGGTTTTTCAGTCCACGTCATACGATTCATGCAATAGAGGCAGATTTGATTTTTTTTTATTTTTTCACAGTTTTCAACATTCAACAGATTTCTGAAAACGGACGCAATAAAATGATAGTGGGTGGGGTAACGACCATAGTGGTCGCATTCCAGTTATGGTGCTGTCGCAAATAGAATGAGCGACCTGAGGCACGTTTCCGATATACCTGAACTGTTTACAGTCACAGCGACCTGGTAAACGGTAAACCTGGAGAGACAAAGACCGGAACCGAACGTTGACGTGCTTACGTCAGTGTCTGTTGCCACGGCTACCTTCGCTGCTGGGCAGCACTGCGTTTCAGTACAGAATATTCGTTACCGTTTGCGTCGTAACTCCCAACTTATCAGAGTGCGCGGCGCCCATACACTAGAACTGGTCAAATAATCACCTGACGTCACCTCGCTGCCATGCTTTTATGTGTGCGACGTCATCTGAACTGGAGCCAAATGGCAGCCCATGTTCACAAGGCAATACTTGAACCAGGTCAATGTTTTCACATGGCTGGAAGTGTCCCTTGATCCTTGCAAAAATTGAGAATACCTGGGTCATAAAACCACCAAAATGATAATCTCTGTTATTTAGTTTAGGCGTTGCTACGGAGATCGAGGAATTTGCCAAATGCATTGGTTTTGCGTTACGGTACGTGGAGACGCCGTAAAATTATCAAACTCACACACCGACTTCCATGTGGTATCACTATGAAAATATTCGTGCTAGCCAGACTTAGCAAAAATGATATCAATCCGCAAATAAATCAACGCTTTTGGTACATGCCTCATTTCCATTTTCGTCCAAAGACACATGCATATATAGGTAAGACATTAGTTGGCTAGTAGAAAATACCACTTAACTTCTAACGGCTTAGTTGATCTACTTTCTCGTTCCTGGAACGATATCATTGGCAGAGGAAAGAAGTTAATGTAAAATGAAATATTGGCTGAGAAAGAACATCTAATCAATGATAGGCCTTCATCCAGATCACAATACTACGAGGAATCTACGAAAAAGATATGTCCATTCCTGCCAATAGTGTCGACTAGAATCTGTGACCCTGTAGAGAAGAATCCGTGACATTTAAATCAACATCGACACAAATCTGTGGCACGTGGAGCTTTTTTCAAACCGAATTTCTCACGTGGTATAAGTAAAAAGTCAAATAGTTATAACTCTTTTTTTAAACAATATTACTTAAACAACAGTTATAAATTATATTTTGCACTGATTGATGTTTTTATTGACAATTTCATCTGTACTTTCATTTAACATACATATTTAGAGAGGATTTATTAATTCTTGCGTTTTAAACATTTACTAATTCACACATGGTTGATTGGAACATTAAAAATACTAATTAATATTAGTCGAAACTCGATCATGTAAAAAGTTTAAAACCTTTAGCTGTATCCAGTAAATAATTGACTTTATACATCAGAATATGCCGTGTTTTCCCGCATCAGATCAACGTGAATCTGTGACAAACTGTCGACGCGAATCACTGTACGTTGTGACAGAGTTCTCTGACCGTGAGTTACCTCGGAATGAATCCGGGTAGAACCAACGCCCAACTGCAAATAACTATGGGGTGCAGTTTTACTATTTAACTTCAATAAGTGATATCTATGGGGTGCCATTTTACTATTTAACCTCAATAAATGATATCACTCATTCAAATAGGTGATATCACTTATTCGAATAGGTGATATGACTTATTCCTTTTATCAAGCAAGAAAAAACAGACTGATCCCTGTTTACATGATTCAGCAGTGAATACATGATGAAAATGATTCAGCAGTGGATATATGACCCTCAGCCGCCAAAATAAATGGTCTTATAAAATGATTAAAGAATAAACCAATATATATTCTATAATCACAATAATATTTATCTTATAACAATATTTATTTACACAATATATTTGATATTTCCATTTTATTCCCGATAAAGATCTACATCTATATATCTATATATTAACATCATTGGGAGAAACCATTGTCTATATTCATTTATTTTTCCGCAGTATTCCTATGTAAAACTCAAAGACCTCTTACAAGGCCTCTATACATCCCAGTGCCCCTTGATTTGTACAACTCAGAAGTCTTAATCATAGGGATAATTTATATCAAATATGAACAAATTTGACTGACTGGTTGTTGAGAATAAGATTTATGACAATGTTCAATTTTAACAATTTTTTTACCCCACCCTGCCCCTTTTAGAAAGTCAATCCTTCGTATCAAACAAAATATTATTTGTAATTTATATTGAATATGAACAAATGACCAATTGTTCAGAATAATATTGAAGACAGTGTTCAATTTTAACCATTTTTCGACCCAAACCTGGCATTTTAGAATGTCAATCCTTAGTATTTAACAAAATCTTATTTGTTTTGATTTGAAGATGCTTCAAAAATCAAACTGAATAAAAAAAAGTATGAACAAACAAGACTGACCAGTTGTTGGGAAGAACATTTTTGAAAATGTTCTATTTTAACACTTTTTGAACCCACACTGGCCCCTTAATTCTCTTTATTGAACCAAATCTAATTTCCTATGACTAGATAATACTTCAAAACTCATAGTGAATTATAACTTTGCCTAAATAGATAAAAAAAAATGAGATTTTCTTTTTTCCCATAGTATCCCTATGTAATATATGCCAAATATGAACAAATCTGACTCACTGGTTCTTAAAAAAACGCTTTTTGTAATTCCCAATTTTTACTCTCCCCTCCTGACCCCTTATGACATTCAAACCCAGTCATTTTTACAAATCTGAACCTCCTTCACCAAACAATGCTTCTGTGAAGATATAGGCAATATCATTAACATTTAAAAAAAAAAAAAAAATATTTATTATAATGACATGTGCCCCCTGATTAAACTGATGTGGTGGGGTCATTTTTAACCCTGGGGACACCATTTGAACAAATCTAACAAAACTATAGTCTGTTATCATTACTGCATAAACATTTTGATAATCTGTTGGGCCACCCATGAGAAGAATTTTTAAGTTTTTGGCTATTTTTAGTAGCGGTGGCCATCTTGAATTTCAGATAAAAAAAAACTCCTATGCAATAGAAACATCTTTGTGAAGTTTCAGTTTAATTGTCCTAATGGTTTCAGAGAAAGTGCTGCTAACAGACGACGGACAATGTGCCATCGCATAAGCCCTTCTTGTCTCTAATCTAAGTTATTCAAGCACAGAACATGCCGCTCTTTTGACTCCTGCTGAGACTTGAACTCAGAGCTCTTTCCATCAAAGTGGAAAGTGTTTTAACATTAAACTACAGGAGTTTGTCAATAGAGTTAGCATTTTCAGTCTGCCTGATCTAAAGAATGGTAATTTTAACTAGAGTGTCAACAAATCAACTATTAACTTACATGCATTTTCCCCTCATATATATAACAACACCCTCTGTCATTTCACCTTTTCGAATTGGAGAATACCTACTGCTGTTCTTAACCTGCCATACCTACTGCTGTACTAAATCTGCCATACATACTGCTGTACTTAGCCAGCTGTACCTTCTCCTGCCATACAAAATCCACATACCAGATGCCTACTAAATCTGTGATACAAACTCTTATTGCAAACTAAACTCAACAAGCCTGATAAACAGTAAGTATTAAAGATGTGGGTCAAGTTTTAAAGCTGGACTGGACCAGTTTTCATTAGTGAACAGTACAAAAATGTTATATTTCTCAAATAAAAGTTATTATTTACGTTTTGATTTTAATCAAGCTTTGATATGTTAAGATGATGGATTAAATGGTCGAGTAATCACTCTTTAAATTGAAAATAAGTTTTTCACCTGATTTCACTTGTCACTTTATTTCAAATTTGGATGGAATAAGATTATGAAGGGCTTAATGATGAGAAATCATTATTTTTTTAACTAACTTGAAATAGGGATTAATATATTCATCCAAATATGAACAATTAACAACAAGAAGTTTTTAGTTTCACTTTTTAAGCAGCGTAACCAGTAAGTTTAAATTAAACAAAATTAATTGTAATTTTTGGCATAAATTGTGACTAACTGAATAGTGCAAAGTAACGGTGGTTATCTATTGGCAAAACCATGTATTGTTATTATCGCTGTTATTTGAGTTATGGAATAATAATTATTTAGTATATCTTGATCTCAGCTATAGGTGTAACCCCACCATTGATTTTTGTTCTTTATTCTATAGTAAATAATAAAAGTTTGAAGGCTTGTCATTCATAGAGAATCCCAAATGAAAGAAGTGAAACCTACATTTTACTGTTTGTCAACCTCTGCACTATCAAAATATGATGAGAAAAGTAAGGGTCATGTGTCATATAAGAGATTTTTTTCTGCTCAGTGTGTACACTGGTGACAAAGTGAAAGTAGACTTCCGAAATCATGAATTCATACCCCAATTTCCAAGCATCATTTTTTTTCTCTAAATTCACAATTCAAACATGACAATGCTATCAAAATGTTCAAAATACATCAATAATGACATTCAAATAAAAAAAATGAGCATTAAAATAAGGAAAATGCATTTTTAAAGAAGAAGAATTGAGGATTATTTATAACCGCCATTAAGCGACTACCCCACGGAAGCTCTTCCTTTTTGCAATGGTGGCACTATGCCTATATATAAGTAAATGACGGAAATGTCCATACATCATCAATTCAATTGGGAGTTAACAGTTAAGTTTGATTCTCGTTATATTCCTTCACGGTTCAGTGGTCTAATCATCAGAATGTTGGTTGGACAATCTGAGTTTAGATTCCAGAGCACTCTTTGGCCGATTTTCGGGCCAAATATCGGTCCCATTCCCCTCCTAAAATAATATGTTTTTTTCCCCTTTCTAAGAAAAAAAAAATCCCCTCGAAAACTAAAAATAAAATCGGAAGGAAAATCACGAAATTACTCGTCGGCCGAACATAAGAACGAATAGTTTTGAGTACAAATCCAATAACACATTCACGAGTCTTCTCCCTTGATTGACTGTCCAATGAATTTTCTCGTAACAAGTCGGTATGGATTCATTCGGATTTTTTGGATATTGCCCTTAGCAGGTGAAAAATGTCACATAATCAAATACATTACCAGCGAAAAATAACATCGAAAACAGCAGATAATTGTAAAAAAATAGACATCTTATTCAAACAGAAAAGTTTGCAAGCAAAACAAAATTTAGAAAACCCGGGGATCCATCCCACTACAAGCTCGCTAGAGCCTCAAAAATCCTCTGACCTGCCATGTTCCGATTCCCAAAAACGTAAAGCCTCGCGGTCTGAAGCTGTGTCCAGTTCTGATTCTGATGGCGAATCGGACATTGTCCATGTTGATAAGAAACGTCATGTATTAGTTCCTGATAATAGGTTGTTTGACACAACTAGATATGAACTCTCTTTCAAGTGGTTGTATTATAGTGCCTCTAAGAAAGGTTACTGCTGCAAATATTGTGAATTTCTGTACATTAGTACTTTAACTGATGAGACAACTGCATATATTTCACGTGGAAACCAATTAGGCACTCATCCAACAAGACATCTTACAACCCATGACAAGTCTGAGAAACACTTAAAAGCTGCAGAGAGCTACCTTTCTAAGTCACTCACTTCGGGAACCCAGAAGATTTCTTGATAGTATTATGATGATTGTCCATGAAGTGGCAACATCAATAAGTAACACACAACTTGAGAAGGCCATTGGCCATTTTACTTCAAAGGCTAGAAAAATTGACATATAAGGATGTGTCACTGAGATGTTTTAATTCATAAAAGAAAAAAATAAATATAGAAGAACAACTTGCATAATCATTTGTTGTATTTGTCAGAAAATTATTATGTAGCTACATCTGTTGGAAATGATTGAAAACAGTATTAATAAGTGTGAAAAGTAGTAATATTTATATGGCTAAAAATTCCCCTATTAGTCTTAAAACGATGAAAAATTCCCCTTCCAGAGGGTATGGGTACCTGTCCCCAAAAGTTGTCTAGTGCCCTGGATTCCCCAGCAACACTATTTTTTCCTACAGCACTCCAAAATTGGCTTCTGAAGCTGGACCACCATTAATTTCACATAGACCGTAATATTAGCACAATAGACTGTCACACTTACAGTTGTACTCCAAACTCATTGAGAATTTCCAGAATTCATATTCAATTCAAGCAGAACACAAAAAACAGTTAAAAACATGGGCATTAACTGCTTCCAATTTCACAATTTTGCTCAAAGCGAAAGTAGGTGTCCCTATTTCACATACAGAGGTCAAATCAGCCAAATTATGCAAAATTCTTACCGTCTAAGAAATAGTCCCATCTGTGTGTTATAGTTACCAGTCCACTCAATTTTGCACCATTCTCTGGGAAAATATATTCCCTTCACAAATTCACATTGCAATAGTACCTGTCAAGTGCATTTTCACACTCACACCATCTTGAATGACCACTGTCAATTTTCCATGGAACTACTTTCGGGTACTACCATTTTGACCCCCTGGCTCCTGGTCTAAGTCTTATATCTTGTAACCAAAGATTTATTTATAGAGATTAAAAACAACTTATTGAGATGTAATGAACACTCACATATTCACACAAAATCTCGCGAAAAATCTCATTTTCAAATAATTTATATTCATCTCAGAATACAAATAAACAATTCATTCTTTGTACAATAAAGTTCTACACAAAACAAGGCTATTCCCAGCAAATTCTGTTTAAAATAGTTGAGATACTTATGATTAAAAAATTGTACACTGCAACTTAAAACCTGAGGAGAGTAGTTGATTATTTGTAGCAAGTATTTATTAAATCCATCTATGCATGACAAAGTTACAGGCCGGACATGAAATCTCACACAGACTCAAGTGTTGTTAAACAAACTCAAAGTGTGACCTTGACCTATGAGGTACAGGTGTGGGTTTAACTCGCGACATGTCGTCACGTTATTTTGATCACTTGTAGCAAGTATTTTTAAAATCCATTTATGCATGACAAAGTTACAGGTCAGAAACAAAATCTCAGTGTTGTCAGTTTGACCTTGACCTTTGAGGTACGGATGTGGGTCTTACATGTGACATGTTTTTCATGTCAATCTCATGCTGCTGAATTGAATTAAGTGTTTTCGAATTCATCCATAGGTGACAAAGTTAAAGACCAAACACGAAATCTCAATCAGACTGAAAGTGTCATCCAATAAAGCTAAATTGTGACCTCGATCTTTGAAGTAGGAGTCTGGGTGTAACACGTGACATGTCGTCATATTATGTTGATCATTTGTAGCAAGAATTACCAAAATATAACTATGGATGACAAAGTTATAGGCTGGAAACAAAATCCCACACAGACAAAAGTGATGTCAAACAAACTCAAACTGAAAGTGTGACCTTGACCTTTGAGGTACGGATATGGGTCTTACTCTCGGCATGTCGTCATGTTATGTTGATCATTTGTAGCAAGTATTAACAAAATCAATTAGTGCACGACAAAGTTACAGGCCAGACACGAAATACTGGAAAAGAACAACGGACGGATCGACTTACAGACGGAGGCTGCAATAACTATTTGCCACCCAAAAACTTGGGGGTGGGGGGGGGGGGGGGTGGGGGGGGGATAGATCTAGCGACCGTTCTAATAACGAAGGATGACAGAATTGGCAGAATATGCGACATATTACCTCTAAGGAGCCTTTTGAAGATTTTTAATTTGTGTCTCTCTCTGCAACCCAGGAAGCCTATTTTACTGACTGGAAGATTCACCTTGAATCTGTAAGAATGGTGTCACAGTTTAAACATTTGCTTAATTGACATATTATGAATGAGAATTTAAAATGTATTATTTAATACATCGATCCGCGATAAAATTATATGAAATGCACACTTAAGTAGGCTGATGAACTGATCACAAACATGAGAGGGGTGAATTATTTCAGGCATGGTACACCATTGCAAAAAAGAAGTGCTTCCGTGGGGTAGTCGCATGATGGCGGTTATAAATAATCCTCATTTCTTCTTCTTTAAAAATGCATTTTCCTTATTTTAATGCTCATTTTTTTATTTGAATGGCCTTATTGATGTATTTTGAACATTTTGATAGCATTGTCATGTTTGAATTGTGAATTTAGAAAAAAAAAATTAATGCTTGGAAATTGGGGTATGAATACATGATTTCGGAAGTCTACTTTCACTTTGTCACCAGTGTACACACTGAGCAGAAAAAAAAATCTCTTATATGACAGTGTCACACATGACCCTTACTTTTCTCATCATATTTTGATAGTGCAGAGGTTGACAAACAGTAAAATGTAGGTTTCACTTCTTTCATTTGGGATTCTCTATGAATGACAAGCCTTCAAACTTTTATTATTTACTATAGAATAAAGAACAAAAATCAATGGTGGGGTTACACCTTCAGGTGAATATGTACGGTCAGCCATTATCGGAATCATCTCTGTATTGAATAACAACAGATGTCTTTTTTTTATTGTGAAATCGAAGAACGCACAGTGCTGGTCTGTTTTTGTTTATTTTAAATACAAACAGTTTACATTAAAAAAAAATTTGGGTGGGGGGTGGGTACTTATATAGTAAATAATGATGAGAACCGAATAACTTAAATTGTATAAAGAACAAGAGACTTTACAGTCTATAAAACTAGGTTCAAGTAAAGTTATATGTTTCTTAAAGAAATTATAAAAAAATAATATTTAAAGTGTAAAAGCACCCCCTCCCCCAATTTTAAAAAAAAAATGGGTTTAAACATATTTAAATTACATCAATTGTGAAACAAGTTTTACAACTTAGACAAATCAGGCTTGAAGTCTTCCTGGGTATAATATATGAAGAAAAAGTGTCTTGCCACACATACAAAAAATTCAGGTTCTGAGCACGCATTTATTTGTATAAATTTCAGCTACATTTCCAGCTATTTAAGATAAGAGAAAGTTACCTCCATTTTGTTTTTTATATAAAAAAGTTAAAATATTAAGAAAATATTTTAGACTGATCACCTTAACCCATCATCATGTATGTCAATACCGCATTCCAAAGTCTCAGACTAAGAGACATACAGTCAAACCTGTCTTAAGACACCACTAAAGGGAAATCTGAAAAGTGGTCTCTTAAGGCAGGTGGTCTCTTATTGGGGTAAAAAAAAATTTTTTGGTCTTTTTTTTTTGTCTTATATAATGCATGTACGTTTCCATCATTTTTAGGGCTTTCACCCGCTGTTCTAATGTTAGACATTTTCTCTTTGCTGAAAATATGGCAATGTTGATAGAATATCGCAGTATGAAACCACAATATTGAAACCCAGTCAAATAAACCTTGATATTCATTGTCTTACGTTTACTCATTTTTGTTGTAAAAACTTTCAAACCGTCCATGAAAACAATGACAAACTGTTTTGTCTTTAGTTTCCAATTTAATCTAACCAAAAAGCCGATCAAATAATCAAACGTAATTATAATTTTTAATCATAATAAAAAAAATATAAAAACAAACGGCACACAGTCCAATCTCAATTTTCCAAAAGTCCGATCAAACCTATTTAATCTTTTTTGTCGTAAAAAAAAACAAACAACACACAACCCTCAAACTGTCCAATCTTTAATTCCAATTTTATTTAAGTAATTGACGATCCTGTAATCGTAATAAAACAAATAGCAAACATGTCAATTTATTCAACCCAAACAATGATCAAACGTTGATTCATAATTGGGGTTAAAGTGTTTTAACTCTATAACTTGTTATCAAACAATTATCGGCTTTTACCACGAGACACTGCAGTATTTAGCCTCAGGTTATTTTAAGCACATTACCTCGGAGATCGACAATTTTACACTTACACATTTGTCACGTACACAAAACATGATGCTGAAATTTCACACCTCGTGTATTCGTGGTCGTATGTTAAAGGATATTTGTTGAAATTTGATGGATTTTAAGCGGTCGCTGGTCGCAGAAAGCAAGTGGTCGCTTATTGCATGTGTAATTATGAATGAAATTTGTTGGGGGGGGGGGGGGGATTTAATATGGTCGCTTACATCAGGGGGTCGCTTATAACAAGTGGTCGCTTCTGCAAGTTTGACTGTATAAGTCCTTGCGAATTGAATTCCTATCAAAATTCCACGATAACTTACTTTATTTTATTTATTCATAAGCATTTTATATTTAAATTATAACAAGAAAGAGTGACTATTAAGCACTGTCCATTCCCTCGTTATTTAATCAGGCTAATACTCAACAACAGACAGAAAGTTTGCAAGTGGTTCTGCTTGTTTGTTTGTTTTTTTAAAAAAAAAAAGGCAGTATATACCGGTGATACCCATTACCATTAGTCTAAAACTTTGTCATCCATATAAATAATGGCATCAATAATAAACAGTTATAAAGTTACGTCAGTGTGCTGAGTAATAAACAGTTGCCGGAACGAAATGTAAACAAATGCCGACACTTACTGAAGTTGGAGCTTTGCGCATGCCCGAGATATATTGTTATTATACAGGCATTTGTGGTAATAGGTATATCGCGATATAAGGTATTCAAGGCAGTAGCGTAGCCTCTTTAAGGGACTGTAGGCATTTATATGGTTGTAAAACAGTGAATACGAGGTTAATATTAAGGATAACCAACTGGTCCCCTAAAAAAAAAAAGAAATATATGTCAAACCACATCTACAGCAGTCCAGCTGAATTTTTTTCCGGAGGAGCATGACCCGCACCAATTACAACAGCCTTCACATCATTTTCAGCCAAGCTACACCCATTCAAGGGATATATATACAGTATACCTTTTACCGCGAATGCCTGTATAAAAACAATCTTGGAAGACAAGCGCAAAGCTCCAACTTCCGTTAGTGTCGGCATTTGTTTGCATTTCGTATCAGCAACTGTTTAATACTCAGCATACTTGAGTAACCTTATTACTGTTTATTATTGACGCCATTCATTACATGGTTGAAAACAATTTAGACTCGCGGTATTAGGTATGACCAGTATACTGTATATTCCGCGAGTCTAAAATTTTGTCAATTATGTAAATAATGGCAACAATAATAAACAGTAATAAAGTGTGCTCAGTAATAAACAGTTGCCGCTACGAAATGTTAACAAATGCTGCTGCTAACGAAAGTTCATGCTTTCATGTCGGGGATATTGTTTTTATAATGGCATTCGTGGTAATAGGTATATGTACAGAACAGCATACAAGTAATGGATCAGAATATATTTTTTTAAAAATTGCTTACCAGAAAGAATGTTCGTGCATGCCGAGTAAATCCAGGTTATAGTAACAATAAAATCATATTGTAATGTTGGTGGTCAAAGCTAAATAATACCCCCTTGTTGTTCTACTTGCACAGTGTAGGCTATCCTTTTTCAAAAGCTGCAAAACAGTGGAACATCCGCCATATTTTTTTTATTGATGTTATACTTCTACTTTGGTTGATGCATCTCAGTTGTTGTTCTGCGTGTGTAAATGTATCCGCTTCTTGCCGAAGTACCTTCAAGTAAGTTAAGTTCTTCATGGAATATAAATTATCACATTCACGTTGTTTTCAAGCAAACTATAATCAAATTTATTTAGCTCAGGAGAGTTTCGGAAGCTACTGCCATGTAATTTCTCGCACATGCGCACTGAATATTTGTACCTCCCAAAATATACTTGCAGGATAGATAGGCCTACATTTATTTAAAATGCAACCACCGCAATTATTTTGAAATTATTATGACAATCAGATAGGTGTATAGAATACTATTAATGCACCAATCTTTATTTGCAAACATTTTTAAATAAAAAGGCGAAAATTACGAAATATAGATGGTCGCCGAAAGGTTGAGTTTTCAAGCACGGTGAAAATATACAAAAATATTTCAAAATCATTTTTTGGCAAAATGTGAGCAAATTTCATTTAAATTAAAAACATTTTTAACATTTACATTCAATAATGACACTACTTGTAAAGAAAAACCTCGATATACCGCGTAACTGTGAAGAAATTGACGATTGACTGTTCGGCGACACCAAATATAACCTTTTGGCGACCCGGTCGCCGAAAGGTTGTGTAAATGTCGCCGAAAGGTTGTATATGTATAAATATATATATATATATATATATATATATATATATATATATATATATATATATATATATATATATCATCTATTCTGTCAGGTCAGAAATGACGATAGGAGATGAAAGAAGAATGAATACTGATGATGCTTTTGGAGCATATTTTCCATGATAACTTTTTTTCTATCGTGATGCATATATTAGCGATGATGATAATAATTTTAGAAATCTTGCAAAAGATGCATTTATTCGCGAAGTAGACATGCTGACGGATTTTTTATATGCCATTTGGGAATACAATCCTTGACATGCTTTTTAATTTCCCAAAATCATATAATTAATGAATTTGATCAAGTAGTGAGCCTTCCTTTAGGTCGTTCAAGCCTTTGATATAAACCTGACACCGGACAAATCTGGCGAATCATCAATATTCATATCAAATCAGATAAACTTGTTGTGCAGCTTAATGGAATCATCAAATTTACAAGATTACCTCCCAGGCATAATTTAATATTGCAGCTGTTACGTCATTTTACCAGTTCTATTCTTCTATTTTCTGAAGTATCATCTTTAAAACTAAAATGTGTTCCTTTAAATTACATTCATATATTTTAACCAATCGTATCTAACTTTTACGTTCTCATACAATGACACGTGACTTCAGATCGCCAATTTCCTACAATGCGTAATATGTTTAACCTGAGTGAAAATTCGTTTGGAGTTTTAACAGTTAGTCGTTGAAATAAGGTAGGCTATGTAATAGTGTGTTATCAAAACTTTAAATCAAATTTAAGGACATTTGTTTACTATACTTGTAATGTATTCCAATGTTACTTTGTGTATATAAATGTGTTTTACAACAAACTATTGTGATTCATGGCCGCCATTGTGCTGCGCCATATGTTACATTGTCAAATACATTTTGTGTAATTGATTTTGTATGAAAATTATATTTTAATATTGTGTTTGAATTATGGAATATTTGTGTTTGTTTTAATCACAACTTGGGTGTTTGTTTTGAAAGTTTAAGTCACCATCAGAATAATATTGATAACAAGAGTTGTCAGAAGACAACAAAGCTTGCCGATGGGATAAAACTCACAAAAGTTTAACCTACTTGTATCGCTAAGTCCAATGGTAGATTGCCTTACCTAGGTCAATATATATATATATATATATATATCAAAAGCATAAAAAGCATAAAAAGCAATGTGTAATGAAGCAGTAAAGCAAATGTGAACAGAATCAGAAAGACAGTTTAGGATTTGGAGGCAAAAAAACAAAACTTAAACGCAAAAGTTAAACCTGGGTGTCTACAGACGACGCCGTCGACGACGCCGGGGTCATGGCCATAGACATTCGTCCCGGCGAGCTAAAAAGGTTATTGCTTTTAAAGACATTATTAGCGGACTTAAATGGCGCGTGTTAGACTTAACCTACAGTTTATTTCACGAATGTATACCCAATTATGATAATATAAGTTTCATTGGGTTCATAATTAACTCTTTTGTCGCATTTATTTCTTAATATACAGCACACGACGTAAAAAACATAAAAAAACAACGTATCATATTTAATGCAAAATATATACTACACGTTTAATAGAAATCTATTCACAACTAAAGGTATAACCGACGATAATATACCGTCTATAATTAGGCATTTCGCTATCACGCTAACGCAGTGTGGTTACTGCCTTTATTATAAACTCGTACACGAAGGCTATCGATTTAGCTTCAACCATTACATATTTTTGTTTCTGCGCGTTGAAACCTGCATGTAAACAAACAGCTTTCAACAAGTTTTACGTCTAAATAAACGTTTTCTTAATTCAGTTTTATGTGTTTTTCTTAGCATAAATAAACTATTTCCAAGTGAATGTGACCCGATTTAACAATTCGTCATTTGATGTTTTATTATATCCATGTGTTATTTGCACACGTCTTATTTTTTTTGTATTTAATGCAAGACTGCCAAGGTACCTTAGCACGTTTAACGATTTTGTGAAATTTTGAGACTTTGAAATGTCACTTCAAACTGTCTGGCTGAAATCTTTGCAATCAAAATTTATACATGTATAGAATAGCAGATTTAAAGAAAGAATGTAATTCTTCAAGGAATAATTTACGAAATAAACAATGTAATATATAACAATTTTATTTCATACTATTGTTAAAAGACATGTAATGCATTACATTCAGATATATTATTTGTACTATTGGATATAACAAAATACAACATAGTTTAAATCATATTCAAACAGTTCCTTGTCTATCAATAAAATTACAAACGTTTATAGCCAGGTCATTTGAACAAAATAACTGCAAATGTGAAGAGGGATAAGTATTCATTATGAACTATGTTAAGTGCTTGTTTATATTACATCATCAATTAAGACATTGCTATAATATTATCCAACACTGATTTAACATTACGTTGGGTACATCACACGAGTCTCAGAGTATTAAAAGTCATATATATATTGAAATGGACTCGTGAAAAGCGATCGTAAATCGATTTGGTTCTTTGGAAAAATGAGCTTATGACTAGCATTTAGCTAGTCCAATCCCCTTTATCAATTGAAGAGACGTGATAGACAACGAATATATACTTCAAAATAACGATTCTCTTTGTAAAATCATTTAATAAAGACATATTCTATTTAATCTTAATGTTAGTTCTGTTGGCATAACATTTTTATTAGAATAATCAAATGATGCCATTATATCTGGTACATTGCACTTTCCACTTTTTGGTCATTACACCACTACCAGTCAACATATATCCCCTCTCTATTGAATAGCCATTTAAAATTAATCATCTTCTTTTTGGTCTAAGTTCTTCCTCTATCCACTTATCACCGTCTGTGTCTGTTGGGGGGACGCACTAATATCCACACGTCCATATCGACAAAAGATGGATATTCTTTCAAAGTAAACTCTGAAAAAAGTAATGTGAATGTTAGGTTAACAGTGGCATAAATGCATAACACTATATGGACGTTTAGTATCGTATAACTGTTTCTGTATTATACAAAGCTCAAGTGAGCTATTCAGATCGCATTGTTCTGTCTGTTAACAGTTGGTTATGTGCACTCTAGCCCTCGCATTTTAAACTTGCAAAGTAATTATAATTACAGTATCGAGGAAACGTATTGAACTGACTTAATCGAATATTTTATGTCAGAGTTATATAAAGACCTTGAATTGTTAAAAAGTATGTGAATATATATAAATATAATATCTCAGAAAAAAACAACACTTTAACAGGCCAAATATGATAAATAATGTTTAGGTTACGAATCACAATAAAATCAAATGCGTTCCCCATCACCTGAACATGTTTAATTTTCATTGTACCATAAGACCTCGGACAAGGTTTGAACAAGTCAATTCGGAGAGCTATGTATGTATTTTGGCTCTTGATCATAAAATTTTGCTTTATTTGCATTTGTGTGCAGCATTATTTCATGATACTATGGAGAAAGCTTTGTACTGTTCAAATCGAACAATCAATGGCCGTGTTACGACACTTCAATCATCCTTATCTGTACTATTTGAATTTTGCGAAATACAGTTATTATATATCTATAATGTAATCTTGTTAATGTCTGAAGTAGTATCAGCCTTCTTTAGTATTGTATACTGCACTACAGGTGGGCGATTTATACTCATTGTGACCCTCTTGCAATGATATAATATCAAACTGGGAGGGTAATCATACTCATGGTGCTGTATTTAGTCGGTAATGTATAGTATGAATATTAAGTTTTATTTATGTTGAATTACGTTATATTTTATTTCAAAGTATTTTCCTGTTTACACGATACAATTTATTCTTTATTCTCATTAATTTCGTATTAGTAAGAAATATGTTTACCTTCAATAGTTTCTTCACAGAGTTGCGTAAGTTCTACTGTTGCATAATTTTCATGGGGAACTATAAATAAATTATGTATAGTGAAAATACTATCTATTAAAATACATGTAACAAAGAGTACAGATATTTTATAAAATTTAAATGTTATTGATTTCATATAGTTGGTAAAAGTTTTCAAAAATTAAAAAAAAATAGTTTGCACAATATACTGGCTATGCTTATAGTGATGTTGAAAAAGTATTATGTTTTATTAAATCTAGGATAAATATGTTAAAATAATGTATGTATATTATAACTTACTGTTTTTACCCCAAAAATGGTATACAGCCGTGTCCGATCATTGTTTGGTATCGCAATAGGCTGGTTTTCGTTGGTAGGCTCAATCAATATCCATCTAAGTAGGCATACCTTCAGTCATGACATTAATATTTTTATTGTGCATATTGTTGTTTGCGCCAAGCATTAAAGCTTCGTCTCTTGTCAATTGTGTGTAAATATGACAAAGGACACTGTTAACAACATAGCTTCAAGCTATTTCCTTTGTTCACCTTATAGCCTGAAGAAGATGGGTTCCATCAACTACAAGAACATTCTTCGCAAACTCTCACCGTAAATATATTCCCCACTTGGCTCCTGAATACTTTTAATATCAATATGATATTCCCCTACAATGTAAAATGTTTAATACATTTGAAGAGGCCGCCATTAGCAAATATTCTATAACATTATCTGCCCTATTGTTGTTCAAGTAGTTTCACTTCTATTATTCTGCGGATACTATTTATGCACTGGCTCATTGAATATGCTGACCTTCATTTCACCGTTTCATTATATAATATGTTTGGAGGCCTCATTGGCTACCTAACATTTACTCCCTCCCGCCACTGAATGGTTGAACATCCTATTTACTATCAGCATAGTTCATTTAATTAGCTGGGTTGAGTATCTTTACATCAGTTATACTATTAAGGTTTCTCTATCATATACATTTCTGTATGCACAGCATAACACACCCTATTTGTATTTAAGGCAAAAGAACATATAAATAATCGGGTATATTTTATGTTTCAAGAAAGACAAATGTTTACACTTGCCACAGTCATAATGAATTGTATATTCCATACAACACATGTTTCAACTTATTATTAATCATTATTTATATATATATATATTGTTTATCAGTCTAATAATTGGACTGATGCAAGTGTATTAATTGCATCAGCGGGTGGTAGTCTAATTGATATAGTGTTGGCCACTCACGCCAGAAGTTATGGGTTCGATCCCCAGCTCGACCCGACGCCTCTCATAAAACAACACTCAGTACTGGTGCTACCCATGAAGCGGACTGGAAAGCGGTTCATATAAGCTCAGAGCTTTCAACGTAATAGAGCTAAAACAAAACATTATATACTAAACTAATTGTACTAACCTTTGAACTTTTTCTGAATCATACAGTTGGATTATTATGTCCGCCCCCCACTACTGGTAATCACATTACATTATTGCATGTCTAAAGTAAAACAACAATATTCAAGAAGTCAGTTATATGTCAATTCAAACTTCCATGGTAAGTTTGTAAAACTGTGCTCTTCATTATTGTATTTGAAATTCACAACACTTATTTATCAATATATTCTTTTGAAATTAATATGATATATATTCCATATTTTTGTGGAGCGTGTGGTGCAGTGGAAGAACTTCAAACCGTGATCGGAGGGTCATAGGTTCGATCCAGCTCACAGGCTACATGTATGTGTAGTGTCGTTAAGGATGACACTATCTTTACATGTGCTTAGAACTGATTCTGTTACGGACGAATTCGAGCGTGATTTATCTAAGTTGTAATAACTTGTTTAACAATGAAAGTGAAATCAACAACTAACAACTAACCCGATTAACAACAACGTATATATTTAACATTCAGTGTGTAACAATTTTTCATCCATAAAGAAATTTATCATATTCTATACCGCTGGTACTGCATTAAACATTTAGTTTGTAGGATTTTCATCCACACACACACACACACACATGAATTAAAATATCAATTTTTGCATATTAAATAAAAAATATGTGAAAAAGTATTCTATTTGCACTTATATTCATTTACACTCCTATTTCAAAAATATACCATAATACACTACATTTTTAACATAACACTGTTAAACGGAAGTGTATCAAGATTTTTCAAAATGTAAGAATTGACAAAACAAAAGACTTTTATTCAAAATGCCTAAATGGTTTGATTATATATTCACTAAGTCCGTATTGCCATAACGAAATTGATATAAATAGGCCAAAGACAAAGGATTTCCAAATTACGCCTATGCGCTCAGTATTTTTTGGCTCGAATATCAATGGTTGTTACAATTAAATCACCTGATTCAATTTTTTATAAAATTGGTTACATATTTTAAAAATAATCACCTTTTTTCATAGTATAATCAACATTATACATGATAAGACGACTGAGATACTAAGGTAGATGTTTTATCGAAGACCACCAATGTAAATATGACTAGGAAACCAGCTGTGCTTAAAAATAATTAGAAAACAGCGTTTACGTATCGCCGAAATAATAATTCACTCACACAGAGCAACCAAAGTGTAAATGGTACTTTCCAAAAAAGATAATTGCTCTGTTAAAACTGATATATTATATGCTCATTAAAGCTCAATTGATCAGTCTAGTTTTACTGAGGATCCAATTGAAAAAATGAATTATGTTCAAAGTTTATTTCAAAACTGGGTATTTACAGAGCAAACTCTCGAATTGTAAAGTATGATTGGTTATTTATCTGACAGTGTTTTGCCTAAAATTCATTATTAGGCAAGATGAGTTTTATAAGGGGTTAGTCATTACATTTTAGTTGATGAACTTCTGTTCTATTAAAGCGTATCAGAACCAAATTGCTACCTCAGAACCAGCAAATATTTCGAGATACATTGATAAGATGTTGATTATAAGCATCATATAACTATACTCATTATTACGGGCCATCCATGATTTCATATTAATTTGAAAAGGGTTAAAAGAGTATAACCTTTTTTAGAGAGTAGATTTGTTAAAATCGGCTTGACGCTCAGCATTTAGAGGAGAGTTCTAGGTCTGGTCGGCCCGGTGTGAGTATAATGCGACTGGGTGGGGTATCATACCATGTGTCTGCGGCATGATACTCCAGTGTGACAGCGCTTAGAATACTGTCTCAAGTAGACAACGTCGCGATATGAATGAACATTTTTTTAAAGCGACGCTAAACACCATACAATTGTTAAAATCGGATTGGGTCAGACCATGTGAAGTGTTAACAAACAGAAGTGTTAACAAACTAGACATAATTCAAAATCAAGTACATGTATAAATGGCTATTGAACCCAAACCTCATCTTTCAGGGTGAGCAAGTAGACTTGTATGGGCCATTACCTATTACACAATGAAAGTATAGCTATGTATTGATAATGGTTGATATATTAACAGCTCCGTTAGCAAAACAGGATACATTATCAGTTGCTTCAGGGTTCAATCAAATAATTACGAAATATGGCGTTGTTGATACTGTAATATCAGCTATAGGGACATAATTGCATTTGTCGTTTGTGTTACTAATCAGTTCGTGCATTCTACCACAAGTTATTCAACAAACATGTTTTTATTTATTCAAAGTGTATCTTAAGTTCACAAAAATCCACTTATTTTGATTAATTCCATTAAACATACACATTATGATATATTATGTTCATAAACATAGTGAAACATAATTTGGTCAGAATTCAAAAGTAATATTTTTCAAAGCACAACAGTGCATTGTGGCCTGTGTAAATGCAATCAAACACCATTTGAACAAATCACATTTGTTGCATTTCACGAATAAACTTACGATAAAAATAGGTTTTAAAAGTAAATTATATTGTTCATAAAATTTTAGATATTAAACCCATCTACGGGTTGAATATTTAAGAAAATGATATGTTTTCTGAAAATACAATATTAAATTCATGAGGATGACTAGGCAGAATATTATGAATATTTCTTACTTGACGTTTACGACTGTTTGTTATCAAAATTTTTTAGTGAAATCCAACCCTGGTGATTATGTTTATTTATTCGCAGAAAGTACAGGAATTGGGTAAAAAAATATTATTTTGATTTAAATTGGCATGCTTAATAAAGTCTAACTTTTTAATGGGAAATTATTTGGTTATGTAAGATTGAATCTTAATAAAGTCAAAATTAACTCTGCAACACTGTGCGAATAATGCAAAAAAGGTGACAGTTTCTGTTTTGTTTAATCTTCTCTTCAAAAACACAGACAGTAAGGATATAAGTTTCAATTTTCTGAAATGAATGATATAACTATAAATAAGAATAATTATACAATAACATCGCGAAAAATGTATGGTAGCTGGCATTTTGTTTTCTCTCACCTATGATATATCATATTAAACTTTACCTTTACTATATATATATATATATATATATATATATGTATATATATATCTCTTTACTTCACCAACTTTTAGTTTTAGCTTGTGCTTGATTGCGAGGTGCGGATACCTTACTAACCAATCAGATTTAATTTTACTTTTTAAAGCAGTACAATACTTTTGATATAATGAAAAAGCCCTAATAATTTTAGCCTCTGGCTTGACCTCATGTTTGAAATCATGTATTTATATAGCCAGGTATTATATATATATATGTTAATATTGAGGTTTTCTCTCTCTTTATAAGTAAATATCCATATATCTATAAAGCTATATCATGTTAATGTTGCGATTGTTTCTCTCTTTATTACGTTCATATCCATACCGTTTGCCAGTTTGTTGCGTTTGTAAAATTTTTTTTTTTTGCAATTATGTTAGTAAAAATCTGTAGTAGCCGACATTAGGTAAGAAATTATGTATCCTGCACTTAGACAGCCAACCAGGAAGTGTAATGTACCAGACATATTGGGTATGATGGTTAGCCGTGTTGGATTCCCAAAAACAAAGCATGTTTTGGGATAACAACGTACTGATAATAGTATAAGTACTTTATGTACAGTTTTGTTGGAAACCAGCCGAAAACGTTTTCTGGGAACTCACCTCATTATTTATTAAGTTCAAACACATTGAAATCAAGCAGAACAAACTATACCCAACTTTCACTCATACATATTAAACCGATTGTATTAATAAATGTGTAATACATCTTTGAACTCACCAGAATACCTATCAGCCCAGATGATATGATGTTAATGTGCTGTGATTTATGATGAAACACGTTAGTAAATTAAACGTTAAGTACCGTATATGTTATTTCATTTATAACTATGCACATGAAGGTGTTTTAATTTGCTTATATTACTTGATTTCTTAGAAAAGTTTTCCAATGTTTTTTTTTACATTAAGTCTACTGTGAACATATCAATAGTTATAATTTTTAGTACAAATTGTTTCTATAGACTTTGTTTACTTATTTACAATATGATTTATTCTGATCTTAAGTTGTAGAACAGGGTGATATTTTGTAAAGAATCAAATATAATTTTCAAATTACGTATGATTAAAAGGTTTTACACAATTTTACAGTTTACATTTGTTTATGTAACGAAAATAAATAAATTTCAAATTGTTTCTTTATTAATGTTTCATGTTTGTCAATGTGACCATGAGACAAAAATATGTATTCAATTCTATTATTGGTCATTTTTAAAAAAAAAACCAAAAACGATTATCTTTGTACAGGAACAAGAAAATATGTCACTTGATTTAATTTTGTTGTTTTCTGCATTTTATGTATGAACATAATGTATGAGTGTTTCATTTTAGTGTATAATATTATTCTAACAGTGAAAGAAAAATGTGTGTGTGTGTGTGTTTATTTCGTAGGGGATGTTGTATATTAACAAAACATATTATTTTTGTACTATGGCACTTGTATGTATGTTAAAGAGGTGTCAGTTAATCAGGTTTTGTTATCTTTGTACAATGCTAATGCTCTGTGGAGTCAGTTAGTCAGTTCTGGACAGTATCCAGGGAGAGAAAGGGTTGACAGCATGCTGTGATAAGGGTTGCTATTGTTGATACATGCTATGCTGGTAAATCGGAGTGCAAGGCAGTTAGAAACTGATTTCGACCGAACAATGTCTAAAATTATTTCCTCTCTTTATATTAAAAATTTAGTTATATTCCCCAAATAAAACACCAGGGAATTTCCAGACAGTGACACTGCACAATTATACACGGGTATTAAATAACATGTTTGCAGTTAATATATTGGTTGTATGATGCTGGTCTATAAATACCTTTCCATCATTCTGTGAACATCTTAGAACTAAATTACAGTTAAATCTAGTTCAGACTATTTAATATATTAAATATCTCCATTCAGAGTGCATTATTTAAATCAGTTTATATTATTACAATAACATATTACACTTTTATTAATACATTTATTTTATTAGGAGCCGGGCCCGATTAGCTCAGTCGGTTACGCGTCTGACTATTAATCCAGGGGTCGTCAGTTCGAACCCCCGCCCGGCAACAGTCTCCGTGATGATTGCTATACGACATTGTGTCTCATTATCATTCGTCTATCACCACTGATTAAAGTGGGAAAGTTACCAATTACTTGTGGAGATGGGATGTTCTCGAGTACTTGTTAATCCCAGGAAACAGTGGTTAGGTTAACTGATGGTTAGCCCTCGATGGCATAAAATGACGCTAAATGTTCAATCAATCAATCAATATTTAATTAGGATGTTTCACTCATTTATTTTTACATACTGCCTTTAAACGTGCATAGATAGTTGATACATGTACATACAGTCACAGTATGACACAATCTCACAGATTAGTTCACTCTAAATTGTATAAGCAATATTGCAATTGATGTCAAAATATATCTGATTTGTTAGCATTAGTATTTTTTTTTTAATCGATTTTGAAACAAGTTCTTGCTTGCTTAAGGACATTGGGAGAATGAAGTAGAATGTGGTATATTCTATTATAACTTGTCTTGTTCAGGTACATTAGGTGAATGGTGTAGAATGTGGTGTATTCCAATATAACTCACATTAGGTGAAATAGGTATAATGTGGTGTATTTTCATATAACTCGCCTTACTCAAGGACATCAGGTGATTGTTTTATAATGTGATATATTCCCTTATAACTTGTCCTGATCAAGGATATTAGGTAAATGTTGTATGATGTGGTAGATTCCCTTCTAACTTGCCTCAAGTACATTGAATGGGTAATAATGTGGTGTATTTTCATATAACTGGCCTTGCACAAGGACATAAGGTGAATGTGGTATAATGTGATAGATTCCCTTATAACTTGCCTTGCTCAAGGACATTATATGAAAGTGGTAGAATGTGGTAGATTCCCTTATAACTTGCCTAGATCAAGTACATTAGATAAATGTGGTAGAATGTGATAGATTCCCTTATAACTTGCCTAGCTCAAAGACATAAGGTGAATGTTGTAGAATGTGATAGATTCCCTTATAACTGGCCTTGATCAAGTACATTAGATGAATGCGGTCGAATTTGATATATTCTCTTATAACTTGCCTAGCTCATGGACATCAGGTGAATGTGCTAGAATGTGATAGATTCTCTTATAACGTGCCTGGATCATGGACATTAGGTGAATGTGGTAGAATGTGTTAGATTGGCCGATAACTTGCCATGATCAAGGACATTAGATGAATGGGGTAGAATGTGGTAGATTCCCTTATAAATTGCCTTAATCAAGGACATTAGGTGAATGTGGTAGAATGTGGTAGATTATCTTATAACTCGTCCTGCTCAAGGACATTAGATGAATGTGGTAGAATGTGGTAGATTCCGTTAAAACACGTCTTGCTCATAGACATTACATGAATGTGGTAGAGTGTAATAGATCTCTTATAACTTGCCTTGCTGAAGGGCATTAGATGAATGTGGTAGAATGTGGTTGATTTCCTTATAACTTGCCTAGCTCAAGTGCATTAGATAAATGTGGTAGAATGTGATAGATTCCTTTATAACTGGCCTTGCTCAAATACACTAGATGAATGTAGTAGAATTTGATAAATTCCCTTATAATTGGCCTTGCTCAAGTACATTATATGAATGTGGTAGAATTTGATAAATTCCCTTATAACTTGCCTTGATCAAGGACATAAGGTGAATGTGGTAAAATGTGATATTTTCCCTTTTAACTTTCCTTGATCAAGGACATTAGGTGAATGTTGTAGAATGTGGTAGATTCACTTATAACTCGTCTTGCTCAAGGACATTCGATGAATGAAGAAGAATGTGATAGATTCCCTCGTTAGATTCGCCGAA
The DNA here is from genome assembly GCA_029582155.1 of Panopea generosa. Taxonomy (NCBI): domain Eukaryota; kingdom Metazoa; phylum Mollusca; class Bivalvia; order Adapedonta; family Hiatellidae; genus Panopea; species Panopea generosa. The sequence goes on along the minus strand of CM055894.1, from coordinate 33,987,232 downwards.
AACTTGCCTTGATCAAGGACATTAGATGAATGGGGTAGAATGTGGTAGATTCCCTTATAAATTGCCTTGATCAAGGACATTCTATTAATGTGTTAGAATATTGTAGATTCCCATATAATCTACTTACGCAAGGACATTAGGTGAATGTGATAGAATGTGGTAGATTCCCTTATGCCTTGCCGAACTCAAGGACATGAGGTTAATGTGGTAGAATGTGATTGATTACCTTATAACTTGCCTTGATAAAGGGCATTGGATGAATGTTGTAGAACGTGGTAGATTCCCATATAATTCACCATACTCAAGAACATTGGGTGAATGTGGTAGAATGTGGTAGATTCCCTTATGACTTGCCTTAATCAAAGACAGTAGGTGAATGTGGTAGAATGTGGTATATTCCCATATAACTCGCCTTGCTCAAAGACAAGAGGTGAATGGTGTAGAATTTGGTAGATTCCCTTATAACTTGCCTACCTCAAGAACATTGGGTGAATGTGGTAGCATGAAGTAGATTCCCTTATAACTTGCCTTAATCAAGTACATTAGGTGAATGTGGTAGAATGTGGTAGATTTCCATATAACTCGCCTTGCTCAAAGACATGACGTGAATGGTGTAGAATGTGATAGATTCCCTTATAACTCGCCTTGATCATGGACATTAGATGAATGTAGTAGAATGTGGTTGATTCCCATATAACTCGTCTTGCTCAAAGACATTAGGTGAATGGAGTTTAATGTGGTGTATTTTCATATAAGTCACCTTACACAAGGACATAAGGTAAATGTGGTATAGTGTGATGCATTCCCTTATAGCTTACTTTGCTCAAGGATATAAGATGAATGTTGTGGAATGTGGTAGATTTCCTTATAACTTGCCTTGATCAAAGACATAAGGTGAATGTGGTATAATTCGATAGATTCCCTTATAATTTGCTTTGATCAAGGACATTTGGTAAATTTGGTAGAATGTGATAGATTCCCTTAAAACTTGTCTTGATCAAGGACATTAGATCAATTGGGTAGAATGTGGTAGATTCCCTTATAGCTTGTCCTGCTCAAGTACATTACGTGGATGTGGTAGAATGTGATAGATTCCCTAATAATTTGCCTTGATCAAGGACATTAGGTGAATGTGGTAAAATGTGATAGATTTCCTTAAAACTTGACTTGATTGACGACATTAGATAAATGGGGTAGAATGTGGTAGATTCCCTTATAACTTGCCTTGATCAAGGACATTAGGTGAATGGGTTACAATGTGATAGATTCTCTTAAAACTTGCCTTGATCATGGATGTTAAATGAATGTGGTAGAATGTGGTAAATTCCCTCATAACGTGTCTTGCTCAAATACATTAGATGAATGGGGAAGAATGTGGTAGATTCCGTTATAACTCGTCTTGCTCAAGGACTTTAGGTGAATGTGGTAGAATGTGATAGATTCCCTTATAACTAGCGTTGATCAAGGACATTAGATGAATGTGGTAGAATGTAGTAGATTTCCATATAATTCGCCTTACTCAGGGACATTAGGTGAATGTGGTAGAATGTTTTTAGATTCCCTTATAACTTGCCTAGCTCAAAAACATAAGGTGAATGTGGTAGAATGTGATTGATTACCTTATAAGGTGCCTTGATCAAAGACTTTAGGTGAATGTGGTAGAATGTGATAGAACCCCTTATAACTTGCCTAGCTCAAGGACATTAGGTGAATGTGATCGATTCCCTTATAACTTGCCTTAATCAAGGACATTAGGTGAATGTGGTAGAATGTGATAGATTCCTTTATAACTTCCCTAGCTCAAGTACATTAGATGAATGTGGTATAATGTGATAAATTCCCTTGTAACTTGCCTAGCTCAACGACATAAGGTGAATGTTGTAGAATATGACAGATTCCGTTATAACTTGCCTTGATCAAGGACATAAGCTGAATGTGGTAGAATGTGATAAATTCCCTGATGAATGTGGTAGAATGTTGTAGATTCCGTTAAAACTCGTCTTGCTCAAAGACATTAGATGAATGTGGTAAATTGTGATAGATCTCCTTATAACTTGCCTTGATGAAGGGCATTAGATGAATGTGGTAGAATGTGGTTGATTCCCTTATAACTTGCCTAGCTCAAGTGCATTAGATAAATGTGGTAGAATGTGATAGATTTCTTTATAACTTGCCTTCCTCAAGGACATAACGTGAATGTGGTAAAATGTGATATATTCCCTTAAAACTTGCCTAGCTCAAGGACATTATATGAATGTGGTAATATGTGGTAGATTCCCTTATAACTCGTTCTGCTCAAGGACATAAGGTGAATGTGGTAGAATGTGAATATTCCGTTATAACTTGCCTAACTCAAGGACATAAGGTGAATGTAGTAGAATGTGATAGATTTCCTTATAACTTGCCTTAATTAAGGACAGAAGGTGAATGTGGTAGAATGTGGTAGATTCCGTTATAAATTGTCTTGATCAAGGAATTAGGTGAATGTGGTAGAATGTGGTAGATTCCCTTATAACTTGCCTAAATCAACGACATTAGGTGAATGTGGTAGAATGTGGTAGATTCCCATATAACTTGCCTTGCTCAAAGTCATGAGGTGAATGGTGTATAATGTGGTAGATTCACTTATATCTTGCCTAGCTCAAGGACATAGCGTGAACGTATAATGTGAAAGATTACCTTATAACTTGCCTTACTCAAGGACATAAGGCCAATGTAGTAGAATGTGGTTGATTCCATTATAACTTGCCGAGTTTAAGAACATAAGGTGAATGTGATAGAATGTTATAGATTCCCTTATAGCTTGCCTTGATCAAGGACATTAGGTGAGAGTGGTAGAATGTGATAGATTCGGTGATAACTTGCCTTGATCAAGGACATAACATGAATGGGATAGGATGTGGTAGATTCCCTTACATCTCGTCCTGCTCAAGTACATTAGGTGAATGTGGTAGAATGTGATATATTCCCTTATAATTTGCTTTGATCAAGGACATTATGTGAATGTGGTAGAATGTGATAGATTCCCTTAAAACTTGCCTTGATCAAGGACATTAGATAAATGGGGTAGAATGTGGAAGATTCCCTTATAACTTGCCTTGATAAAGGATATTAGGAGAATGTGTTAGAATGTGATAGATTCCCTTATAACATACCTTGATCAAGGACATTATATGGATTGGGTAGAATGTGATAGATTCCATTATAATTTGCCTTCATCTAGGGCATTAGTTGAATGTGGTAAAATGTGATAGATTCCCTTATAACTTGCCTTGATCAAGGACATTAGATGAATGAGGTAGAATGTGGTAGATTCCCATATAATTTGCCTTTCTTAAGGACATTAGGTGAATGTGGTAAAATGTGGTAGATTCCCTTATAACTTTCGTAGCTCAAGAACATAAGGTGAATGCTGTAGAATATGATAAATTCCCTTATAACTTTCCTTGATCAAGGACATTAGGTGAATGCTATAGATTCCCTTATCACTTGCATTGATCAAGGACATTAGGTGAATGTGGTATACTGTGATAGATTCCCTTACTACTTGCCTTCATCAAGGACATTAGATGAACAAAGTTGGTACATATTAGTTCAACTATTTTGATCAATTCTCATGAACTGGTACCGATATATTGCCCCGTGAAGTTTAAATACATAGTGTATAAACTGTATGTGTTGATACAAAACTATAGATCTATTTACAGGAAATGGTTTATTACCATATGATAAAATTTTGAAGGTAGTGCTTATATCGCATATGTAAAACATTGATAAATATTCTTGAAACAGAAGATCATCTATGGCTTACACTATATTTTAAATTACACATCAAAAACGTACTTGTTTAGATATCAAAGACATAATTTTGGATCTTAATTGAGAAAATCTCAGTATAATATCTACAGATAAAGTACTTGGCATATTTATTAATGACAACATAATTTGGAAAAATCATGTAGATCATATGTAAAATAAATCCATGAAACGTTTGGCTTCCGTCAAGAATTAAACAATATCTTAGCCTTGACCATAGAGTTCAGTTTTATAAAGCTTATATTCAACCTCATGTAGATTACTATAATTTTGTATAGGTTGGCACCTGTCAAATGAACCTAGATAGAATTTTAAGGCTACAAAAACGTGCTTGCAAAATCATCTTGAATAACAATAATTAAACCACTCTAGAAAGCTTGCAGGAGTTAAAAAAAACTAACAGTTTTTGATAGGATTTATTTCCGGAAAACAAAATTTATGTACAAAATAGCGAAGTCCAATTAACCTCAGCCGAAATCAATGAAATGTTTTACTTCAGACAAACAAATAAAAATACACCTGTAACACGGTCAAATTCTTCAAACAACATCAAACTAGCTAAACCAAACAAAGAATTATTAAAACAAAGTATATATATATTTGGTCGAATAAAATGGAATAATCTTCCAGAAAATATCAAAGTAAAACTTTTGTAATAGCATACCATGATACCAAAGCAATCTAATCAGATGGATGAAAATTGTATAATTCAATTTGTTTTCTGTACAAGTGTGTTCAAAGTCATGTAAATAGTAACGTACTGCCACTGCCTTATATAAATTTAACAAACCATTTTTAATGTTGACATGTATTGTTTTCCTGAAGTGAATGTGTGTATGTGTGTGTGAATATCATGTGGGAAGAGAAATGTTTTAGCATTTTTTTTCACTGAATATTTCATGTATAATTTTATGTGTATCTCATTTTTGTATATTTTGTAAATAATAGAGGGCCGCATGGAAGATTAGTTTTAAACTAAATATGTCACCCTCAATAAATAAATTCGCTTATCTTATCTTAATTCTTGCTAGATTATTTCAGATAATGTTAATAAGTATTTCCTGATATGCTTGACCAACTTATATTGTTCTTATATATTATTCTAGTATTGCAATTGTAGTATTTAGGGTAATTATATGTACATGGTGTGCCTTCAAGTATTCGCACATATATCATTTTACTGCAATGGTTAATAAATTAATAAAGCAATTTTAAGGTTTGAAAGACATATGTAACTAAATGCTCAATTAAATAATGTTAAGGCAATGTGAGCTATCCGTTCACTTTTGTGCATTATGTAATAATTATAGCTTAATATTACCACCCCAGAGTTTTTTATTAATTGCCGTACATTTGGTACTTATTTCTTGAAAAAGTTGTTGTTTTAGAACAGTATCGAGTGTGCTGTCCGTCCGACAGCTCTTGTATTGTTTTTAATGGTTTATTTTCTGTGTTAAGAGAAATACTCTGTCTTATTTTAGCTTGACCCTATGGGTGGGTCTTCTTTACTTAATCTATATAAGAGAAATGCAAAAAAAATAGACTGAATAGACTTATGTAAATGTTTTTTGGTGTGATTTGTTATTGCTGACATGACGATTGATATTTATGTCAATTTCATGGTCTCCACCCCTATGAGGTCTTAGGGTGGATTATAGATTCATATATCTTTATGCCATTAAAGGTTTTTCAGGTGACCGTTGAGACCAATAGGTCACTGGTTTAAAGTTTGTTTTGTATTAAATCAAATAATTTAACCATTTTCATCTTTGGTATCTTTTCACACACCTCTCCCTACCACAATATACTACCCCACAGATTTTTGTTTAATTATGAATAGACCAAAGTATTATGATGTAGATAGATGCTATGATAACACTTGTATAGATGATCAAACCAGTTTAATAAAAAAAAACAGAGGGGGTGGGGGATTCTATAGCCAGTTTATTTTCATCCTTATATTTTCAAAAGTATAGCTTGGTTATTTCCATTATAATGACAAATTATGCTTCAACAAACAAAATAGTCTACTTGAGATAATTACACAATATTATTATAGAAAAGAGTGGCGAGTGTAAATAATAAAGATATTATTGTTTACCACTCTGTAATCCCAAGTTTCATATTGTTGTTTATTTTCACTTTAATTACAAACTTTGCTAATAATCTACTAGAGATAGTTTCTTGTAAGCATTATATTTACCAAGGTTTATATTAGCAGTGCTTGATTATATTTACTATTATGACAAACATATCCATTCAACTTCAGGTAGTAACAAGAAAATAAGGGCGAGTGACATGTTATAGCTATTATATAATATTATAATATGTTATGTTCATCCCTTTCACAAACTCCGTTATCCAAGTTTCATATTTTGGATTGTGAAGCTTGGTTGTTTTCACATTAATAAGACACTGCAACAAATAATGTAATTTATTTGAAAAAAGTAACCTTATGCATTTTGTAAGAAAAGGGATGCAGGTGAAAATATTGCAGCCAATATATGATTAGTCCCTGAACAGTATTTTTTTACTTCTTAAATTCAATTGTATTTCCTTATGTTACATGTTACATACGACATACCAACAAAGATAAAGCCCTAGCTTTTCTCAAAATAAGAGTTAGAATTTAATGACCTTGATTTGATCGTGACTCAATAAAATAAATGTTAAAACAACCAAGTTTAATTTAGCAGTGTTATTGCTTTTATTTTACATTACTGCCCCCAAACAGGTTTATCCGTGATATATCCTTTTATATCTATTATATGTATCATGGCATTGTTTTAAAAAACATTTCTGAACAGTTCCATTTTTAGAATTAGATTTTAAGTCTATAAAATAGCTGGCATTTTTTTAAACCTTGATGAGATTTGGTCTAATTTGCTAATTTTATGTTTGTTTTCAATGCGCTATCTACATTTCACTATGTCATGTCATAAACTCTTTTTTCTTGTTCCAACTTATCATATGTGTTGTTAACTTGGACAGATATGGTGTTAAATATCATATTTTTGTTATTTTATATTCTTACCCAAAACTCACTTTTCTTACTCGAAATTCACTTTCCTTACTCGAAACTCACTTTCTTTACTAAAAAAAAACATTTTCATATGGTTCTTCAATTGACTGTTAATTCTATTTTTCTCTCGGGATTAATATATTTTCACTTTACTCTGTGTTTGAGTGCATATTGCCAATTCAGGAGGGTTAGGAAATCTGTTATTATTTGTTAATCTATAAGTTAGTTTCACTACATTTTATCAAGAAAAACTAGCATTTACCTACCATTCTTTTATGTAACATATAAGGTAGATGTTTACCCAGATTCGCACTCAATCCTAGTACAATAAGTGCCTGAACCTAATCTTCTGACAATTGAAAAGTTTACTGTTTGAATACCTGCTAGCTAATCTATGTCTTTGGTACTGTGCAAATAACTGAAACATCTGCAAAAGTACTATCAGCGTCGGCTAATATATGGGTCAGTAGGGATTTGTGAAATCAACTGCCATGGCAGAGAACAGCTATTATAATCATTGCAATAGCCATTAGCGTCAGATGGAGAAATTTATAGACTGAAAACATTCCTGTTATTTGTATTAACTGTCAATTATATAGTTAGAGAGAATAATGTTAGTTATGCAAGAATATACCAGACCATGGTCAAAAGATGTGTCTTTGTACCGTTAATTGAAATTCACCTGACTAGCAAAATTAGGAATTATTAATAAGTATACATAGAGATATATAATGTTATTGTAAGCATATGCTGATGTACATACATGTAGTACAAACAGAAAAAATATGTAACGCAATACACATTATGGCAAACCAAATTTTTTTTAAATAGTTGTTATGGATATTTATGTGATATTGCACTGTACAAGGCTTCTCCTTAATTATTATGGAGACTGATGTTACTGATATGGCTTTTTGTCGCAATGGCATATTAAGAGAAAGTAATTTGGTATTAGTTTATATGTTATAAATTCAATAGAAAAATTTATGTAGTGGATGGGCTTGTGAAGTGACTTACTTAATTGATGAGGCGGACTTTATATAATAATATGCAAATTATAATCCGACACAATCTAAATTGTCATTCATTATACATTGGATTAGAATTTTGATATCGTATTTACAATTTATATCAACTATAAGAAATTTGGTTAAAAAATACCAGAGTGTGACATTGGTAAGTTAATATTCAAAACTTTCAAAAAATAAAACCGAATATATGTATATATATTAATGTTCTTTAGAAATGCATAAAGAACACTTTTGAAAATAATAAAAACAATCTGTCAAATGCAAACAATGTCCAACGAATACGTTATGAAAGAAAAAAACACCATTTTTTTTATTATATTGCTCGGAGTCTTTTAAACTTCTAGATTGTTTAAATTTTAATGTGATTGTTACTTTTTCTAATAGCAGAGTATTTCACGTACATCAAATGTTGTATTCAATTGAAAATATTCAAAATCTTAGACACTTGAAAGTTCTGTGTGTATTAGTTTATAAAAAGGTATTACAAATGACGAAATTTTACCATCTCGTGGTACTTAAAGTTAATGAACAAGCAATTGAATAGTGCGATCCTCAACTAAGTGGTACAAAGTATTTTCTTAAATCCTCATCTGGGATCACCATTGAAATAGGCCCTAGGTATTTGGTAATGCTTGAAACCATTGGTCTCATGTGTCCCAGATTTAAAGAAGACGCTTTAGTACAATTAAAATGCATTTTACATAGATATGATTTAAGTACATGTAAGTACTTCAACACTGTAAATTTATTAAAGACAATACATGCAGTCTGATGTAACTAATACTGAAATATGTTTTGTGTAGTTTGGTCTTCCGCTAAATAAATTACGTTTAACATGACAAAACACAAATTGAAAAATGTTGCACTTACTAATTTATTCATTATTTCGATTTCAAACATCGCTTAGTGCTTTATCTTTATATATTTTCTACTATGAACCTTAACAATGTATTTTCAATTTCTAAGTTAATATAAGTTAATATATTTGAACAATTTGTATCAATATCATTTTATAATTATGTTGATGAAAACGATTCCACAAATATACGAAAATAAAGCAATAAGAACCAGCAATTTGTGTATTAGCAACAATTTATCAACAATGATACGTGTGCAGTGTAGTGTATCTCTCTGGAGCAGAGAGTACTGACCCTCTTCAGACAACATTACTTATTGTGTAGTTCATGTTTGTAAACTGCAATATGTAGTATACTGTTAATTGGTATAAAATCTATTGAATGGAATAGTTGCCATTTACATGTGTTAACACTTTTGATAATGAAATAATTAGTGATACTATTTTAAAAATAAAATATACATGTGTTTTGGAGACAAGTTCATTTTCAATGAGTAGTGATGATACAAATACCTCAGAGCCAGGAATATATACACAAAGACAGTTCAACAGGAAACAAACGTTTAAATGGTATGTATCCAGTTATCAATTTCTACATATTCAATTAACATTTTATTTATTTACTCTTGAAAATCTTAATGTTCAAAAAAAAAAATGCGAAAATTATTTCTTAAACGTATGTTCTTTAAATTTAAACTCTATATATTATGCAGACTAAATGCTCACAATGGTTAAGTTGATTCAAAACATTCCACAATGATTTTTCAAACAACGAATTTTACTAGCGTAACCCTTTTTTAAAGAAACTATATAAACATGTATATTTGTTTACCTATTAAATACATGAACTCATGATATGATAAATTATTTTAAATATGTTAATGCAATCTTGATATAACTTTATTGTATATTGTTAAGATATCTTTAACAGGAGTCAATGTACACTTCAAATTTGAAAACGTCAATGAAACACTGTAGATATTCGATGACACATTTTAATTTCAGTTTCCTGAAAAGATGTTGCACTTGATGTTGAAAAATTTGGAAAGTGTCTTCAAGAAAAGTGTTGTTACGATGTATTCCTGAAGCGTTAACTGTAGATAGTGTTTTGAGATGGCGCTAGAAATAACATTTACTTGCCCAAGGATGTTTGAAAATGTTGAAGCTACTTTTCAGAGACACATTTAATGGTAGAAATCAAATCATCGAAGGAAAGCTTGTTTGCAGGTAAGTTCTCATTTGATATCGCAATATATTGGAATATGTATTTGTACATATGGGCAGAAGTACCAGTACACACAATTTATATTGAGGCAGTCTTGATAATATAATTTTGAGATTAAAAATCATATCCATTCAATGTATATGCTACTGGAGATATATGCAGTGGTTTCATTTATAGTTATCATTGGTGTGATTTTTTCTTACTTTCGGCTTGAACATTCTAGAAAAAGATGAAGTTCTGTACGCACCAGGCATCGGCTCTGATGTCAGCTTTCAATATTCGTTTTAAAAAGTTTTTAAAATTGTTCATTTATGTGTAGGGCTTGAAGTTATTTGCATATAACTTGGCATAACTGTGCATGCTTATGCTCTGAGGCAGTATATTTTTTAATGGGTTTTAACGCCATTTTTCAACACATTTCATGTTATATATGGCATTTCTAGTTTTACTGGTGGAAGAAGACCTCATACTGAGTAGAACCACCGTCCTTCCGCAAGTAACTGGCAATATGTCTCAAATAAAGTTTTGGTGTGAGCAGGACTTGAACCTACGACCCTAGCGGTGAGAGGGAAGTGATCTTTAGACGGTGCCTTAGATCACTCAGCCATGGAGGACCCTAGTATGTAACATATCAGGCTACAAAATTCTAGGTCAATGTCGTATTTGAGTGCAAAAATGTCACATTTATTGTCTCATAATTGTACACAAGTGTGAAGTTATATGGATGGAACTTGACATGATTGTGCGTGCTTATATTCTGAGACAGTGCAATCAACTATATCAGTTACCATCGCATGTATTGGCTTAATCTTCACACAAGATTTCACAGTAATCAAGCATTTGCATTATATAATGCAAATTACCGCCCTTGTATGACTTATAATGTAGAAATTCTGGTTAAAGTGTTGCGTGCAAATACAATTAATTTCATATCTCATAAAACACTCCATGTATTTGATGTAACTTTAAAAAAGGTTTTGCAGTCTAAATCAAACTACATTAATGAACAGGGGTAACTATTGCTATTATTTTCTAAATTATGGCCCTTTTTTGTGTCTAGAATATTTGGTTAAAATATATCTCTCAGAAGCCACTGCATGTATTTGACTGAAACTTCATACAAGGTTTAAGCAATGTAATTCCATAAATAACTCTTTTTATCTGGATTAGCCATCAGTATCTGAGTTTGTACTTTGTCACACTATAATTCGAATAGCCTTTTTTTGACTATTCGGAGAATAAAGAGAGCTATTCTACTCACTCGGGCATCGGCGTCACACATTGGTTAAAGTTATGCATGCAAGTGCCTATCTCAATAACCATTGCATGTATTGACTTGAACTTTTAAACAAGACTTCCCAGTCATCAAACCTACTCCAATAACTAAGTTAAGATAAATCTTGGGTGGTTAACATGCAAAAGTATTGCCTTTATTTGACTTAAAAATTATTGTTAAAGTTTTGCGTGCAAGTACCATCAAGTCCATATCATAACAAATATGCAATGTATTTAATTGAAACTCAACAGTCTTTCCATGTATTGGATGGATTGAAATTTCATTCACAGTATTGCAGTTATACGCTCTACTCAATTTAGTAAGTAAGATAAATCGTGTAAGTTTGGAGTTGTCATTAGTCTCAATCAAATTTGTACTTTTGTGACAAATATTCGAATAGTCGAGCGCGCTGTCCCTCCGACAGCTCTATGTTAAATTTTGTTAAATATCACATGAAATATCCTCCCCTACCAATTTTTATTGATTTTCTTTTGCTTTTTTATAAAAGAAATTCTCTGCCCAATTTCAATTGTGTTGCCTATCAAGAGCACTCTGAACCCAACCATACTTTTCCTACCCATTTTTTATTTTGTTTTGCATTAAATATGAAATACTCTGCCTGATTGTAATTTTGGTAGCTACCAAAGAGCCTCCCTCTATATTATTAAATTAAGATACTTTGCTATGTTTAAATCTTGTCTGAGCCTTATACTCTATTTTCTACCCCATCATATTAGTTTTTTTGTTTTTCTATTAAATTAGATTTACTCCGCCGTTTCAATTTTGCGTCTGTTATTTTCCTCACATCCATTTCACATACATGTTAGTACTATGTGCTGATATTTTTTTATGTTACATACTTCTGGTATTAAATTTTGTTTTGTGGCAACACTAGAAAAGTCGAGTTAACGCTGTTCACTTACAGCTCTTATATTCAATGCGACCAAAACTACAAATGTATAAAACAAATTTATGATATGTTAAAATTGATTATACGTATAAATGGATACATAATAGACAAAAAGTTACTACTTGGTGAATAATAAATACTATTAAATTTGTATTATGACAGTAAAGCATGGAGGTGTCATGAAGGTGTCTGAAAAAACATACAAAAGAACAAGGAAAATGTATATGGATGGAGTATGTGTGTTTGACCGAGAATGGACATCAGAAAAAGACAAAAAGGTATCACTTTCTGTTTGGGACATTAACATTAAACAAAAAACCTATTGCAATTTGATATAATAATCATAGCAATTTTAACAAGAGAAATGTTGTTACCCGTTGTCATCATACAGAATTAACAAAAAAGTATGACTAAGTTGTGTTCAGAGCATGACTATATCTCATTCTAAGTTAGACACACATATTACATATATATATAATAATGGGACTAACACCAGTAGAACTCCATCAAACATATTGTCGGCAGATTCATTTATATAGAGTTCTGAACGCATTGTTTAACATCCACTGATTCGATTACTTAATAGATCAAGATATTTAGATATTTTTGATTTTGAATCGGTGAGACAGATATATAAATTATTATTATTAGTAGTAGTAGTTATTCCGGAACATAATTTATAATGATGTTAGCCAATAATAATTTTTAACTGTAGCAATAAAATTACAAGACATATATAAATTATGTTGTAATATATAAAGACTGAGAAGGTTAATACTTTCATTTTCATAATAATATATATTACCAACAATTCGACTGAGAATAAACATTTTGGTTATACATATCTAATTAACCAGCCGGGCCTGATAAGCTCAGTCGGTTACGCGTCTGACTATCAATCCAGGAGTCGTGAGTTCGAATCCCCTGCCCGGCAACAGTCTCCGTGATGACTGATATACGACATTGTGTCTCATTATTATTCGTCTCTCACCATTGTTTCAAGTGGGAAAGTTATCAGTTAATTGCTGAGACGAGGTGTGCTCGAGTACTGGTTTATCCCAGGAAACAGTGGTTAGGTTAACTGATCGTCTGTTAGCCCTCGATGGCATAAATATGACGCAAAATATTCACTAAATCTATTCAATCTAATTAACCAAGATTATGTAACTAGTATTCTAGAAATTCTTATGTTTTGAAGGCAGATTTTATCAAGCCTATATACCAGGGATATATTATTTTTCTTGAGTAATCGCACATACCTCTGAAAAACAACATGAGATATAGCAGCTATGCTTTTCAAAACTATTTGTTTGGTTATGATGTATTTTGATGAAATTATTATAGATAATTTGCAAAAATTATGATTACGAACTACAATTTCCATCCGAGAAATTGAATGATGTTTAGTTTACTTGAAGCAAAAACCGATTTATACACAACTCTAATGGCAGTTCTTATCTGATCACCGAGCATGATACCAGTAATCACCACATGCTGGGCAATGGTACTTAATCTATACGGCTATTTTGTTCATTTACAACCCCCATTAGATCTTAATTAAACACCTCATTAAAGACCGGAGTAACAGTATAAACGTCAGCAGCAACGAAAAATGGCCATTCCAACTGATTTTTCTGTATTTGATTAAATAGTGACGATGTCTTTTTAAATTTAAAATTCATACCTAATTTATTGGATTGAAAATGAGCAAAACTGTTGATGAATACATGAGTGTATGTCATGTTGATTTAAAGTTGATAAATAAAAAAAATATTCTTTGAAAACCTTTTTAAATTTAAATAAAGATATTGCCAGTTTTTATTATAGGATTGTGTGCATTGTGTCGATTATACATTAAAAAGTGCAAAATTTCATTATAAATGTAAGAAACATTTTGTTAATTTAGAAATCATTGTGTATCCATTTGCAAAATACACTCCGTCATGTAACCCCAAGGGACCAGTCATCTTATCTTTCATACATCAATAGTTCCCACAGCTATCAATCCAAACTGAATGTAGAGATAAGAGCAAGCAGACCAGTAGTTTAGCCAACCTTCTGTTTTAAATATGCTGAACGGCCAACCATACCGGTTTTCGATAAAGTGAACTCCGCCCTTCTTACTTTGATAATACATAGCTGTAAATATCTACACACTAGGCATACATACTTACAAATGTATCAATCAACAATGGAAATATGTAAAAGTATTTAATACATCAGTACCAGGCCCCGGTTTCACAAAAATACTTAAGTCTCTTATTTTACTTAAACTCGATAGTGTGCTCAATTTTATACTGAAATTGAGCACAGTATTTGAGTTAAAGTAAAATAGCAGACTGAAGTATTTTCGAGAAACCGGGCCCAGGGCTTCTAAAATCACCGGTTTTTCGGTTTTTGGACCGATTTCTACCGTTCAAAACCGGGTTTCGTTTCAAAATTGAATAAAAAATCGGTCCAGATATTTTCTATCGGACGTATAAATTACCCCTATCATGCTTTACTAAGCTGTGAAATATGCCTTGCGGCAATAACATTCTGTTGTTTTGTCACCCGCTGTGCAAAAGGAGGTCAATTTTGACTAAGCCATTACAGATATGTAAGGGAGTTCAAGGGTGGATTCAGGGGGGAGGGGGTGTGCACGCACCCCCTAAAATTTGGCAAACATAGGTTTTTCTTCTACACATTCACCCTGAACTCAAATAACCATCTTAACGATTTGTGTTTAAACAAATTAAGCACGTATTTGATGTACCTAAAATATGTACAAACTACTTCTAGCATGATGCTTGAGTATATTCTACTGTCGCCCAGTGTTTGGTCGTTTTTTTATAAGTTTTTTTCCTTGTCGTTAGATCTATTTCAATTCTGGTAATTTTACGCGAAAAAGTTTGTTATGGCGTCACGATCAACGCGAGCAGATATTTAAAAAAAAAGCTGAATAGTTTTTTTTTACATGTATATCATCATCTGCAGAAAGTCAAACGCAGAAGAAAATGTATGTATATTTGCATGTCATGACATGTGTAAATGATTTTAAATAGACCAATCTGCTAAAACATGTATACAATTAAAATATCTGCACTGCGTAGACCAAACTTTCAAAATCACCGAGACAGAAACAACTAAACTGGTAGGCAAACAAATAATCAATACCACACTGAAATCCATGTTAAACTTTCATCTATTTTCATTCAATGTTATATTAAAAAAAAGATTTAGTCAGAAAAACAATATGCCATCGGCCTGCTGCTAACAAGATAGTGATGTGCTATGTGTCTAATACAAATCTAAGTGGTGCAGTAGCGTAATAGGTAAGGCATGCACCTGTCAATCTAGAGGTTTAACGTTCGAGCCTGCCTAGCGATATTTTTTTTTGGTAAATAAAAAAAGTTTATAAAAAAAATTCAAGGTATATATGTTATTATTCAAAAGAATTAAGTTATAAATGTATATACATTTACTTAGTATAATTTGCCGCCCCATACCCCCGAACCCTAACATCAATTCCTGGATACGCACATGCGCGCTCCCTCTAAACTGAAATCCTTGATCCGCCCCTGGAGTTTTTCGGAAGAGTCTATCGCTATGTAACAGGCCTTCGATTGATCTGCGACCCATATCGGTTCATTAAAACGGTTTTGCTTGCCGTAATGTGTTAAATTGTTTGCTCGTGACGTTTATTTTTTCAAAGTGGTCAAAGCTGAGACTTCGGACCAAAAATGGCTTGCGTCTTTAAAATATTTTATAAAAATGCACAGTATAACTTGTTTGTTTGAGCTTTTTAACAGTGACTTTAATTATGAAATTAATGACATTAATTAGGAAAGTGACCGGGACAGATTTTATTTTGATGTCAGACTGGAATTATTTGCGTTAGCCATAACGTTTGGAAAAATAGTTGTTCACAGAGTACATACTGTTGATATATCTTATCCATTAATTTGATATATTTCCTCCATAATACTAACTTCGCAATCCAAAAACATGCTTCAATTTTCAAAAAGAAACGACATAAACATGTCACTTTCAAGGACTTGAAATCATGTACGTTTCGGCCGTACAACATCCCTTTGATGTTAGCCGACGCACGTTGACGTCACAGTCATCAAAGAGACGACAGCAAACGTGTTGTTTCATTTAGTACATGCAATGAAATTTTGCAGTTTGTTTGTGTTCACTTAAAAAAGGATTTCGTCGATGAGTTTTATATTCCATTTTTAATATCTTCCATTAGATGCAAACGCTTTTTTAATGAATTGATAATATTATGATAGGAGACAGAGTTGAAAGTGGTTGTACGCAATTTTACATATATTCATATATAGTTTAGCGAGAATAATACTGCTATTGACTAGTTTGTCTGTATAAATGACACATTCAATAAAAAGTGATTCTAACAATGCTGAAAGCATTCAGTACTAACATTATAACAATTAAAAATATTTGTGGATCTCTGTTGGGAAAATAGTGTGGCTCGGAAAATCAACCAAAAATAAACCATAATGTATGTCACGGGATTTGAACCCGGATCACATACTCCATAGATATTACCACTGCGTTCGGTAGTATGAATATAAGTATAGATTTTCGATGATGCCTGGAATATTTTGAACGAGTTGGCTATAATTGAGATCATTATATGCTAAATCATTTATGTGACTCAACAGGTCAGGTCTAATTCAAATGTTGGAGATAAAAGCAAGTTTAAAAACATGTTTTTAAAGTAAACAATGGTATTTTGTACCAGACATTATCTATCCAAATAGCCACCATTTGTGCTAAATTTTACAACTATGCTAGTATTTTATTTAATTAAAAAGGTATCATGTTGTCCTTGTCCTAAATGTATGTCCATTTGATAATTTCATTTTTCAAATCTGCGAGATATCTTATTATACATAATAATATGCAAAATAAGTTTGATTCGAAATATATCATGATGTGTTTTGTTATTTAGTACTGCTTGTAGTTAACATGTTAATCTAATGTAAAAGCAGAAATATATCGAAAATAAAATAATTATAAAATTTAATAGGATATATAAGTAAAATTTATGCATAGGTCAGTATTATTAAAATCGTGAAATATTTTATTTTTGTTGTTATTTCAGGTGTATTCAGGAAAAAGATGTGGAAGCAAAGAAAGTATCATATCGCCATCGACGTCTATTGAAGCAAATTGTTTTAATTCTAAGAACAAGAAACGAAATAAATATGTTTGATTAATACCAGAAAATAGTAGCTTAGATTGTTCTCAAATGTGTCATCAAACTCATTTGACATTTAAAACTGTTTTGCAATTGAATGGTTCATTTTTAATGATTTCAACTTATGTCACAAATGTTGCACTTTTTGAAAGTCACTATGTGTTTCATGAATATGATATAATTTTTCATGTAATAACTAAACGGTGGTCAGATTTCAAATAATTTTGTACAAATGATCATCAGTATGAGACCCTCTACCCAAATAGCTAAAATCAACTAGATCCGTTTAAAAACATGGCAGCCAGGGAACAAGGGTTATTTTCTTTATATATGTATTGTATGTGTTATTTTCAACAGAGGGAAACAATTTCTTCTCTTCCACTAATGATACATCTGCTTACATGTTTTATTATCACTCCAATATAACAACTTAAGAAACTAGGTGGCATGTAGCACGAAAATTAAGGACAATGCATGAAATAGTGTTCAGCGTCCTCTTTCTAATGCTCATATTATATGTATATATGTTGAATATAATTTCAATTTGTAGACAAATATATCATACTGTAACTATTTCTTAGACGAGCATGAATAATAGATACTTCAAAATAACTTGTTAAATGAAAACATGGTATTTTGGTGCGTTTAACACATGATGTATAAGTTGGCGTTTAAATGATGTTATATATTGATAATTAAGTATATGTTCCGCAATATTGTTCATCATGAAAATGTTTAGTTTAATTCCCCCCCCCCCCCCCCTACCCCATTTGCAATCAGCATTGGATGCGTATATTTAAACAATGCCCGCTATTTCATTTTCTTCCATTTACCTTTATAAATATGATTGTGTTATTGCCATCTGGATATTTTATGTGAATAATTTGTTGTTTGAAAGGGCCACTTTTAATGTTGGATAACTTGCGGCCAAAATCCTTTTGCTATTTCATGTAATGACATATTCTAAACAATAAAATATGTTTAAAATAAATTTTAAATGTTGATATAAAAGTACTATTATATTTGTATTATTCTTATAAACAATTAAGTCATCCGCATAATACTAAAGCATGTGATCAAAATCCTCCTAAGATGGCTTAAAAAAGCTTGCCCTCAGGTTTCTTGAAAATGTTCAGGGAATGACATGGTATATCATATTTTTACAAATTACAAACAAAAATGTTACAATAAGGTTTTCATTAAAAATGTGTTTGTCAATTTATTTGTAAATGTTTCAAATGTTTGTAAACTACAGTATACATACTTCAGTTTGTGATAAAAATATAATTCTTAAAAAGTTTTATTTTATATCCCTATTGTGATTCATTTGTTTTGAAAATGTCCATTTGTGTAGTTTTATCATGAATTTTATGGTTATATTTTTTGTTAATCTAAAAACTGCATTAAAGCTGTTAACATTTCATATCCATGTCTAAGACACTTAGCTTTAAACTTGCATAGGTCATCATACTATATACGAAAGGTATTTCAATCATTAATAATGAATGTTAGATTTAACTTAATCCCACCTTTGAGCTGTAATGACCACCCAAGCCACATGGTACCGAATATTTACTCAGGCATAATTATTTAGAGAAGTGTTTTAAAATATCTTTCTCAGAAACTACAAATGACAGGATATAACTACTCCATAGGTAGTACAGTTGTGTAGTCTGATCCCACGATAATATTGAAATGGTTTCGGGTGTCAATCATTAAAAAGTAAAAGGCATCTCTAAAACTAGAGATGTTTTAAACCATAATACTGTATGTACATGTGCGTGCGTGCGTGCGTGCGTGCGTGTGTGCGTTTTCTGTATATTAATATGAAAGATAAACATAATTATGATCACCTAATAGTTTGTTTAAATCATGATTTGGCCTTGTTAAGTGATTCGAACGTATCATAAGCCTACAGAGATTTAACCATAAAATCCTCTTCTATTCTGATGTTTGTTTTTATAGATTTCACATTCTTGTTTCATATTTGGATAAAATGATCGCTTCCCATTAGTACAGCTTATATTTATTAGATACTATTTTATTTTCATTTAAACCAAACAGCTATATTTCATTGGAGCCAAATTTGGCGACATTGAATTTTTGTATAATGTATATTAGCATATTACAGACTAAGGATCTTATTAAAACTGGCAAAATACATTATCAAATAATAAAAAGATGGATTATAAATTTTTGTTCTAGTATATCATTTGTTCATATTTCATTTTATATATTAAACGTTCATAAAACTTAAAGAGCGCTAACAAAATTGTCTGATAACCAAATTTGATCCTACTGACTGAATTCAGCCAAGTACATTTTACAGAAGAACGATATGAAATGTATAAAAGACGTTCCGTAGTTTTCATGTTGTATTGTGAGATGCCTAATACTGACTGAATTCAGCCAGCAAGGAAAATGGTTTCCTTCAAAAGCAGGTTTGCAAACTGACTTCTAAATGTAAAGTTTGGCTGAATTCAGCCAGTGAAGAGCTGGAATGGCAAATATCGATTTTACATGCAGCATTTGTAATTCGTGTTAACTCAACTAAAGTTTGACTGAATTCAGCCAATCACTTAATCAGGTTTAACTTTTATTTGATAATGCCCATTTTACTTTTAGATGATACAAGTTCAATTAATTATCCAGCAAAAATATTAAGTGAAACCTATAACCACATGTAATGTAAATGACTGAATTCAGCCAGATTGAAAGCATATACTCTACAAATAGGCATGCTGGCTTGAACTTCTTATTGTATTAATATAAAACGACTATGCCGATCATTTAAATGATACTCAATGAACATCGCGAGAACAGAAATTACAAATATCAATAGTTTTGACCTTTTCAGAAAAGGGTCAATTTGAATCAGAACGTGTTTTTAGCATTGCAGCCTCTGTTAGTGCAGTTCCAGTAACTATTTTCACGTTTCCTTGTTTTGAGACTGAACATGAATTCATTATGAATGAGAGTCTGTCCACCACGACTGTTTTCTATTAACCTTATGTTGACTTGAATGAAATATGACCCAATATATAGGCACTAAATAAAATGATAATTAGCGATTTGTTTGTATTGAAGTATACAGCTTTAACTTTGTTTTAATAATTATCAATTTTAATCATATTTAAGTGAGTTCTGGTCACTTGGTTTGTAACATTAGATATATGATTATTTAATTATCATTAACCTAATCATCCCAATCAGTCACTTTATTATCCAATCATTAATTGCTTAATTTTTAATGCACTAATTATTTTTATATATATCCTCCATTAAGGATATCGTGAAAATGGAATGGTAACAAAACAATGTGAAATGTGCAAATTATACAGCATTAAATGTGAACAAGCATATATGTTTACAGTCTTGCGTATTAAGACAGTCAGTATATTTTTCGTTTGAATAATTTGAAAACGGCATATATACATGCAAAATGCAAAATTTCAAGCATAATTGTTACAAAATATTCCAATACCTATTATTCTCGTCCATTTTTCTATGTGCAAGTTCATGGGATGATTTATACATGATTCAAAACAACATTTTTATAAACAAATATTAGTAATATTGCATATTATTTATCATAATAGATTATAGTTTGCCTTAAACATAGTTTATAAGTATATTTTCAAATTTTATGAAAACAGGTAACTTGAAGATGCGAGTTGGAAAGTTGGAAACATGAGATTGTTTGCATAGGTGCTAAATTAAAAGGTTGGGAAAGTGAGATACAACCGAAAAAAGGACAATCAGTATAATTATAAAGTCACTATCATTCATATCATTTGAATATGATGTTTTGAATGTATGAATTGTTTAATATTTGAAGTTTAAAACTGGATTCAATTTTATTCTGTTATTTTAGATTTGTAAAATTGTCATATTGGTTATTTAAATTATAATTGGTTATTTTGGATTATATTTGATTGATCTAATTTTATGACATACATTTTAGAAAATATCAAACTGACGTATTACCATTTTCTTGTCAGACGAAGGGATGTTGATTCATTTCGTTTAAATTTATTACTGTGAAGTCAATAATTTTCGTTGGGTACATATTTTCGTGGATTTCGTGGGGAGCCTAGACAACGAAATCAAATAAACAAGAACCTAGTTTACACTATGTAATGCTGTCAACATATAACTTACCTCTGTGTTCATATGCCTACGTGCACTGCATAGTAGTAAATACTCCATCCTTTATTTATGTATTTTCTTTCGTCTTATTGCATCAATATTAACATGGATAATTTTGTAAACAGTGTAAGAATATGTTATTCTCATATTATCTTTAATACTACGTCCATCCGCTGATAGACGTGTGTGTGTAGCGAGATGTGTTATAATTTACCCCAATGCGCGTGTATATTTCAATGTAATGTCAGAGGTACTAAAAATAGACCGTCACCTTGTAGCTAAATGCTATCGAGTTGAAACAGTTTGAAACAATGTGACATATAGACCTACGGTAAACATTGTAAGAAAAGTGTAAAACATTATAAAGGGGCAGTATGCGCGCGTACAAAGAAAACTAAAACGCAAGTTTCTAGTGAAGTAATATCTTTTATTTAGTGTTTTTTTTTTTAACTCTATTGTTTCTCTTTATGATCATTTTTAATGAATAAAACAAACAAATCTCTTAAAAGTCGTAGCACATTCATTTATTGTTCATTATCACAGTCACTTGATGTGGCACGTACTATTGTTATTTACTGCAGGCCTGCCGTCTGAAACCCTTTCTGGATTAGATCTCGTACTTTTCCTTTCCTCTCCTCTGGTTTGCATAACACTTAGTTCATTATCGTACTTGCACATTAGGCTACTTATTGACATGTGTTAACTCTTATTGGCACAGCGGGTTGCGATAAACCCTGACGAGCAACGTGTGTATTACAGCAGAGATTAATTACTGGAACGAACTATGCGATGTCGAAAGTGTTAACTTTATTTTTTTATTTTTTTGGAAATTGGGTTTTAACGAATTTAAAACCCCACGAATATGTCTTTGAATTGGAAACCACGAAATTGAATACCCACGAAAATAAAGTACTCGTAAAAATGTATGAAATCAATTCGTAAAATGTATGCATTCTTATTATGGTATGATGTCGCTCGATAAATAAAACTACACGTGTTGTCCACATTTGAGGTTATGAATCATTCCTTCTCCAGCTAGTAGAAGTGTTAACAGTTTTAATAAAATTGCCATCTGAAAGTACTGATGTATTTGCTCATCGTTCTGATTTCTTGTGTTAAATATTATAATTATACATGTTTTACTTGTGCTAGTCTGTATTGTAGTAATATCGAGTAAAAAACAAAACTAATTGAAAAGTCTTAATCGCTTGTCAAAAGAAGAATGAATATATATAAAAGAAGATGATAAATTTAGGAAAATGTGTAACACAAATATATGAATACAAACAAAGCGTTTGATAATACTGTTACAACGCTATACAGATAGAGAGGACTAATAACAAAGGTTACTACCTAAGGACGGTTATTGCCCAAACCGTAACAATACAGCTTTCTCCTATTGTGTGGATGTGTTGGTATGATGGTGTAACCGGTTTTTGATCGCCGTTAAATATTTAAATGTAAAACGGATGTTGACATAATATGCTTGTATATATCGTTTTTAAAAAACAACTGTAAAATATATTTTTCTACCTAAACGATAACAAATATATGCCCATTGCCTTCAACATCCACGTTAGATCACGGTGGCCGTAATATCTTTCCAACAAATGGCGTCACCAGATTTCGATCACATGACTAGATGACGTAATGTGTCAAACTAAAATGAAAATGTTGTTGAAGTGCAAATAAATAAAAGTAGCTAAAAATGCACTTACCTTTCACATAGGTGAATATATATCAATTGACTTAATTCATAACAGTGACAATTCATTGAACAACACAAATTTCTAATTTTATTTTAAAAAAAAAGAATGGCATAGTAACCAATAAACATTTTTTAAAAAAAATGTTGTTTTTTTAATTTTAAACTTTATTCATGCAGCTTTATATAGCCACCTCTTCATATAACAAACCTTTTCAACTATTTATTTATTTTTATTCAACATTTAACATGTGGTTATGCGATAGTTTCAAACTCATTTTATACACATTTCTATAAGATGGGTACTTTTCCGGAACCTCTATGATTTCTTACATACGCCATTGGTGATATTTAATTGGTGACCATTATTGAGTCAGCAGATGTTGAAATTGATATTCGTAAACAAACTTAACTATTGTCTAGGTTTTATGTAAACTTAAAAATGGACATAATGAGAATTTGTTCAGATCTGTTTTAAAAAATGATTTTCGAAATTGTATCGTAAGCATATTTTTTATTCCATCAATATCCACGTGGAAACTGCTACTTAATATGAACATGAGTACATGAAGTTGAAATACGCATGTGCGATTTCGTTATTCTCAAAATGTCGGTTTTAAATACCATATATTTATCAAATATCACATATCTGCCATTATGAGCATAACTAGGAAAATTATGTTAGAAGGAAAAGTATTGATCTCTTCGTACTGATCAATTTTATTTGTGTGTTTTAGAAAGCCTATCTCATTCTCAGTCATCAGAACTATTATTTTAGGATATCATTCAAAATCCAACTCTCTATTATCCGACAGCTTTTGTTATAAATAGTTAATATGCCCACCGTATCATGATTTAAGTGTATTTTACATCCCGACGAAATATATCAAACATTTCTGTTAATACGGATAGTATAGTTCTATACCAAACGTATGTGTTCTGAAATATGATACTAAAAATGAAGCCATATTTCTCAGCTCTTAATATATATTTTTCTGCCCAACAACATTCATGGCATTGTATTTGTATTTATTTACTGAATATCCAAATCGCTTACATTATATATGTATTGTATATCATATATGATACCATATACAATGTCAACAATCCTGAAAGATAAAAAGGGCTGTAGAACAATTTACAAACATTTCATGAATAAAGATTATATTCCAACCTCTAAAACAAAATGGGAGAATGATTTAAATATTCGAATTAATCTGAGAGATAGTAAGTATTACGCTCTTCCTTTCAATGTCACTAAAGACACAAATTTACAATGGTTCCAATTTAGAATTAATCACAGAATTCTTGGAACAAACTCATTGCTTAAAAAAATGAAGATTAAAGAATCCGATGTATGTTCCTTTTGTCAAAGAGAAACCGAAACTATTAAACATATATTTATTGACTGCATAGTAACGCAACAATTTTTTCAAAGTTTTAAAAATTATCTGAATGAAAAGTGCAATACAGTAAATACAGACTGGTCATCTTCAGACATAATCTTTGGCAGTATGAAATTCGAAACTGTTTTGAATAGGTTGCTATATACTGCTAAACTCTTCATATACTGTCAAAAAATGAAAAACAATATTCCTATTTTTGAACCATTCAAACACTATATTAAAATGTTGTATGAAACAGAACGATGTATTGCCAAAAATAACATTGAGGTGGAAAAATTTGATTTATTATGGAACCTATACATTCCTCTTGTATCTTAAAAATAAAGACTATTAATTTTACATTTTTCAGATTTATGTATTATAAAAGTTGCCCTCCAGGATGGCCTTTTTGCTTATTTTGTGTAGACAGTACTTTAGTGAAAATCTCTTGCTGCCTCGATTTTTTCTATTGTTGTTTTTGTTTTTTCTTTTTCTACTTATATATTGTTTTATAATGATTCAACTTCTGTTTTATTTTTCATTAAAAGAAAAGGAAAGTGTTTATATAACAATTTTACATCTGGTCATAGAACACATGTGTACTCTAACTAGAGTTTATCTTATTTGTGAAAGCAAATTTTGCAATAATATTAGATCTTAATTACTGTTTACATCAATAGTATAGCCTATATTTTTTGTGTCACAAATGGAATCATTATAATTATAAGGGACTATGTTAAACTATAAATATCTGCTTGGAAATAGTGTTTACACATGTACACTCTTAATAATGTTTCTTTCAAAACAATTGTTGTTTCATTTTATTATTTTTTAATATTTGATTTTTAAAAATCAACAACAAAAAAATCCTTACACTACACACCTGTCTCTCTTGAATTCACATATAAGTTTGTTACTTATTCTTTCTGTATATTTATATACAAAATTGACATAATATTTTAGTCTGTATGTGAATCTGCTTAATTTTTCATGAAATATATTATGCAAATGAGAAATATATTTCACTAATATTCAACCAATCCAATAACTGAAAACACATGTTTTATAAATTTAGGAAATAGGTGATTCTTTTGTGTTTTCTGATTCTCAAATAAAGTTAAATTTTACTAGAAAAATATCAAATGAACCGAGGTATCCTTGATATTTTTTGAATGTCTTCTCCTGGCTTTCAATAAACACCATCAATTAACACACAAAAAATTGTGTTTATAAACCATTCCAATTATAGATACATCTAATAAATATAAACACACAAAAACAACCCCAATATAATAAAATTCATGTAATTATTGCCACTTTATCTTTTCTGTAAAAAGGGATAAACCAAAATACATATTTAATATTTATTAAGGTCCTACACCAAGCCAGCCACTATAGACTTAAGAGAGAAAAATCTCCTGAAGTCATTAGACTAAATAATTTTCTTATACTACCATCTGCTGTGTCAAATTATATTTTATTTCTGTTTGATTTTTGTTTTAGCTCGAGCTTCAATCTATAATTTGTTTAGACTGGTGTGTCCCTTTAAGATTAATGTATATGTGTATTCTATGAAAGGAAAAAGAAAGTATACATACCTATAAACGTCGACAGGTCAAGGAACAAAAAATGTATTGCATATAAATTTTGTATATTTATAATTCATCATACTGTTGA
This sequence comes from Panopea generosa, assembly GCA_029582155.1. Lineage (NCBI taxonomy): Eukaryota > Metazoa > Mollusca > Bivalvia > Adapedonta > Hiatellidae > Panopea > Panopea generosa. Next base: position 33,960,971 of record CM055894.1, on the reverse strand, counting down.
ATCAAAAAACAAACATTTAATTCATTTCAAAGCAAAAAAATAAGATAAAAATCAGCTCACTATTCCATCACATGAATAAACTTAGTCAATAATGAAATAATTTCAATAACCAAAATGTATGCTTTCTTTTTCCTTGCAGTGTATATATATGAATGTATGTTACAACTTGACTGATATATATATTTGTACGGTTTGTTGAGGGATGGCCCACCCCGACCCTCGCAGACCTATTACGGGGTGATTAAATGGATCACTTTTCAGTGATTGAAATTAAAAAAAAAAATACATAGTGTTATTGAATGTGCCTGTATACTTTCTATTTTTTTATTCAGTTGAATACATAAACATATTTTATACTTCCATAAAAAATAAATAAATGTAAAGAGTTGTAAGTCAATTAAATAAATTAAACAGTAATTCACATTAAATTAGAATGAGGGTTTGTTGCATATATTTACTAATTGAACGACAAGAAGCTTCAAGAACACAATGAAAACGTAACAAATACATTCAATGAAATGATCAAGCATTTAATCATATCTAATATATAAACAGTGTCTTGGTTATTTATTAAAGCACGTTTCATACAATTGTAATATTTAAAGACATGTAGCACAAAAATGAATAAATTAATGATTTTTTTCTCAATCTTTATAGTAACACATTAGGTCTAGTATCTAATATACATCTAAACATTAGTATTTCCACCATCTTTTTTATTTCCAATCTACGTTATTATTCTGATCATTTTCCACATTATTGTAAATTATTACGTTACACACGAGGGTACAGCGACGTCAGTTTATTTCAGAAGAAATTCCCCTACTCTTGCTCATCGTTCCACTCATACTGTTTACAAAAATAGGGAAACCATGCGAGCATTCAAATGGCTTCCATGTTATCTATTCTTAATCATTATGTGCACTGTACCTTAACATTTACTTAGTTCTCAGCATAGTTCATGAAATTGACTTTTTATATATTCATTTATACAATAAATGAAATCTCATTTGATATCATGTATAACCCAAATATAGCAAGAGGTCTTCATTTTAAAATGTGTGCGTTTACATATCCCTCATACATGCATCTGACTTCCAATAAGAAAATCTAGCATTTCTTTTAACTTGTTGTGCTCCCTGACGGACCTCCCCTACGAGGGTTCTAAAAGTAACTTTTTATAATGTCAATATTTAATTTCATTGCACTTAACTCTTAAACGAGAAGTTTTATTTAGAAAGAAAGGCCTGGTAATTTGACATACAATCTTTTTTTGCAACACGAAAGTGTTAGAGGACCATTCTTTGTTCAGGTCTGAGACTTACACAAGGTTTAGCACAAACGCAGTTAAGCTTATTCTTACAACGTTTGTTTTATTTTTGATATGCGCTTACATGTTTATATGTTTTGTATAAAATAGAAGAAGTAAGCAATTAAAGTAATACTGACTAGTCCTCGTATAATTATTAATTATTTAAAAAATGTGTAACAATAAAGTAAATTAGAATAAGAAGTAATTATAATATAAATTGAAACAAAAATAAAATAGAATGCTTTATCTACGTTAATTGACATAAATAAGGCGTTTGAAACACAAAACTCGCCGTTTAATCGAAATGAGCATCTTGCAAAACGAACATATTTAAACAACTAATATTTCATAAGATAACATATATCTTCGATAAAAACAAGCAATAACAACTACTCCGGATATACATATACATGTATAACCTGATTTTAAAATAAAAAATACGAAAATATATGTCCCGAAATAGAGAGTTATTTAAAACATGATAATATACATTATTGACACAATGGCTCTAAACTTTAAGCCTGTGACATAGGAAATAGAACCGAGTAAGGAATATTTCGATTATCCCAAGGTTATAACTCAATAAATAGACATGTTATTAAATCTTATTCATATGCAGCACAAAACCAGTAGTTACATAACTACTATGTAATTATCAAAATTATGATTTACTTGGTGTAACTAAGTTACACAGTCTAAATATTGTCATAAGTTACAATTGAAAAACATTAAGCAAGTGTTTGGTCACTATTCAATAAAACTATGAATGCAAAAATGATAATTAAGTAAGCAAGTGCAATATTTCATGATTCCAATGTCATAATAAAGGCACTGTAGTCAAATACGTGGCAGCAGGTGAATGAGATTAATACTCAATGATGAATGTGGTGCATGCAAGAGTTAGAAAAAGAGTTAGAGTGCACTCAATGTCAATTAAATCAATATTTGATTATTCAATTTTAAAAAAGCACAAAACTATAACATATAATTTTGAGATGAAACATTGCAGACATGTGTGCAAAGTTTAGTTCTGTACATACAATAAAGTTTAGTTGTGTACATTGAAGTTTAACTATTTGTAATCTCCGTTTGTTCTTTCACTTCCACTTTTTCGTAACTTTCTTTGTCAGCATAAATGTTAATACCATAGTCATAAAAATTGAAAACTTATATTTTTCAGCTTTTCAGTCATATAAACAACACATTATTTTGTTTAAATCATTTTGTTCCATTTTTTTAAGAATCAATATAATTTCTACTCATTATGCAAAAAGTAAACAGTACATGACACTGTTTATTCCTGTGTTTCAGTTATCGACACATAAATTAGAGCAGCTAACATCTTATCCAGCCAAATCTTATTATCAGTTTAATTTTGTCCGCATTATTATAATTAAATCTTTGTCTTCTTTACACAATAAATCTAAGATAAAAATAAAACGAATAAAAAAGCGCATTTCCATGAAACGCATATACTGTATAAGGGTTCTACTTGGCTTATTAATAAAGTCATTGAAGTCGGCAAGATACGAGGCTGTTCGAAATGCATTATGTATTTATAAGTAGCGCTAAATCCACGTAGAATTTTACATCGATATCTATAAGCATGGATAGTTATATTCAAAACATACACAGTGGTATATACATTTTTCTGCTGAACCACGGGATTCTAGAGTTTCCTAGTCATTCCAATGTAGACATTCGTTGACCATTGTAACCAGTAGCAGAAAATGAGAACATTGGACTTTTGTCGAAGTTCGAACTAATTTCTGTTGTTCTCTAATATAAATTTTGATGAAGTCTGGAGGGTTTAAGGGTTGACGAAAGAAAGAATTTGTAGATTGAAAAATAAATTTGAGTCTGGTGTGGAGTTTGGTGTGCAACAATATCTCTTCGGCTAAAGACAGCAACATGTAAGAAATTCGTGTCTCAAATTAGAGAATTTGTTCGAGATGATGCGTGATATATCATGCATTTCAGGTGTTTCACTATCTTCAGTTCATCCCTTTCTGAGAAAAATCATGAAAGTTGCTGCTGGGTGGGTGCCCCATTTGTTGACTGACGGCAAAAAGAAGTCATTTGTTGAAACTGCCAAACATATTTAAAATATTCAATGAATATAACCAAAGGCAAATTTTGGAACCGGTGACGAAACTTTGGTACACTATTTCAAACCAGTGCGAAAGGTTGGAAACAAAATATTGGCGCCCAAACATAGCCGATGGCCAGTCATTGCCAAAAGGACCTTGAGTGTAAAGAATATTTTATGCAATTTTATTCTCTGATGAAGGTTAATCATTACCGGTACCAGTTAACAAGGAAAAAAGTGTGACTGGAAGGTACTGTCGTGATGTGGTACATGTACTAAACAAACTGATAACGTACTGCGAAAAATGTCGCCCAGTCACTGGATTTAAAATCGTTCGCCTCTTGTACGAGAATGCCCCAGCAAACACGTCTGTTCTTATATCGGTTTTCGCTAAGTCAGGTAACGTTACAGAGCTACCACACTACCTTTCTTTCTCTTTCCCAAAATTTAAAAAAAATCCCTCTATAGTCGTAGATATGGGTTCCGGCGGGCTCTTGTTTCTGCCGTAAACCAGTGCCTTCGTAGTATACCCCAATCAGCCTATTGTGACGCTTTCGAGACTAAAATTGTGTATTTCTTACCGGGCAGAGTACTTTGAGGGTATGAAATAGAGCCATTTACTATTTAGTTACTTATCAGAAGTTAAAGGGCTAACACCCAATACATTCCGAACCGCCCTCGTTATTGAGATGTACTGCACTGCCTTATGTTTACTTTAAACATAGATGTCATGTAAACAAATGATTGAAGTAAGAAGTTTTTGATGTCATTTAAGTGTAACACTTATATGTGTTTAGTCCATATAATAAACAATCGTTTACAACTTAGAATACATTGTTAAAGCTCTATGACGAGCTGCCTTTCTATATAAGAATCATGCAAAACAATGAATACTTCTTGTATTGCAGCATGTTGTCACAATGCCAGTATACCACTTTATTGTAGAAAATTACATAACGTTAGCGTATACTGAGCAACTGTCCAGGTATTCGAGAACGAATTCGTAGCAAAACTTGTACTGGTCCTGAAAGACATAGATATTTATAAATTAGTATAGACAGTTTACAAGAATAATTGTTTGCCATGTGATAAAAATAAAATTATAACTTTATCTATGTATGCGTCGCCTTATGTTTAATTTAAAGCTTGTATGTGCTTCTCACATATTATCAATGTGACAACAACGGACTACTTTATTTAACACAAATAACAAGACAATACATATTGCATTATATTAATTATATACAGAAAATGCCATATTACAAAATTTATCAGGTTTGTCAACGACATTTTTAGTTTGATGTTATAAGAACTACAGTGACTATATTTGAGAACTAAATACGAATATGCATTTAAACCTACAAAGTTCGGGATGATTTGTCTCCTTCTGGCTTTGATGAATCTTATCGACTCTGCTATAGCAACTTCTCGTTCGCACTTCAACCGTTCTAGAACCGACCACATGACGCAGAATAAACCACTTCTAGACGCCCCGTCCCTTCATAATGAGACATGTATACGTATCAAATAAAAACTTATATAGCCTATAGCTTTCCATGTAAATGAAACATTTAGAATTTAATTTGTAACCTTATGACAAACGAGTTTTATCAATTTCGGCGGTTTTATTGTTAAAAGAGTTTTGTATTTCCAAATAGTTATCATGGTAGAACAAAACGAAATTGTTATATAACAGTATAATATATACCCACCCCTAAACACAGTTAGTTTTTTTACTACAATATGTGTTTTAGATCTTGTTTAAGAAGTCCGTTGCTATTTAAAGAGAAATATATTTCGATGGAAATATGTTCATACTATTGTTTTATATTTTCTATGAAATTGATTTTCATTGCGATTCATATGATGGCGTTGAGGTGATGTCAATAGCATTATCTTATGTTGAAGTTGAAAAAGTATTGTCTTTAGGTGGCATTCGAAATTAAAGTTACTGCGTTTGTTAGTTTCCTTCTCTGTAACATTTATTCTTTGTATTTTGAATAGAGAATGATGGCTAGGGAAAAAACTAAATCATAAGAAACATGCATTTTTAAAATCTAAAGTAACGTGACAATATTGTGATAACTTAATTATTTTGATATATCTGACTTCCGATGTAATACATGTACCAAATCTGAAATCTATAAATACAGTTTGTGATGTGCACCTGTTGTAAGAAATGGACTACGCTACAGAAAAAATAATATTAGCTTAGTAAGATAGCATTTGCTTATTTAACAATATGCGTTTTATTCTCAAAATAAAAACAGGAACATTTTCATATTGTTTCAAATAAGACACTTCTACCATGTTAGAAGTATGAATATGATATATGGTGCTTCATGCCTCGAACATCTTCTATGTTACGTTACAATTTAAATAGTATGTTCAGCAAATTGCATTCACTTCTCAAATCCCACTTTCCTGGAAGCGAATGACACAATCTTATTTTCTAAAACTGTCAGTAAATATGATTTTGACATTGTTGACATAAGCCATGGGCTGTAATATGTTAAAACACCCTTTTCTCATAAATGTAATGATCTAAGAATTATAGTTGGTATAGTGGAATAAGCAAACTATACTATAATTATGTTACTAAACTACTGAGTTTGCTTTAACGCCAAAGTAGATTTGCCTACAATCATTATTTGAATATATTTCAAGAAAGACCACAATAAAAAAAATAGTTCAGACTATTTTGGATACTGGAAGGTGCAATTGACTTTTATAATGTTGTACCGTAGTATACGTTGTACCCTGTTAATCTTTATTAACATAGTGCGCGGAACATGCGATTTTATAACTCATGAACTTTTAAATTAAATCTTGAAATAAATGCTTTATTAACCAATGTCATAAAGTTTATTATATATAATTATATACTTTGGAGATTCGAACCCACGGCCCCTACGGCGTCAGCGCCTAGCACATTAATGACGACGTCTCTACCAACTGCGCCACCGCAACAACGCCAAGAAACGTTGCGCATATATTCATTAATGTGCTAAGCGCTGACGCCGCAGGGGCCGTGGGTTCGAATCTCCAAAGTGGCAAAAAATATTTCCGAAATTGTCCGTGGTCAGGTGAATAAGACATGTGTCACTCCTTTCCATTGAGTTATTTAAAGTCGGAATAATTCAAAATATTGAATTTATATATAATAATACCCGCCTATATGTCCTGTGTTCATTAATGGTGACGCCAATATATGGGCTATTTGCGCAACGTTTTTTGGCGTTGCTGCGGTGGCGCAGTAGGTAGAGACGTCGTCATTAATGTGCTAGGCGTTGACGCCGCAGGGGCCGTGGGTTTGAAACTCCAAAGTGGCAAAAAACATTTCCGAAATTGTCCTTGGTCAGGCGAATAAGACATGTGTCACTCCTCTCCATTGAGTCATTTAAAGTCGGAATAATTCAAAACATTGAATTTATATATAATAATACCCGCCTATATGTCCTGTGTTCATTAATGGTGACGCCAATATATGCGCTATTTGCGCAACTTTTTTTGGCGTTGCTGCGGTGGCGCAGTCGGTAGAGACGTCGTCATTAATGTGCTATGCGTTGACGCCGCAGGGGCCTTGGGTTTGAAACTCCAAAGTGGCAAAAACATTTCCGAAATTGTCCGTGGTCAGGTGAATAAGACATGTGTCACTCCTCTCCATTGAGTCAATTAAAGTAGGAATAATACAAAATATTGAATGTATATATAATTATATTGTTAATTATCATACAACATATTTTTTTTAGTTAGAACGTTACCAAATTTGAGTAGCGTATATGTTACTTACATGCACTGCACGACGATTGGCCTTCGATCAGAAGTATCTGTAACGGATTTTTCAACATCTGCTAGCAGGCGCATCATGTGTCCTTTGATTTGTGAAATATCACCATTCCATGATGTGAAGTGGAACTGTTTTACATCTCTGGATTGTAACTATGTTTTGGTTTTGAAAGGAGCAATAAGAAATATAAGTTATTTATCTAGTCGCAAAATAAAACAAAACAGTGTGTAAGAGTAAACAGAGAATTGATTATTTTGTGCCAGAAAAGATAAAATGTTTTAGAACAACAATAATAACATACATTTAACGACACTTTTTTCAAATGTTCAACAGTACAGTATCGTTTCTAAAAATCATTTCATGAATTTAATTATAAAAGTAATCTTTTATGGTATGACTACACTTAAGCACACATTTAACAATATAAACCATAACGAGACGAACGGATTTCTACAAAACAACAATAACATGTGCCAAAATGACATGACATTAAAAATGTATTGCTTTTTCTTATGAAAGTTTGTTGCTTTAATCGATTTGATATGTTCCCCGACAAATATTTCAGAAAAACAATTGGAAACATTCGTTATCATTACCAGTTATGCATACAGTCAATTCTGTTTCAAATTATTTGCTCTGTGAACAGATTAAAACAGATGAAATACGTTTTTTTTTTGAATCGGCAGCAAAAGATATAAAACCAAACGTTAGTATAAAAATTATGCCATTTTTGAACCCTTTAAACTATCATATTGTCCTTAAATATAGTGGGCAGTTAATGAAGCTTATATATTTCCCGGGCTCGATCTTGAACACTAATTTTTATGTCATACATAATATGTGCGTGTTTTGCTGTATATAATTTTGTCATACAAACTTTACCCGGCCATTAGCCCCTTGGAACGAATATCTAATCGTCCTCAATGTATAACTGTTGAGTACATCTTCACGTATGAGTTCGACGGAAAACTGGCCTACTGACAAAATTGCATCTTGAGGCGAAGGCCAATACATGCAGTCCTGCAATAATGTTTAAAACAGTTTAAATGTTAACGATTTTCATCAACTGATTTATTATGATTACTTTAATGACAATATAGGTACAGAAAGTTTTGACATAGACTTGAATGGCGATAAATTAACTCATGTTCAAATGCGCAAAAAAAACCTAATCAAAATAATAACCAAGAATTAATGTTATGCCTTGCAATTCAATATAAGAAGTCATATGTCGAATTAAAAAGAAAGGATTTTTCATTTTTATATCAATTAAAGAAATAACTAATATTAATTTGGAACAATTCCTGTGTGTTAGATGCTCTTTTAAAAGTTTGCATTCACGTTTTCCTCAGATTAGTAAATTTATTGAAAGTGTTTGTTCTTCTGTGATACTTGTGTAATTTAAATGCGACGTATCCTGATGGATATATTGTACATTATCGCCTTTTTATCGGCACATATACCTTAACAAAGTGAGAATTATATATTATTAATGACTATATTGTTTGTTTGTGTATCGGAATATCGGAAATTGAACCGGACGAAACGTTGTAATTTAATTACATTTAATAGTAGGTTATGAAATATGTAGATATACAAATGCTATAATGTATATGTATCGAGTTTTCCAATTAAACGTATTTACCTGTGGTATGTCATCGTTCATTAGCACAATTGTAGATACTTCATAATCCCGTACCATTCTTACAAAGTCAACAATTGTATCTTTCAATGGAACTTGTGTTATGATCGGCGAATCCAGATTCTTGTATGTCTGCAATTAATTTGGTGCAAGAACTATTACACATTAAAACGATTATGTAATCACAGTATCATTTTAGTAGATCGTTATTAAATATATGGAACATGAGGATATCAAATGTATTCTATTCCGATGAATTTACAATTCTTACCGAAAGTACAGCTGCATTGATATAATCGTCAGTACCATTAGTTAAAAGCATTGGTCTGTATTCATCAGCTAAAACATAAAGCAGTCGTGATGTAAGATAATTAAAAATAAACAAAGATAATACAGGAACATGTATCTACGATTGTAAGGAATGGTATCATCAGTTTGAAAACTGTATGATCAACGTTACAATCACGTTAAATTAAGATGGGTGTTATTGTCTTAATAGTGGTTTGAACGAGTTTTGTGTTAATTTTGGATATTAATTCTAAACGTAAAATATACATATTATTTCATGTACGTGGTAGTATATTCTCATTCCTTGTCTTCGGTCGGTTTTTCAGGCAATTTCGAATCACTGAACTTGTCCTGTGTCGCACTAGTTGCAAATCCTGCGACATCTTCAGAGTCATTCTCCACATCATATGTGTCGTCTATCGTTATTTCCTGAATTGAAATGAAAACATATTAAAAATTAAGTTTGTACCAGATTTATAAGGCAGTAACTTAAACCAACACACTTTGTTCCGGAAAGTGAACAACAACGACAGCAGTTAAACTTTGCAATCTTTTGATATGACATACACCTGAGCATATTTCTGTTGTATCAATAATGTCATAGCATATCAAAAATTAGCACATTTATTAAACATCATAGTAGATAGGTAAATAGTATACAACTATCTACCTTTCTAGCGGTCAATGGTTAAAATTATCTATCCAAGGAAAAGGACTATTGACCAAAAGCCACTTTGGGTCAATAGTCCTTTTCCGAGGATAAATTATTTTAACCATTGACCGTTAAAAAGGTAGATAGTTGTTTTATTACATTGAATAACATTAAAAAAGGTAAGTCAAAAAGTAAAAGTTTTTTGACCTCACTTTATTCATACTTTCACTGCATTTTTTAACAGATGTGCGCAAAGCATTTTTTTCGTAGCCTTTGTATGTCGGTTCTCCACTAACCAATTCAGCTATTACGGTTACATTCCTAACTTTCATAATTACATTCTATGACTTAAAATATGTCCAACTATTCAAAGTACAACGCACCAGTATTTAGCTACATGCTTTATCCGCTCTTGATCAAAATAACATCATCAACGCCAATACGTATACAACCTGACGTCATTAAATAAACATATCAGTCGTGGTAAATGGTTTAATTGTATTTAAGCGTTAAAAAGTGGAAACTTAGTGTTAGTTTTAATTTACGGAATATAATAAACAGTTCAATTTAACTGTTGTTTTATCGAGTAGAGCAAATGGAGTTTGAATGGACTATCAGCATGAGAACGTTTCGTTTGAACTATTTACTCGGTAACCGGGTGAAACCGGTTTCGACAGAATAAGTGGTCAAAAGTTATTTTTTGAAGGAATAAGTGGTCAATGGTTCATTTTATTTGACCTGATTAGTTTGGATTTCAACCAATCAGACTGAAGCATTCATGATGACATATAATAATTCAGATTATCTATCAGTTAAGGTCGTATATTATATAATGGAACGGTACGAGTTCACGTATGTATATACCAATTCCAACATTGTTTAATGGACAACAGTTTAACAATCATTCAGTATAGAACTTCAAGCAGGTTTTTAAATAAAGAATTACACAAAGAATATGTTTGTCTATTACCGTCAACATTTTGCCACCTTTTACATAGACTAGACAACAATATCGCAAATCGTTTTGATTGAATATTATGGCACACCACTACTGAATAAATTGTCAATACATGCACGATGCATTATAACTAAATTAATAGGTGATATTGTTGAATATTATTTATTGCAAAAATAATTGATTGTTCTTAAAAGGTTCTAGCATGCCCGTACGCTGTTGGCTTACTGCTATTGGTCAAAGTGAGGACGTCAAATAGATTGCGTACAAACTAATCAAATCTAAAAAAGAACGTTTGTAAAAACACCTTGTATATAGTTTGAAGTTTTGTTTCATTACATCCTGGTGTTTTAGTTTGAAGATTCCTCCACATGTCTATGTACTCCTTTGATTTACACAGAGTAGCGATCGGGTTGAGTACCTCCAAGGCTGCTTGGTGAAGGAAAACATACTGTGCCTGACAGGATCATAGGGGAAATGTTTTCAGTTTATGTAAACATTAATTTAAAATATTTATTAGAATGATATTAAGAACCAACTATATAAAGTAATCGTTTATTACTCTGTTAAATATGGTATCCTTATCAAATTGTCAATGTCAATATTTCAATTACCAAATCTTTATTATAATTTTATAACCAAACTCAATATACACACAGCTGAACGTGAGATTTGTATACAGGTGAAAAGATTCGGTATTATAAAATTATCCTTTAATTAACCATATTAAGGAAGTAATTAAATAAATCAATGAGCAGCCGTCAATATATTATACTGAGCAAATATCTGACATTCTTACAGGTCGATATTGAAACGTCATATGTATCATATCTCCCATCTACCAATTGGTATATCAATTGCATTATTTAACAGAGTATGTGATTTACTTTCGGCAGCTGCATCGCCTTCAGTTATATTTACTCATTATCAAAATCTGAACAGAAGAACAATTGTGCCCCTCCAATATATAGTTACACTTGTTTGGACCATGTGCAGTCGTTGATCTCTCAGCTCAGACACACACGCATGTACGTTGATGGAACCCTCGCTCTTTCCTTGATCATACAGATAATCTAGGGCTATGAATGTCCCGGTTCTTCCAACACCAGCGCTGTGAATACAATTAATTGACTTCATATGCCAACATAAAAGTTATATTTCACGTACGCATGGGAGTATAGAAAACATGTAGCTTGGTTTGACCAACCTTTAACTGTTTTCTGAAATAATTCGAAAATAAAGTTCTGGCCTGAATAGATACAGTTTAAAGTAATTTTTTCATAATTGTGATAACATGTAAATGATATTGTATACCGAGTTGATAGTGATATTATACCTGCAATGCACAATCCACGGAGTGACACGGGCATGTTTGCTGTGTTTCACCTTCTTCCACAACTGTACGAGAGATAAGCATGTATTCGGCACGTCTTTATCTGGCCATGCAGTGAAGTGGTATTGAGTGACCTCAATCTGAGAGCCAGAGCCCGACTGAATTGATGAGAACATCGTTAGGAAATAAAACAAGCCAAAAATACGTGTATCAAAAAAAAATAAAACTATTGTCAGTCATATGTCGATCAGAATAGTTCCTGTTTCTCTAAGTATTGGATGGCGGTATTACTGACAAACGAAACATTTTATTAATATAACCATTATAACGGATACAGTATATACATTGAAAATTACTGTTTCATGATATTAAACGTACATACCATTTTACAAGTAAACGTTCGAATAGTAAACTCAGAATACACGTCCTCGGACACAGTTTTTATACGAAAGTTACCGTATTTCTCTTCTCCCATTGCAGGCCAATACTGGATACACTTCACCTGAATCACATATATGGATAGGCCGTATGTTTTATTATACATGGTTCATTTCATAGACTTATAACATATTTTCTTATTAATCATGCATTTTACAAATATAGATTATTTCATAGCATAATTTATACAGGTGACAAAATAATTACAAGTGTTTAAACTATAAAATATGAAAATCTTCGGTTAAAAGGTTATCATATTAGTATAAACTATAATCCGTCTTCATGGAGCACATACATACACATAGGAATGTTGAGACCGGTCACCTGTTTACCAACTATTAATCTATTGAATGGTCAGTTTATTTTGATGGAAGATTGGGAAAATAAAATATTGTTAATCATCATTTTCGACTATCAAAATAACTATTATTTCATTTATTCAAGTCCTATTTAAAAATGGGGACAATAAAATAGTTACGCTTTACTTTGTGCAAGTTCCAATATGTAGCGAAATGATGCCATTCTCTAGTGCAAATTTTATCTTGTTTCTATTGACATGTTATATTTATTTTTTACTCAGAAATTTATACTTAGAAAAGTCATGCGAAAACTAGAAATTGTGATTTTTAAAATCCACATCTACACAAAACTGTAGTATTGCCGCCCGTTTTAAATTAAAGAAGATTGCTCTATTTTTTTTTCTATGGATAGAATTTTATTAAACTTTCCATTATTTAAGTTTAATGTATGTTCGTGCAATATCAGAAATAAAAAAATCACATGTTACCGTACAGATTGTTTGGTATTACCTCCTCATAAACATACCCGTTCTTGACATTTGGCGAACAAATGGATATTTAACAAGCAATGCAAAAACAATATTTAACATTATTTACATCTAGTATTTATTCAAAACTAATACACAGAGGCATGCATGAAACAATGATTGTTATGAAAATGGTAATTATACGCTCGAATTTAACTGTTTAGGGCTTTTAAAAACAAACAATTTTCGACAGAATGTCAATTGTTTTTCAATTTTGCAATAAAAATATATCGTTTTGTTTAATATTTTGATATAGTGTATGGATAAACATTTCTTTCAACCTCACAAAATACTCTCAGGTACCTATTTTTATGACAATCAAAATAGAAAATTCATGTTACCGCGTAATTTGTGAAAAATAACTCTTAAAGTATGCCCTCGTTGAATAAACTGCATTTGTAAAATTAACGCTTTTATACTAAATGAGCATATTTGTGTAACAATTAAGATTTCTATTATATTTTATATTTAGGTTAAATTGCAATAAACAATTATTTTATACCAGTATGCATATTTCATTGATTGAACATAATATAAGAGACCACTTTCAGGCGTATCCGTGATAAGCGTACCATCCGAAATAGGGTGAATTGTAGTATAATAGTACGTAGTGACACAGGCTGATCTCGACAAAGTTGCTTTCCTTTATGCGCGAACTGGTGCGCATGAAAAACTATAGCAATTGTTCTTAAAGGCCATAAACAATGGAAGTATGTAAAGTTTTAATTTTCATTTTATAATTCTTTAACATCATTTTTTGAACATAAGCATATATCTTCAATATTACATTTACTCCGAATATTATTATATTGCCGCTGCAAAATGCCGCTTCTTTTAAACTATAATATCCGAAATGGATGGATGGATGAATGGATGGATGGATGGATGGACTTCCGGGAAATCTATTAGATATGTGGACGGACGGACGGACGGATGTTGTTTTGGGTTGACTGGTTTGTGGGCGGACGGACGGACAGACGGATGGATATATATATATATATATATATATTGTCAG